>VZTU01001872.1:18973-66863 GCA_013400835.1 Zapornia atra | reverse complement strand
ATTTGCAGAAAAAAAAAAAAAAAAGAGCCTTTTATATGGCACTTAAACTCCACCCATGAAGTAGGTGACTTTACATAGACATAATACCCTACTCTTGAAAAGGAAATATGCCAGGAATGTGAAGTGATGGGTATGGTTTCACAGAAACCCTCTCAAAGATATCCAGCTTTCCCTCCACTTCCCCCCCCCTCAAAAAATAAGGGGGAGGGGGGGGAGGGGAGCAGGGGAGGAATAGAAGGGATGAAACTTTCACAGACACAAAGTCATTTCACTTTCTTGTTCATCAGCAGAGAAGCGGTTAAAAGGAATGTGAAGCATTTACTAGCAGGGCAAGAATCATTCAAAAATGGAGCGAGTCCATTAATTACAGAAGTAAATACAATTAACACAGCCTTCAAAAAGTTTACATAAGCTTCTTTTAAAAAGTATCCCCTTCTACCAAGCAAGAGTGTTTAATTTAGAAGTGAAATTAGGAAGCTGGCTAGAGATAAAACAACCAAAAAGACACTTGCAAAATACAGTTTCTCAATTGTGCTAGAAAAGATAAATGTTATGAAGCCACCAAGGCCATTAGCACACTTACCAAAACGCTGAGTAGTTGGGAGATGCTGTAAGGTAACAGAAGATGAAACAAAAAATAAAGGTGAGGGGAAGATGACATCTTTCCCAAGATACTAGCACAGTAAGGTAAGAAGGATGAAAATCACTGTACTGGTAACTTCTGTTTAAGAACACTGTCCATGTCTACTTTGTGATTGCCCACATTTGAGTTTGAAGGGTCCAGTTGAAGTGACCTTGCTTCTAGGACAGGTATGAACTTTTCTTTAATTAATTAAAATGCCTAGGGCCAAAAGCTGGACTCAAACACAACCACCTTCAATTTTCTACAGAAGAAATTGAGAGACCTTCACCTGGGAGCTGTGTCCCAGCAGTTTGCACTGCACATATAGTATCAAGAAACAGTGGAAACATAGGTGGTGCTGACTCCCCAGCATTTTTTGTATCGTTTTGAAAGTCTGAAAAGGATAAAGAAAAGCTTTGGACAGGACATGAAGTGTCTTTTCAGGGGATTCACAGCACCTTCATTAGAACCTACAAGTGTCTCCAGAGAAAACACTGGCCACTAAAAAAAATAAATTTAAAAATCACACATCCTACTAGCAGAGAAAGACTGAGCTGCTTGAAGTTACAGCCAGGACTGGGACATGATAAAACAGATTGAAAATGAGGAGAAACACTCGGCAGTTTGGGTAATCCCTGCCCCAAGGAAGAGTCTGCAGCCCTGGGCCTGTCTTGCTAGGTGACAGCAGCCGGACAGGAGGGTGGAGGCTCTGGCTCCAAGCATGTGGTTATGGGAGCACATGTTGAGACCAGCCTGTGCTTGCGGGTTTCCCCCTCACAGGAGAGTGAAGCTAATGTTTCTTCTCTGATGGTGAAAGGGCAGGGCAGGACAGCAGAAAACTCTGCCACAGGTCCCATTTGAGGGCCAAAGGTGCTTCAGATGTCTAGGAAAGTACTGAGGAGCAACCCAATGCTTGAAACTTTACATCAAAACATTTTGTAGCCAGTTTTCCTTCTGCAGAGCTACTTGCCTTCTACACCAGACCTCCATGCCTTTCACTCCTTCCTAATACAGAAATAACAGACTAATTAAGATCTTGCATCTCTAAGTCTACATGGCGCTGGGTGGGCTCACCCAGGACGGGTTAAGATTTTGGCCAGATTTTGCTGGACTCAGGTACAGCACTGTAGGGATTCAGCACAGTGCCAGGTTAACACGGCCAGGCCACATCCAGACCCAGCACAGCACACCCTGTGCTCCTAACTCAGAGCTCACACAAGGGAAGAGGCAGTTCAAGTCTGCCTACACCAGCAAGATAGACATGCCCTTTGGCTATCAGTTTTGTAGGTGTGGGGCTGCACCCTCTAAAGCAACCTGTGCACTCAGCTTGCCTACAACTATGACAAGAGGCAAAAATATCCGGCTCTTCTAAGGGATGAAAGGCAGGCGCTCAAAGGATTAAGTCACCAGCTTCTTCCCTTCCTTTCAGAGCTGGTGAACCATGCAGCAATGCATGTCAGCTGTGTTGGTTTTGAGTCGGGAGCCAGAACAATGCAGCCTGTCTTTCCTGGTGTGCACCTCCAGGGAGGATTCCCACAAGTGTTCCTCCAAACAGGGCAACGTAGGTTGCAAACAAAAGAGAAAAGCCCTTCAACTTTTGACCCTCCTGGAGTTTACAAATTGCAAAGAGCTCATGTCATCATGAATGAGTCAAGAGGCACCTCATAGAGCCCTTTGGCCCACGATGCACGTGCCTTTGCACTTTTGTCACCTCCTGAAAGCGTTTGTCCTCTTCCCACCATAGAGCAGGAGAATGGAGCAGATGGTTCCTGGCAAGTTTAGCCAATGGATGAGTCTGACCGTGGTGACAGCAAATAAAGCTTTCAGGTCCAATGATCAAGACACATCTGTGATGATAGATGCTCAGTCTTGGTCCACACATGATGACAGCAGCTTTAATAAATCTAGAGAGATGCATTCCCCATGTCTGCTTGTCTCCAAGTGTCCTCAGACATTCCTTATGCCTGGTTCTGGAGCGGCCTGAGTGATTTCATGCTCCAAGCAAATACTTCCTGGAAGTAGGAGAGGACACCAGGCCTCTTGGTTTTCCAGGTTGGGAAAACCAAGGACAGGAGAGACAGATTTATTCAGGATTACCCAAGGAACGTACAGCAGGGTCAAGAACTGGGCACAGCTACCCCAGATCAACACCTTTGCTACAAGGTAACATCTGTCCTGTCAAGGAGAACCAAAACCATAGAGCAGCACATGCCCGCACATGGAAACAGAGAGGATTCCAACACAGAGGCACTTCCACATGCAGCCAGGACTACACTCTGCAACCCATTTCAGTTTCTCACTGCTTTGGGGATTTTTTAAGGCCGTTTTTCCACTACGTGCTTTGCTGAGTATTGGCCTGATGTGCACAAGGTCAGCAAGCAGGACAACACCTAGAGCTCACATGACTGATATAAACCACATACACTTTCTCTCAGAGAAAGATTCTGCAAGATTTTTATACCTACAGAACATCTCCACGAATTTCTGACAATTTCATTACAGACCCCAAAATGCCACAGAAAAACAAAATCCATGTTTTTCATACACAGAGAAAAGTCATCCAGCTTTCTCAGGATGCCAGGGCTGCCAGTGATTTGGCAGTTGATGTGGGCTGGAAAAAAAAAAAAATTGCATTTATTTATTGATTTAGAGAGTTATGGAAGCAACTTGGACAGCAACAGTAAGTGTGTGAGCATCCACATTCAGGTGTAAGCAGTAACACCACCCTGTTGCTGAGTCTGTTGGGTCCGAAGGCACATAGTCACACTAGCCCAAAGGCAGGATATATATCCATGCAGTACTAAGCTTGAACTACTGGTTATGGGCTGGCACACAGCCAGCTCAGAGTAGGAACACGTGTACGCGTTTTCGTGAGCTGCAGAAGAGAATTAAGGCTTCTCAAGAAACAAGGCTGAGAATCAGGAGCTCTCTCCTCAGACAATACACTGTCCTGCTGTACACCCACCACAAGCATTTCCCAGATTTACTCTGCAGGACCTTTTTTACCTTCACCTGCTGCCATCACACTTACTTACAAGCAAGCACAAGCCAGGAGGGAAGGTATAAAACATAAACCTTCATTAAAGATTTTGTAAGAAGTCAATGAGGCCAAAATAACAGAGGATGTAATAGAGTCATAAATATCTCCCACAGCCATAAACACTTCTACCTGTTATAGCCTGGGCATTTATAAGTGCTTCAGGCATTCAGCACTGTGTTCACATTTATTCCAGCATTTACTGTCCAAGAAGCCAGAGGTAGACAGAGACATGGTGCCATACACAGACTCAGCCATCAGCCTGGTTTTAAGATACTGGCCTGGGTACCTTTCCTGAAGTCCTGCTTCAACCAAGGTTTAAAATTGTGGCTGACCTCAGGTGCACATAGACTTTGAAATGTCTCGGACAAGACTTTCTCTAAGAAAATGGGATAAAGGGGAGGGAAGCACATTTCCTGAATATTAGGTCAAAAAAAAAATTCCAAACCTCAACAGGATTTTTCCTAACCAAGACTGGAATTGCAAAAAAACACCTTCCTAGTAGATCTTTTTTAAAATGTTCCAACAGTGCCAAAAAGCCTCTGAGAAGTGGAAAAGAAGACTTCTTGGGTCGCTAAAGAAGGACAAATGAATTCTCAGGAACACCAATCTACTGCATCATATACCACATTGAACCTTTGGGAGCAAAGAGCCTTTGACTATGCCAAGGAAATTCTTTATTCTGCCTCCCTAATACCAGCTCTATAGGGCATAAATCCCTGTGGCAAACCAGTTTTTTGACTCAAACCTTCAGGCACCCATCCTCCCTCCTAGGCCGGGGGTTTCCATGTGCTGATAAGCATCACTGTGTGCTCATCCCACCATTTCCAAGAGGCACGGGACTAAACCAGAAATATTTTAGCACAGGGAGAGGGGTTGTCAGGAGTCTATGAGCCAAGGGTTCTCCAATACCCCCATAGAGGTATTTGTGCCCACCGGTTTCAGAATTGTTTTGTCACTCACAAAATACATCTGTTTCCCCAAATAAGATATTCTCCCCTCAAACATCAGAGCATCAACAGACTTTCATCAGCTTTTTCAGAATCTTTCTCAGATATTCCACAACCTACCCCATCTCACCCCAGCATGTTTTCAGCTTTTTCAAGCCACACAGGAGATCTCCAGCTAGTTTAATTCCCTTCTTCACACCCCCAAAATTGCTATAGCAATATTTGTACTAGCAGTGCCCAAGTTTATGGTTGTAGTGTATGCTGGGTACCCCTGTCAAGAGGCAAAGACATCTCTTTATGTTTGAGCAAGGGAGCATCCCTTTGTTACTGACAAAAGTCAGCAAGAGACACAGAAACAGGACAACATTTTCTAAATAGAAATTTTTACTTTGGTGCAAAGCTACAGCTTGTCCCAAGATCATAACCCACCTTGAGTCTTGGGGCAGGTCAGCAGTGGGATAGCTGCCATGTGCTGTGGAAGCCTCTCACTACAAATGTTTTTGCTTAAGCTGTGCATTTTGTTATGGGAAACCAGAGGTGTTTGCTACTTGCTCCTTTAAGTCCTCACAGGATGTTGTCAAAGCTATCTTTGAAGTGGGGTTATAGACAAGAAGTCATGATTCACCTCCAGATGGACCTCAAGGTAAGTGACATTTGCAAGGCTTAATCATGACCTTGTAAACAATGGGTGAATCAGAAAGCTGAACTTCATATCACTCATCCAGATTAACATGGTGTTGGACACCTCCTTCGAGATCCCGGGCCAAACATTAGTTAGTTTCTCCCCTGCATGATTCAGAACAAGATTAAGAAGAGAGAAAGCATCTAGCCAAGCAGAATTATTTGCAAAGCTTAGTTAAGCAGGAAATGTTTTCCTTGTCCATGTCTCAAAGATCACATTATCCCACTATTATATGTCCTTACAAAGTTTTTCACAAATATGGTAGGGCTGAGGGACAGGAAGGAAGAAGGACAAATAGGTCAGTTATTAGAGAGCTCTCATGAGATATGAGAGCAATCATAAAGCTCTGCACTGTATGAATCACACACAAAAACCTGAACCCTAATGACCAGCATGCCAAACACTGGCTAATCTGACCATAAGAACTAGCTTCATCCTGTACCAAGTACATCCTGCTGGATACATTAATTAAATTCATCAAATCCACAAAAAACAGTCCTTGCATCAACAAACCAATATTTTCCCAAGAAACACTAAAAAAAAATTGTCACAACTATTTCAAGCTTCTTTTACAAGAAATAAAAGGGTCGAGGTCCCAAAGCTCCTGAGAATCCAAGTGTCAAAGGATGAGGTGTGAATTACAACAGGTACACCAACTTTCTTAAGAAAGAAGGTAAAAACCAGTTACTCATCTTACTAAGTCTCCACATAGTGAAAAATGACCAGCACAAAACTTCAGTCCCTACCTTCAGCTGCTGCCATCACACCATGTCTGAGTCAGATCTCCCAGACCAAAAAGCCCTACACAGCTGTTATCTTCTTAAATTTCTTTTAAAAAAACCCAACAAAAACCAAAACCAACCTGATTATTCACCACATTAATTAATTGTACCTGAGGCCTTCCCAACTCACAGCTAAAGCTAATGAGAAATTCTCACCTACTCTGGCTTTGACCTATACCTTCTAGGAAGGGAGACCTGAAAGCAGTGAGCTCAGCAGAATCCAGCTAGGACCTGCCCATCCAGTTCCACACCACCTCATCCAGAGGAATTTGCCTTGTAGAGTTCAGACTCTAGGAGCTTGTGTAAAGGTTATTATTGCCTCTGAAACTGCTTGCACCAGAGGAGAATGGGCCAGGGGGAATGGGGCAATTGCAGCCTGAGATGACTTAATGGCAGTGACTAGGGTGCATAAATGGTCTTTCTCTCCAGCAACAACCATCCTCTTCTGTTCAAGAAACCACTTTTTGGGCCACTCTCTGTCCATTCAGGCTTTTTAAAATTACAGTTTTCCCATGCAGAATACTTGAACTGACTATGCTCAAGCTAATCTTAGGTCTCAGAAATGCCTTGGGCTCTAGACAGGTTTCATTTCTGACCACAGTGAGCTGATGTACCGAATCTCTGTGCTGCAAGGGGCAGAGGTATAGTAACTTCTACTGCATCCTCCTGTTCTTACAAATAGATGACTTCATGGCAAGAATAATCAGTGACACGAAATTGTACTGCAGAATAGTTTGGCCAGAAGAAAAGGTGTCTCTGAGGGTAACTGTAATTTTCTCTATACAAAAATGGCCAGAGCTCCTCACCAGTTCAAGTCCAACCCTACATTAAAGTTCACAAAAGCAATATCCATAAGACTGGGAAACTAAAGGAGACAGATCCATCCATCACTGCTCGTTGTGAGCTCTAGCACAGACCTTCCTACTTGTTATATGGCTCTCTGCTATCAGTGCTATAGGTATTGTCCAGATTTACCTGCAGGGACACAGGTCTCATAACAATATAGGGAAGAAAAAGAGACAGAGATCAATCACCACTGGCCTGAAGCACATACAACCGCAACAGCCTGATATTCCCATGGAGAGGGCCCATGTCAACCTGTGGCCCTACTTAGACATCCCCTAAATTTCAGCTCTAAAATGAAAGGGAATAGGGATGGCAAAATCTTAAGCGTTACTGACCCTTGGCTCAAGGTGAATTTAATCACCTCAAAGACAATGGAGCAAGCCCACACAAGCCTCGCAGAACCATGCAGGAACGCAGCATTTTTCTGCTCTGAATTTATGCAGCTCGTGTGAGAATCAGTGCCAAAATCCTTTACTGCCTGCTTTCTTGCTGCCTTCGATTTTGTAGCCTAATCTCCAGTTTAGCCTACACCGAACCACAGAAGAACAAACAGTGGCCACCCGCCTCTCCCCTCCTCCTTCCCCGGGAGCGCTAGCTTCTATTTATGGGTCCCCTGGGGAGAAAACAGTCGTGGCCATTGTATTTGTTTAAGGGTTTTCTGTAATTTCCTTGGGTTTGACTGCAGCCTCTGAGGTTAACCACAGCCAGCTATTGTGGCTGTGTCTTCATCATTCTCTATTGTTCCGCACTAGGTGGCTCTGCCTTGTTTTCTTGGAAGGTCGAGAGATTGTTTGTCATTTCTGGCTTGGCACTCAATGGGCAGAGGGTGATGGAGGGGAGGAAAGAGGAAAAGCGGCTCCTTCTTTTTTAGGACTGTGGGTTTCTGAGAAAGACCAGTGTCACTGACCAACTAAGGTCAGCCTGAGGTTGCTTAGATGATATTTGTAACAGCAGGAGGCTGTAAGCAGCTCTCTGCTTTGATAGGATTCCCTCAAGGGGTTTCGAGAAAAATGTCAAGAATCCCCCACTTCTGGCTTCTTCCAGAGAGGGGGGGGTCTGAAAGTCTTTTCTCCAGAGGAAAGGAGGAGAAGGCCATACTTTTCCTGTGGTGGCAGGATTAGCCACATTTGCACTACGTCCTGACCTTTTGCTACTGTAATGCTGAATTTCCACGGCACTGCCAAGAGGCTGTCCTTTTTCTGGCTTCCAGTTTTGCTCCCTTATGGGAGGACACAGTCATTCTCCAGCCACATAGAGACAAATTCTTCCCAGCTTGTCTCTGTCAGTGCCTAAGACTGGAAACTGACCTCATCATCATGGATGTATCCTGAAGCCAAGGACTTGGGAGTCTGATTCATGCCTAGAGGGAAAGGAAGGAGCAGACAGCACGACACCATTGACTTCACCAAGTTACACCAAGGAATCAACAAGGGGAGCAGTGTAATCTAGTGCATAGGACACTGAACAAGGAATAACAGAATCTGGCTTCTAGCATTAATATTGCAACCTGCTTAATTGATGTCGCAACCCAAGTAATGCCACCATCTCACAGAGTTTTTATTCCACTGTCTGCCCTGAGTTACAAGTTGAAACACTGCAATGAGTTAATCATCTAATTCACTGATTGGAGAGAAAAAAGATACTGGAGAAGTTGCCTCAGCCCAAATTTGTTGATGCAGCTTAGAGGAGGTGACACAGATGTCCTCCTCATGACCCTTTCCCACCCTTCTGCTCTTTGACGGGAAAGTATTAGGTGATACAATTAGAGATCTCAGGAGGCAGCAGCTGTCCAGGGATGGGTATATCCCATGTTAACTGGAGACTGCAACCAAGCCTCTCAAAGCCAAAGCAGGAGAACTGCCTATTCTGATAACATGTTGTCTTCTCCTGTAATTTGAACAGAAGCAGTTTTAAACCTGGCATGGTCACATCACCAAGCCTGTCAGAGTTCAAAGAGTGTCTGGAAAATGCTCTGACATGGTTTAGTTTTAGCTAGTACTGTGAGGAGCAGGGATTTGGACCCAATAATCCTTATGAGTCCCTTCCAATTTGCAATACTCTATGATTCTATGTATTAATCAACATATTAGTTATAATAGAACTGACAATTTCCATTATGTGGATATTAGGAAGAGGTTCTTTACTGAGAGGGTGGTCAGGCACTGGAACAGGCTCCCCAGGGAAGTGGTCACAGCCCTGAGCCTGAGTCCAAGAAGCGTCTGGAGGATGCACTCAGTCCCATGCTCTGACTTGGCTGGTCCTGTGTGGAGCCACGAGCTGGACTTGATGATCCTTATGGGTGCCTTTGAAATCAGTATATTCTATGATTCTAGGATTTTACACCACTACAAGTTATACCAGATATTTTACAGGGGTTGTAAGCAGAGCTTATATACTTGACAAAATTTTGTGTGACTTTCCATTGGTGCAATGCCATCAAAATGGTGCTAAGAGGCAGCCTGGACAAAGAAGTAAAGTTATTTCATGGTAAAGATGAGAGAACTGAAGGAGTAAATCTGGTTCAGAAAAAGAGTCAATTTGAGTACAGGGTTTCCATTATGCCCAAAATAATAACATAAGACTGGACTAGTGGGCATGAACCACTTTCTGGAGGTATCTTTCTTTCCAGAGCTTAATTCAGACCTATCTAAGTGGGTCCCTACCTTAAGGCAAGGTTGGTGTCCTGGGTATTCTTTGAGCAGAGACTCTAACCTCCCACAGGAGAAGACCTGGGGCTGGGACTTCCTACTCAGGGTTTCCACTTTCCACTTCCCATCTGGGCATCTGTCCTTGGCTGAACCAAGAGTTATGACATCTGCCTCTGACACCCTCAATAACCTGACAGAGACCAAGAGGCTAATCTTTAAACATTAGAAATTTCCACAGATCTCACCAGTTCTCAACACAACATCCTGCAGCTGACTGATCAAGCCCTACATGACTTTCCCTTAGCAAAGAAGGTTTATTATCCCTTCCTTCCCTTTAGCAAGGCATTTTAGAGGTGCAACGGGGAACAGTACGTGGAGAATCTGCAAAGGTACCTATGTGAAGTGTGGACAAGCTTCCACAAGGGGATGAAGGGAAATCACTGACACTTAGGCCAAGAAAAGAATAAAAATCATCCAGTTAAGGATATACCTAAACCACATCAATCACTCCCAGCAGTAGATATTCAGGGCCTGACAAAAACGTTACTATGAAATGCAGGTCCTGGGTCCACTTTGAGATCCCTGGAATGGAAAGCTGGCTGGAAAATAATGTTAATTGAAGTTTATCTAGCTGCCTTCACCCCCTTTCCCTAAAATTTACCATTGCAGCTATTCACAAGATCTCAGCATGTCCTTGGCTGCTAGGACAAGTGAACAGTAATTCCCCAGAGCTGCTCAGCTCTACAGAAACCCGTAGAAATTCAGGTACCTTCATCTATTGTGAGCAGCCCTATCCTGATCACTCGGATGACAGCCCTGACATTTGTTGGCCCGGACTAGCTCCATCATAAACAGCATCAGCAGGGTATACTGCTGACATTGCAACGAGCATCGGAGGACTGCAAAGGGGACTGTGTTAAGAAAACCCTGAGGCTCCAGCCAGCAAGGGAAGGCACATTTTGACAAGCCAAAATCCACCCAGCAGGATGAACAGAAACCCCAAAGAACAGCCAAAAGTGAAGGTTGTCCCTCTCATGGGACACCACTGGCCAAACCTCACTTTGAAAGGCTTTGCTATTTTTCCTCCCGGGCCCAGTGCTGATGTGTTCCACTCCTGGGAATCAGGGGAGATTTATGCCGATTAGTCAAGCCACTGCACCACGATACTAAATAAAAATGGATATTAAAGCAAATGCGATGAGTCACCCATCCCAATCTTTAACAGTCGTCAGCCCTGGCTGTGTAACAAGCTGTTGACATACCACTGGGAAATGAATGTTAGCAAGAACAGCCTCTCGTCTCTGCCTCAAGCACCCTTGACCTTGCTTTGAGATCTCAGAAGTGGCCTGTGAGACATATGAAGACAATTACCTTCGCCTAAGATTGCCCTTCAAGGGCCTCATTCCACTGTGTATCCCCCACCCTTTGCTGGGCTTCTGAGTATCATTCAAAAAACTGGGGTGCAACCAAAGGCTGCGTCAGACAGCCCACATTAGACATCACCCAGAAGCATCAGTCCAGCTTATTGAATGCTGCTGTGAATTATTAACCGGTTGGCTGCTCTAGGGGAGGCCAGCAAGGCTGGGGACAGGTGCAGTTGGGAGGGAGGACAGCAAGGGGACTTCAGCTGAGCATCTTCTCAAACAATGTGGGATGTGGTGGGTAGATATGGCACAAGGTTTTTCCACTCTGGGGTAAAATAGACCCAAGAGGAAGGACAGAAAGAAGAGGAAGAGAGGAGACAAAGCTTGGGAGAACCACTAAATGCCAGTGCTGTAGAGAGGAAGGGGAAGTGAAAGAGAAACGGAGGAGAGCACCTCCAATTTCAACCCAGCAGCCCCAAGCCACACCCCAGCAGCAGTCACCATAGCTTTGCAGCAGACTGGGAAAAAAGGACTTCCTTATTTTCTTGGTTTCTCCTAAAAATTGTTTCCTCTGCCTGCTCCCAGGACAGCTGTAGCTGTACCAGTCTGCACCAGTTTCTGTCCTCCAGAAAACCAACTCTGGGCATTGCAAGTGCGGCCTCAAGCCAGGGCTGAAAACTGTCATTACATTTGGGCAGGGAACCAGAGTTTGAGCACCATCAGCCAGACTGTAGAGGAATCTGGATGACTATCAAGAGTTTTGTCACACAAACTTTACTTCAGCAAGCTGTGTTGGGCCTCCAGAAGTCCAAAGTTTCACATGCAGCTCAACACAGAGGCTGTCTCTCTGTCAGAGAGGGCTGGACAGAAGCATCGCAGACCCCCTGAAAGTGCAGGTCTGTGAGCAGGGACCGTTAGTGTGAGCCTCCTGCTTTCTCTGTCTCAGTCATATTGAGATCTGGTTCTCCCCTTCCCCAACTCTTTGCACTTATTAGTATATTTGCCAGGAGAATAAATTTAGCACTGAGCTGTTCAGTAACATGCACAGTTGCCCCAGGGAAATTCATCCTGTCCCCCAACACATCACCCAAGCAATTTTCCGTTGCACCAGAGCTGGCTTGAGGCTCAGAGGCCAGATGGCCAAGCCCAGCTCCAAACACCTAAGCTCCCACCACGTGCTGGGAATGTGGCAAAGCCCTGCTGTGGCCCAAGAAAGAACCACTGTTTGTCACCCACAAGCAACAAGTGGCATCTGCATCCCTTACCCCAAATGCCACTACAAAGCGATGTGCCAGGCAGCTTCGGAGTCAGCATATTCCAGGCACCACTTCCATCCTGAAAAAGAAGAAAAAGGGAAAGAAAGATAGAAAGAAAAGAAAAGGAGGTGGGGGCAGGAAAGAAAAAGCACAAATCTCTTTAGTGTGAACTGACAGTGACCTGTCAGAAATATGTTGCATTCAAACTTTCCCATAGAGCACTGAAAATTTGTTCCTTATTAAAGAGAAGGAGGTGGGGGTGGGGGGTGGCGTATCCAGTTCAAAGGAGAAGCTGGAGCAGAGAAGAATTCTGTGGCTACTACTGTGGTGTATTTTTTTCCATTTGCTTTACCCTGCTTCCCCCCCCCCTTCCCCACTCTCTTCCTTTCCAACCCCAATTGCTGTACAGTTGCCCTGAATCTAACAATTTCTATCCAGTGCAAAAAAAAAAAGAGAAAGAGAAAAGTTGGGGAGGAGGGAGGGAAATCTCCAATTTGTGGGAACTGATGGTGTTTTAGTGGGAATGCAGAGAGGGTTTTAGACTTTCCCATGCTTTTAGCGTGAAAAACTATTTTTACAGTGTCATTTAAGATAAGAGAAGGGGGGGGGAGAGATTAAAACAGTAAATAAACTTTAAATGTCAGTGGCTCACATGTTTCAAGAGCGTGGCTGGTGTTATTATTTACTCTTTGAATCCTGTCTATTGCCCAGAGTATCCACAGTAGCCTGAATGTCATGATACAAACCCAGGACACAAATCAACCCCTCACCCTTAGAAAGCATTTTGTGAAATTGCTTAAATTTTCTTGTGCATTTTGCCTCAACAAGTTGTAAAGGGTAGTGGAGGAATGAAGAACAGTTGAGATCACCCTGCCATTCACTGCAACAAGTGTCCTGGACACTGGTCATCTGAGCTGGACATTAAGAGGCATCTGGAGTCCTGGAAACTTCCTGAAGTGTTTAGAAATGGCCTGGTCTGTAACAGGGATTGCCATAAATGCTAACAGGGAGAGGGATGCTCATAGCAACACTTTAAAGCATGTAGGATTTGGGCTTCTAAGCTGACTTCAAGCACTGCAGAAAGACACTGCAAAGACCTGATAAACAGCAATGAAAGGTGGAAGAAAGAAGTGTGTCACCTGGGACACAGTTTTCCCTTTGCACACAGGAAATATAAAAGAAATATAATTTTTATTTTCCAGCCATCAGTCAATGGTTGGAGTACCTGGATGGCAAGATCAGCATTTCCTCCTTTCTCCAGCCTGATGTCCATAGCATGGACATTACCCTCCTCCATCCCAAAGGGAAGATGGACACAGACAAGTGCCTTATGATCACATTCAACTTCAAACACAGGGGAATGCAATAACCTAGCCCACAAGTAACAAACAGGTAGGGCAGTACGGTCAGATGTGGCTCTGAAAGTAAGAGGCAGTTTCCTAGCACGACCTAAAGAAACAAACCTCTCTTTCCTCATTATCACTCCTTGCTCTTTCAAGACCAGCAAGGAGTTTCACAGGAGCTCAAACACTTCTTACCCACTTTGGTGGATAGGGGTGACCAACATGGTCTTGAATACAGCATATGAAATTGGTCATTCCCCCAGTCAGGGTGAGCACAAAGGCTTGTTCTCTTTCTTATTCTGGCAGCATCATCTATCAGAAGGACCTGATGTTATCACACTGCCTTCTGCTTCACAGCTGTGAGCTCTGTAGAAAGAGGATTTGGGATGTTTCACTGTGATGTATCTTAATTTTCATCCAAGCTTTCCTCTTTTTTAATCCTGCTCGTTCAGCTTTTCACCAGGATCAAGTTTCCACTAACTGGTCTTAACCCAGAAGCCAACTTCTTGGAGGCATGAAGAGATGAAAATAGAGGTGGGATGTGCTACACAAAGCATAAGATATGTACAAAGGAGAAATGCCTTGCTGAGTCAGGGCGTATGCAGCCTGCAAATTAAAATAAGAAAAAGAAAAAAAAAAGCTGATGTTTTTAGCAAAGTGTTTGTTTTCCTATTTTTAAAAGAGGCTGTTGTTTTCCTATTTTTAAAATAGGCTGGAGGAGCAAAATTAGAGGTTGTGTTCTAAATCTGAAGAGGAATTTTCTGATGCGTTGACCTACAGTAATCCTCAGTTTTGGTACGAAGCACTTTCAGCTCCAGTAACCTCACCATGATTTAAAGCCATTCACTACTTGATATTTGTATGAAATAAGTGCAGGATTGATTCAGAAAAATACAGTTTAGTCATTAAGCTACATCAGGGATGGTCACTGTTTTAAGTCTCTGTCACACATAGTGGTGTGTGGGAAGGATGACCTTGTGTTAAAAGATCTTTCAAGAGCAATTTCAAGCAATTTAACTTCAAACATAACCTCATCTCTGGACAAGAGCTGAAGCACCCTACAACCTGCAATCTTCAAAAAGGTGCTTCAGCTGGGAATGAGCTGCTGAGAAAGCCTGCCCCGGCAGAGGAAGCTGAGAATACTTTCCTCTCTAGCCTCACATTTATGTTCCTTTATCACTAAAAAATCAGAGGAGAAAAATTTCCTTCCTCCTTCTGACTTGTCTGTTTTGATGGCACAGTCATTTTTTTTCCTCCCAATGTCATTAAATCTTCTGTCATCTGGTGCACTCTCTTGTCTAAGGCGGCAGATGATGCTCTACTACAAATAACAGACGCCAACACGATAATGAATTTCAATCATGGCAGAGAATCTTGGATGTGAATAAGCAGTCTGGGACTTAGTTTTATGCCACGAGCAGAGGCAATAGCTACATCACCACAGCATCTTCTCATAACCCGATCGCACCTTGGGCTCTAATTAAGACTGAGACATTACTGCTATCCTGGGAGGAATCCAGAGCTTCAAAAGAGCCCTGACCCCTGCTCCAGTAAGCACTGGTTAAATCACTGCTTCCAGCTGGTTTTGTTTTCATTGGGAAGAGGATGAAGAGTTTGAGGGGCTCTAGAAATGAGCAAGCCAGGCTCCACAGAGTGATAATCACCCATGACTCCTTCATGCTTCATTTACCCTAAATGGACACCAAAAATTTTCAGTGGCCCAGGACCCTTTGCATATGCTGCCAGCTTGTTCTTCCCACTTTTCATATAAAACCTGGAGATTTTATGTTTTCTGACCTGCATTTGCAGGCACATATTAATACCCACAGAAATCAAGGTAAGCATCAACCTTGGCTCAAGACAGATGGCAAGCAGAAAGCAACTTCCTTTCCTTTGTAAAGGGGCTTGAGGGAAATGGAAGAGGTCCTCTGGACTTTTCCTCTGTCATGGTATGACCTTGGCGTGGACAGGCTGTGGCACTCAATAGCAAGCTTTTTTAGGCAGAAGCACTCACTTGGGACAACCCTTCCTCTTCATGTCCTTCAGACACCATATCAGCAGTTTACAATGAAATGAATGAAAATAATACATCAGGACATCACTTCATGGCTGTTTCCAGCACCTGGATTCAATGGAAGACTTGAATGAAAGCAGCAGGTTTTCTCCTACCAGGTTGCAGGAGTAGCACCAAAACCCTGCTTCTGCCTCACACCAAAGGGGGATTTCCTCATAAACAAGGTTTTCTCTGCCAACCTCCTCCTTGGGCTGAGGACACTGAGGACTTGATTTGAATAGGCACCTCATCACCAATAGAATGCTTCAAGCTGGGGAGAAGTCACAGTAAGATAACATGGATGATTAAGTGGCTGGAAGGATTGACTTATGAGGAAAAAAAATGAAGGAGCTAAATATGTATAGTTTGGCTGGAGGACAGCAAAGGAGGACAACTGTCTGCTGACTAGTTGAGAGGCATAAATGTCGGGGAGGGGGAGGAATTGTTTAGGTTAGCCCAACAGGGGAATAACCAGGAATCACAAGATGAGATTAAGAAATGGAAAATGAACTCTGAATATCAGGGGAAACATTCTTTGCAGTGAGATCTAACCTACTGGATTGTGGAACATCCTCCTCAGGGACTGTGGTGGAAACCCTGCTCTTTAAGACAGTTAAAAATGAACTAAAGCTCAGTCTGTTGGGAATAATCCTTTCACTAGAGATGGACTAGATCTGGGCAGGGTGTTCCCTGCAAGAGGAACATCATGTGATGCTGAGCACGCATGCACCATGGGAAGATACTCAAAGAGCACAGGCAAGCCCTTTGCCCGAATCCAAGAAAATCCAGGCGTGGACCAGGCACTAAAATCTGCTTTTCATGGCTGGGAGGAGCCCACTGTGAGAGTTGGCAAAACAACTTGCTCACCTTCATCCTTCTCTCCCAAGCACTTGAAAATGAGGCAAATTCAAGATATAAGGGTGGGCACTTTGTCTGTGGAATGCTGTTAGTTCACACTTACAGGACCTTTATATGCTGTGTTTGGAGTTTGGACACCCATCTCTTCCAGGTAACTGGAAAACTGTAGAAACAGCACCATAGGTCTTCATAATCAGGGAGACTCTAAGTCTGTGATTCACAGTAAATTATCATGCATGGTGGACTGGACTGAGCTTCAAACTGGCCATAAATGTTATAAATAACTTAAAATTCCATGCCAGGGGACTGTGACATCTCAGATCTCATTTAAAAAAAAAGACCCAAACCAAACACCAAACATATAAAACCACAAATAAAACCCATGAAAACCCAAACAAACAAAAAAAAGAACCGAAACAAATAAATGAGAACTCCACTGTAAGGAAATGGAGTAAAACTGAAACACACCAACATGATACTAAACAACAGCAACTATCTTAACCTTTCCTTATTCACCTGGAGCAGGACCTCAGCTGCTACAAAGGCTTTAATAGCCCAGAACATAGTGGACATCACAGAGACAGGTGTACTTTGAGCTAAGGCAGACAGGTGCACTCAACAAGGAGTATAGAGTACCTTGACAAGGTGACAGGTAGGAACTAGGAAATTCATATAGCCATTGTGCCAGAGTTCATAAACTTTTCTTCTCATGCCACATCGATATGAGTCTGAAGCAGTTCCAGTCTTAGTTTGGTCCATGTTTTCTTGGGGATCTGAGGACATTTAGACATGTGTGTCATCTGCATAAAAAATAATATGAAAATGTGATGGTTGTTAAGGCAGAGGTACTAACACTAACAATACAGTGTGATGCTTTAGTTGCCTCTTGGCAGCAGATACAAAATGTATATTGCCTTCAGTAGAAGCACTGGCTTTTGACAGATAGAAGAGCAAATTTTAGAATCACAGAAACATGGAATAATTGAGGTTGGAAACGACCTCCAGAGGTCTCTAGTCCATCCTCTTGATCAAAACATCATCAGCTAGATCAGACTAGGTTGCTCAGGGATTTATACAGTCTGATCTTTAAAACCTTCAATGGTGAACAAACCAACCCCTGTGTAGTATCCTCTCCCTATGCAGCAAGTGCTCCAGCCCCAAACCATCTTGGTGGCCTCTGTTGAACTCACTACAGCTTATCAATGTCTTTCCTGTACTATGAGAGCACCAAAACTGAACACATTCTCTAGGTGAGGTCTAACAAATGCTAACTCAAAGAGTATGTTAGGCATTAGGTTCAGAGACATCTCCTAACACCAGCTCCCTGCAATGTATCCACCCAAAACTGAGAAGAATGATGATGATGAGCACAGAGGGTAGGACTTTCCACTCACCAGGGGTTGTGTTTTCTCATCCCATACTTTACTCTACTTTACATATAGACACACCTGTGAGTGTACCTTACAGCCATGTAGACTCCCAGGTGACCCATAGATGTTCACTCTTCTTGCTCAGCACAGGCCAGCATCTGCCCCTTATAGGATTCCTTCACCTGACCATTTCTGATAATCTCTTTTGCATTTTCAAATCACAATTTACTTGTGCACATCTATGAGAGCACACACCAGAGTAGAAAAATCAGGATCAGAATCCAAGAAGCTTCAAATAAAAACCAGGGAACTAGAAGAGATTCTGCCAGGTCATCTAGTCCATTCTTCTCCCTCCCAGGATCACTCCACCAAAAGGTTCTTGATTAACATAACTAACCTCACTCTCTCCTCCTGTTCAACTCAAATGTCTTGCTTCTGATTTAAATGTAGTGATGAATGTTCTCCTGCAATGGACTCAAGGAACAGGTCCTTCTCTTCCTTTCCACAGTACCCTTTTACATACTTGCAGTCTCCCTGCAAATCTCTCTGCAGTCATCTCTCCTCTAGACTAAACAATCCCAACTCTTTCAGTCCTTCCTTAGAGGTCATGTTTTCTGGACCTCTGATCATTCTTGCTGCTCTTCCCTGGACCTTATCCAGTTGGCCTTCATCTGTCTCAAAATGCCTTGTACCGGACACATGGGCTCCAGCTGAAGCCTTTTGGGACTTCTCAGATCAGAGATCTCAGTTTAGACCATTAGAGAGGAAGATTTAAGTTACTAAGTGTGGATATGGTTCTGAATCCACATTTCCTCTGTGCTTAGGATGGCTCTGCTGTTCCCACAAGGGACCATGTCCGGAATGCAAATATCTGAAACACTGAAGTACTTGAGACCCAGTCCTGGACACTGAAGAAAGATGGAGTAGAAACCCTTCCTGGCCACAGGTCCTCAAAGCATAGCACAGCTTGGTGACTTTCCAGCACCATGTTGTTGCAGGAATTTTTGGGGTGGAAAGAATACCTCTTTACCCAAATAAATCTCTCTGTTTCAAGAACATCTTAAAACACATCCTTCTTGATGCCAAGCCCTGCAGCTGCAGAAGCTGACCTGCATGCTAGGTGGGAAAAGAAATTAAAATCAAATCAATACAACTAAAAAGATGTTTCCACTTCCCTTAACCAATAACAAGAATTCTTCTTAGAAGAGAAGCTGATTCCCCAAAAGGAACCCATCTATTAAAGACAACAAAATTGCTCCAATTTACACTAATTAGTGATTAATCACATTACAGCAATCTAGTCTGTCCTCCACGGAATCAATGAAATGCAAAAATGAACAAAGAGCTTAAAGGATGAAACATGAGATTTCAGTAATCCTTTCAGCTTCACTCATTTGAAGTGCTTAACAGGAGAAGAATTACACTCAAATGCAGACACATTTTTTGCCTTGGCAGAGCATTGGCATTTCTTTTTAGTCATGTTTATTATTAGAGCAAAGTAAACAATTTGCTGCAAACAACAATTTGATATGTTTTGCTTTTCTCTCTCCACTTACAAATTACTAGGTCATGAAATGCACTCATTTGTTTTATTTGTAATTAATAGCTTCTAAATCCTCGGCTGTTTTCAGCACTGCATAATTACAGCTGTACATCTGTGCACTTCCGGCACTGTTCTGGCCTCCTTGGATCGATACACACTGAGCATGGAGGAATCTAGGGATAACCAGGATTAAAAAGCTATTTTATATACTTTTCTTTTTGCTGACAACACCCCCCAACCCACTTGCCAATCCTTGTGCATGTTTTTTCTGATCTGGTAAATGCTGCAGTAACTTATCACTAAGTGATAACACTGTAATGGATCTTAGAAAGGTTTGGGTGGTAAGTGACCTCAGCACTCCATCCTCAGTGCACCTCCTGCCATGGGAAGAAACACCCTCCACCAGCCCAGGATGCCCAAAGCCCCATCCAGCCTGGCCTTGAACCCTGCCAGGGATCCAGGGGCAGCCACAGCTTCTCTGGGCAGCCTGTGCCAGGGCCTCTCCACCCTCCCTGGGAAGGCTTCCTACCTCCCATCTCCTCTCCATCTACCCTCCTGCTGCTGAAGGCCCTTCCCCTTGTCCTGTCCCTCCTTATCCTAGTTACCAGCCCCTCTCCAGCTTTCCTGGAGCCCCTTGAGGGACTGGAAGGGGCTGAAAGGTCTCCCCGCAGCCTTGTTTTCTCCAGGCTGAACCACCCCAACTGTCTCAGCCTGTCTCCATAGTAGAGGTGCTCCAGCCCTTGGAGCATCTCTGTGGCCTCCTCTGTCATCCATGCCAGCAGGTTCTGGAAGCATGGGCTCCAATCCTGGCATTTCTCACTGGGGCAAAAGCTGCACTATTAAGGGTGATATCAATCTCACTGCGAGCTGGCTTGAGGCATTTCTATACAGTGTTGCATGGAGAGTACTGATTACCTTCTGACATGGAGTGGGAGTGGGGGTGGTGTGGAAATCCTCTCACCCTACTTCCCATCCTCTTTGGTCACCTTCTCCTCATCTCTGAGGACTTTCATCTCTGAGGACTCGTGTTCATAAAACAATGGATTCCCTTCTTATCCCAGCCGGAGCCTTCCAAGAGTGCTATGACACTGTCAAACATGGAATAGCTGCTGGGCATAAACTCTGAGTGAACCACCTCAATCACCCAGGAATAATCCTCAGTTCCCACACACCTGAAGACCTTGGTGTCCAGAGACCTCATCCAGCCCATCAGTAAGAGCCCACAGCAGATCAGTGTTTCCTGGCCCAGCACTGCTGACAAAAAGACCCACTGCTCCTGTACTCAGTGGCTGTCTTATGTTGGTACAACTCAGAGGAGCATTTACACCTGCTCTGACCATCCAGTCCAGGCTGGCCATGCCCTCTTCCCCCAAGGCAGTGTCAAGGCATCACATGTGCATATCCATCCCTTGTTTCCAAAGCATTTTCTGGGGGAAACACAGGACTTTCATTTCCAGCTAGGATGATGCAGAGAGCTCAGGAATCAAAGCCTGTGGCTAGTTGGCAAACAGGGAGTAGTCTAACAGATGCTGGCCCATTAACATCTTAGACAAAGCCTAACCCTCTTTCTGGATAAAGGAAAGGGGCAGGGAGGGGATCTTGGACTTCTGTGTTGAGGACTCATGCTATGACTTACCTGAAACTCCCCAGACTATGAGTCATGAGAGTCCTGAAGGGGAACAATGCATTTCCCAACATTTGGAGAAAGGCATGGTACAGCCATGCCAATATTTTAACAGGAGAAGTGATTTCACTTAGGTAGCTATACACAGGCTAGCTCAAAATTAATCCTTGCTCCTTTTCTTCAGTAAATGGAGACAGGCAGGCATTTCCAAACAGCAATCATCCTACTGTAAGACAGATGTCTAACATAGATTAGATGATTCAGCTGCTGGAGGGCTGATCTCACTCCATTGACTACAGAACGAACCTTGGCAGCTAGTTTGGATCAGACAGCAAACTGTTATTTGGTTAAAATTAGGCCAGGTGACACCACTCCACCTTACAAATAATTACATTTACAACAAATGTCAGTCAACATTTTTCATGGGAGATAGACCTGATCTCATTTTCTGACAAAATGATGAGTTCTGTTCATCAAAGATTCTCTTACAGGCATCATACAAACTTTCATGTGGTGCATGACTTAACATTGCACAACCTTCTGTTGGAAAAGTTTCTTCTGGGCTATAGAAATAAAACATACATTCAATAGATTGGGACTGGCTAGCTTGAGGAAGCTGGGAGGGATTATTCAGTGAGAAAGCATCACCACTCATTGTCAGGATCTACTGCCTTGCCCAGAGGTAGTCAACATTGTCATCATCTTTCATGAAAGTAAATATATTAGTTGCAGCTGATGTAAGCTGTTTAGGTCACAGAAGCTGGCAATGTGGTAAGTCATGAGGAGGGCAGGGCACTTAGCTCCATCTAGACTACGAAGTTGCTGGCATGCTTCAGCTCAGATAATTATTTTGGGTAGCAAAATGCAATGTTACATGCATATGACAAGGAGCATCCATCCACCATACCCATAAAGCAGAGAACTGTGACCTGAAGGACTGATTTTTTTTGAGAAGAACTTGAATGTCAGAATGGGCAAGAAACTCAACTTGATTTCCCTCAAATGTAATGGTGAATAGGAGAAAGGAGTTTCTATGTCTGCAGAAACCACAGACAAGACAAATACAGAAATACTATGTACAGTTTGTAGACAAGATGTTTAAAAGCTGGTAGAGCTAAGGAAAATAACACAGAAACTATCTGAGAGCAAGAGAAAATTCTGTGGTAGAAGACCTTGAAAGGTCCTCAATCTAATTACAGAGGATTAAGATATTAAGAGTGGGATTCATACCACCTGCATTTGGGGTTTTAAAATACCCAAGGTAGTCCAGGCTGGACATTTGGCTTCCTTCAGAATCAATGGAAAGCGAGTGCCATTTTCAAGTAGCAGGTCACCTTGAGAGGAAGAGCAGTTCTCTTGACAGGCTCAGATAACCATTTCTGACTTCAACTTCCAAAGCAGAGCTCTGGAGTACTCTCACAACAGTGTACTCATTGAAGAAAACCAGATTTTATAAATCTATTTAATACACCATGTCATGCTCTCCATACTACAATCCCCTTTGATGGGCCACCAGCCTTCACAACTATACATTGTCTTTACTTATAGTGACTTCCCAAGAGAAAGAAGGACCTGTTGGTGGACAATCTATTTAAGCAAAATTCCCCATCAAAGTGTACTTTTTTTACCACTGGGGAAGTAAGGAACTCTTTTCTTTTTCATCCTCTATCCTACAGGCACTTCTGCATTATCTACATTGACCAGGAAGACCCTTCTCCCAGAAGGCTCCGAGTTCATCTGACTTTGGGCAAAGCTGTCAGATAAGGACGGTCTCTGGTCTGTCTTGGCAAGGCGATGGGAGACCACATGATCAGTCTCCAAGTCCAATTCACCAAGCTTCAGAGAATCATGGCTGACCTGAGGGAGAATCCAGTAAAAATAAGTGAGAGCTGTGAAAGTTCTGCCATGGGAATGTTTTATAGCATGCACACATACCCTTGCTGGAACAAGGGACCCACATTTCATGAGAAACAGGGAGCTCTCTGGAGCTGAACTGGTAACTTGGCTTGTCCCTTTTGTATTATTTTGGGGGTTTTTTTCTGCCAAGCGAAGACAACCCAGTGCATTTCAGTCTGGAGCAAAGAGAGGAGGTAGAATAAGAGGTGCTCTCTCCCACCATGTGGTATCAATAGGTTGGTGGTAAAAAGCCTCTTGCTGCCAAAGAACACCAGAAATAACAGTGTCAAACATGTCTTTGTGAGCAATTACGGTAAATATAAATATACACACACTTGCTAAAGATGAGAAACATTAAAATATATATATATATAGGCCTCCTGCTTCTCATCCACTCTTCCTTAGGCCAGGATTAGAAACAGATTGAAGTAGCCTGAGAAAAAACATTCATGTGTCCTAATTCTCTCATTAAACAGTAGGTGGTTCATCTTGCCATGTGTTTGAGATCACAGGGTTTGCTTCTCCCCATCTCTTCTGACATGTCACCACTCCCTACCCATCACAAGAGAATTTCCCAGTGAACTTCATGCCTGCACGGTCCTTCCCCCTCCCTGCCCACCATGGTTAGCCAGGGTGGTTAGTACAGGGCTTCCTTATGCAAAGTTTAGTATATGCTCACACAAAACTGCAGGAGAAGACTTATATCTTTTGTCTCTCATAAAATAAGATGGAACTACATATGCAAAGGCAGATGAGGCAGAAAAGGCAGGAAAATTTGCCAAGTCTGTGGCAGGAAGGGGTATTGGTCATCAAAAATCATTTTGCTCATCTCTACAACTATACCTTGGAATTGGGGATAATTTTAACTGAGGAAAGAGTTGAAAACAGTCTTTTTCCCAAAACAGTGATTGCTTAAAGAAGTGTATTTCTGCTTCCAGTTTTTCACTAAGATCCAAATAAAACGTCAAAGTGCAAAAGGAGAATGACAGAAAATCAGCATGAGTTTAACAGTTACAAACCATGACGACAAAATACAAAACAACATGCTGTCAGCTAGAACTTTTTTTTTTCCCATCTCTGCCAGTGTTTTCAATGAAACCAAACAAACAGATGATTCCTGGTGCACAGAGAGAAAATGACCTTTCTAATTCCTGCATGCAAAACCTTGTCCTTCTGATGAGCTCAAACCACAATATTTTACAGGCATCCCACAGAGCTTTACGTAGCACATAGACTGCCCTGTGCTAACCTCATCCCTCCCAATGGCATATTCCAATGTAAATCCTCTCATGTGTTCATTCAGAGGAGAAAAGTCATGTCTTGTGGGGACCAGTGCAAGGGAAACCAGTAGCTGCTAAGCACCCAACACTCCTCCTCCCACTCTGGTGGGCAGGAAGCGGCCAGAGCTGCAGCTCTGCTCCCCACAAAGCACTGGCTCAGCCAGCACAGGCAAGAAACTCACGTACATCAGGGAATCAAGCAGAGATTACTTTTTTCCTGGACCTAGACCAGCGTCAAGTCTCTGATTTAAGGCCACAGATGGCTATTTGATTTGCTACCTGATAGCTCAAAGCTGCGTGGGGCAGCAATATTTTTGCCCATGTAGTGATAGGACAAGGGCAAATGGGCTCAAGTTTAGATTGGATATTAGGGAAAATGTCTTGACCCAAAGGGTTGTCAAGCACTGGAACAGGCTGCCCAGGGAAGTGGTAGCTATTTAAAAGGTCCCTGGAGGTATTTAAAAGATGTGTAGATGTGGCACTTAGGGATGTGTTTTAGTGGAGGACTTTACTAGGGTAACAGTGGGACTTAATGATCTTAAAGGTCTTTTCTAATTTAATTGATTCTATGATTCCATGTTGGTTAGCACACTGGTGACCACTGAGTCAGTGGCATTTGTCCAGATCACCTCCATAAGGGCAGGCAGCAAATGGGGTAAAGTCTGCATCCTCCATGTCCTCACTGAAAACCAAAAGCCACACCAGCCTCCAGAAAATCATCCTTTTGCAAATATGAAGCATAGAACTCAAAAACAAATAACTATTTAGAAAAATATAAGGCAGTGTCTTTCTGCTTTAATGTCCCTCTCTCAAGCTAATCACCTCAGAACAAAGTCAGGAGGAGCTGGGTATTTCCAGAGGGTGATTAGCCCACTGATTAGCCTATCCTCTCCCCAGCCACCCATCAGTTATGTGCTTGCCCCCATGTACTGCCCTCCCATCCCATGTGCTAAGCACATCAACCATCCCCGCACGCTCTACAGAGCTAACCTGGCCCATAAGGGGAAGCAAAATCCCCACAGAGCTCATTTAAGAGACAATTTCTTGCGATACAGTTTGGGAAATCGAGCTTGAATGAATGGCTCCTCTTCCAGTCCTGGCCAAGACTGTGGTTTTCCAGTGAACAGGGAGGAGGGGACACATACCTTCAGAATTGTCTCTCTGGATGGGAATTCATCATGGTTTATTTTCTCAAGGCTCATGGCTTGTCACGAATCCTTTTAAAGTCATGAGGCCTGGGAGGCGGGGGCAGAAAAGAGAATGTTTTGGTGTTATTTTTGTTCAGATAGGAACAGTTAGTAAGTCGTTCCGATCCTAAGTGAGTGGTTATAAAGAAAGTTTGCAGTCTCCTGCACTGGGGAAAGGAAAGATGATGGAAGAGCAATTAAAGCTGTGCCTCTCAGGGTGGCTAATGAAATAAGCTGCACAATGTATCCCCTTGCTGGGAACCCTCTCACCTCCCTGAAGCCATTTCAGAATGAGGTGTTAGTCCAACCTGCTCGGCCACCCAGTCCCACCTGTCCCAGTCCCATCTGAGAGGGAGCATCATGCTCCAGGGGTGCATAAAAGTGGTAAGGGGCAGATGGTCTGATCTGGCTTTAAACATTTGCCTGGCAGACCACAGCCACAGTGCCAAACCTTGCACAACCTCCTCACATCAAGCCTCTGGGACACTTGCCCTGAGAAGGGGCCTCCTTGTACAGGGATACCTATAACAGGCTGATCTAGGCTCTGGCTGCTTCGTTAGCTGGCGTCCCATGATGTACTACTGTCTCTTCATGTCATATTACTCAGCAGTGTAGTTCCTGAGAGAATAGGCTTCCATAGTCACACTAATAAATCGTGACTCCATTGAAGACCGTCTCCCTTTGGGTGTATCCTGTAGCTTATTGAGCTCAGTAGAGCAGCACCCATTGACTTTGCAGACCCTGGCTTAATGTAGCAGCACTCAGACCTCAGCAAGCAGGACCTGGGACATCTTTCTTCTGATCCACAGCAGCACCTGCCTACTGCTGAGAGCTGGTGGCACTCCAAGTACTCACCTGCATAAATGTTTCTCCATGGCCAATGTGGGATGACTTTGTATGTCAGCCTTTCTCCTCTTGCAGTAAATCAAGGATATGAAAAACTCAAAGGATACCAGAGGGATGCAGTATGCATGCAGATGGAAAAGCTGACACCCATTTAGCCCTCTTGAGCTTGCAAAATGGAGCTAGTATAAGATGTCTGCTGAGGTTCCATGGAGGTTTCTGTAGAGTAGAAATAGTGGAGAAGAAAAGAAATAATAAAAAAAAAACCTCAACTGTTTTTTCCCAGTTTTCTTTGAGGTTTATGCATGAGAGTAAATAGCAGTCTTTTTGCAATACATCCCCACAGACTCTCTGTGGAATGCAAAGAAACTGATGCAAATTAGAGGAACGTGTGGTAACAAAGGGGGAAAAAAATCAGGGTGCACTACCATGATCATAGGAGCATGAAGAACTCCATATATTCAAACAGTCTGACCTCCTACAAAAGCCAGGCAAGAAAATCTGAGCCATGTATTCCTGCTTCAACCATAACTTTCAGATGATTTATGGTATATGCTTAACAAAGTCTTCCAAACCTGTTTTAAAGACCTGAAGCACTTGTGGAGCCACTGTGACCTTAGGCTTACTGCTTCAACAATTCAACAGACAACAGCTCCCCAAGACTAAATGCAGAAGATGTGACCCATGGAAGTTCTCATGAGTGTACTAGTAGGAAAGCTGAATGAGAGTTAGAGGTCCTGGACTCTCTTTTTTCTTTTTTTTTTCCTCTCTTTCCCCACCCCACCCCCGCCAAAGCTGTGACATTCAGCCTGAGGCCCAGCCCTCTGAACTCAACAGGAGTCTTTCCACGGCCATTGTAGGTCCATTCATCCAACCTCCCGTCACCTACCATCCAGAAAGCTCACTCTGATTCTCCATGCCAGCACTTCCCATTGCGCTGGGAAAGCTCCTTGCAGTCCCACTTAGCTCCTGAAGGTCGATTCCCGTTTTTAACAGGCCAAAACTGCAGGATACCAAATAATTGCTTCGTGAATGACCCCAGTGTTAGGGCCTCCGCCGCCATGGCTGGGAGGCCCTTCCACACGTTTGTGGTGCCTTGCACTTCCTGACATCTGGTTCCAATTGGCGCTCCCTTTAGCTGCTGCCAGAGCTCAAATGACCTCTTACCTGTGCTAAGGTACCAGCAAGCCATGGGATAGGCATTGCCCCCAGGAGTCTTACCACATCTACTGCCTCCTCTGCCTCTCACGCCAACCCCACACTTCATTCCAGATACGCTGCTTCAGATCCAGCGTTCCAGACACCGTGAGATCCTTTCTTGTGCTGTCCCTCCTTTCTGCAGCCTTTATCCTTTCTTATATAAGTGGAGGTTTTATTAATTTTCTGGGTCCTTATTTGCTTCCCCACCAACAGCATCTCACTACAGTACCTAGGTACCCAGCTTCATGGGATATTGATGAGTTCAAGCACAGCTCTAATACCCCTTGTGGAGAGGCAGCTATTCACAGCATCAGTCTCGAGGATCAGCCAGAACACCGCAAAGTCTGACAGGTAACTGCAGGACAATTCAGAGAATGGGTGACCTAAACCACTGCTGTCATCTGAAAACAAGCACTCCAGACCCAAGCAGTGTGGAGCAGCAGGTTTCCTCAACCACCAGCTTGGAGACACAAATGCAGTCTCTGCCTCTTGCCCCAAACCAACAGCAGCATGCACAGGAATGCAAGGTGGGGAACAAAACCTCATCTTCTACCCCCTAACCATAAGGATGCCCATTCCCCCGTTTTGGTTTGTTGGGGTTTATTTCTTTTTGTCATCTTAACCCAATATGCAATAGAGACTGGCTGCTTCCCTCATCCCATTAACGCCAATTTTTAGGTCGTGTCTAAACCCCAGACATTCTCTTCTGTTCTTGATCTATGAATGAACAGCAAAAAAATTCACCATCCTGTTTTTCCTTCTTCTGACCCATCTGCTCCTCCTGTTTAGTGTCTCCAGCATGAAGTTGCAGTCCTGCCACCTCCCACATTGCAAGTGCAACTACAGAGCAGCATCCACACCCCACTGAATGGATCTTTGATACTTAGCCCCAAAAAGCACCATACATATAAAATCTGGCAACCCCTGTAACAAAAGCTGAACTCCAGGTCCTGGAAAGTGGTCCCCCCAAGCCTACAAGGTGGGACCTTCTCATCCTGCTGGAGACCAAAACAGCTTTCAGCTCCCAGGTACTGTGCAAATTATGTTCTCATTGTAAAGGGCTGTGGGGTGTGGAGGCCAGAGTGAGGTACCATCAATCAGGGTCCCCAAGCTCCATTTGCAACAGCTATGGAGTGTTGGGCTGAGTATGGGCTCTGAGAAACAGGGTTGGAGCTGGGCTTGTGCTCAGAAAGCTCAGCAATGATCCTGTCTTGCTCTTTTTCTTTAGGTTTGATTTTCTGTCAACAAGAAAGTGCCTTTACTATCTCATTCGCACCTCTGCCACTGACTGTCTGGGTAGCCTTGGCAAAATCACATAGCCTAGCTCAATTTTTCCATCTGGACACTTAGGATAATTGTAAAGCCTGTTTTCCTAACAAGGTGTTTCAAAATTCCCAGGTAAAAGGCACTGTGGAATTGCAAAACTGCGTGATTTTTGTGTGTTTTGAGATTAATTAGATGCCAAATATAAATCCTGCCCAGAAACTGAAAAATGAAGTGTTGCAGAACCAGGGTAGTTTCAAGTTCTTCCTCCCTTTTTTCTGTTTTTATTTCCTCAGTGCATGCAGAACCCAATCTGAGTTTTGTTTGGGGGTCCTCTGGATCCCATCAGATCACAGCTTCTGGAGCCAGCACTAATAAATATCCTGGTGCTACAGGTCCAGGTTCTTGACATGGTGCAGCTTCAGGTCAGAGACAGACTTACAGACATCTTCGTTTCAACCTGGGTTGGGATCAGACTGAAGGCAAATTATTCCAGGTCTGGATCCTGGGCTAGAAGAGACCATGGAGGGAGAGTAAGGGTGGTCCGTACAGGCCTGCAGCATGGGAGCAGGACGCAGCTCCTGCAAATTGGCTGCAACCTTGATTTACCCAGCAGAGGAAGGGCAGAGGGAAGCAAAGCAAAAACTTCAGGTGCAGCCATGGTGCAGAAATCCAATCTGTACACACAAAAAGCAGCTTCCCAAAGCAATCCTCTGAACTGTCCCCAGCTTTGGAAAGAAAACAGGGACAACTGCAGTGAGAACTGTGTTTCTCCCTGAGCTCTCCCCATCCAAGGGCATCTTTGCAGCTGGGTCTATACATGTGCATGCATCCCACCACGCACATAGCACCCCTCCAGGAGTAGCTGCCAAGCATCCCAGTGCAGTCTCTTGCACGTGAAGCTCCTGGGACTGTCTCACATTTTCACCATCCTACACACTCCTCCAGCAACGGCTGCAGCCAGAAGCCCCGAGCGAGCACGGCGGCTCCTCCAGTGCCCAGCACCCCTTGGACTGTGGCTGCATTTTCAACAGCACATGGTTGCTTTGGGGTACAGGGTGGGGGAAAGCATGGCGAGCACGGCCATGGATGTTTCTCAGGTGCTGCAGGATGGGCTGTCTGCTCTGCGTAGCCATGGACAAGGGGCGGTTGCCTGCAGAGGGCAGCAAGGGAGCACAGCCAAGTGCCGTAGCGGAGTCTGATGTCCAATGCCTGAGTCCAGCTCCAACAGTTCTTGGACGGGTGTGACCGGGATTAGGGTACGCATACCCCCTGTCCCATTCCTCAACCCCCCAAAGAGCCGTGCACACGCAACAGACACATGCACCCACCTTGCAGAGCACACACAAGCATGTTCAGCTTTACATGTTCGCTGGCATGTGCATGGGTGTGTTCTCACTAGCACCCTCAGCAACATGTGCTACCATGCTGGGCAGCCCTTAGTCCCTTGCACTTGGATTTGCACCAACGCCAAAAGGCATCATCCAGAGAAGCATCATTAAAATACCATCCTGCAGCATATGGGTACCCAGGGAACGCCTCACCCCAAAACACCAAGTGTATCCTGTACAAGTGTGCCTATACACCCCAACAAGCCCAGCCTGTGCACATGGGAGGTGTGCCAGGACACAGCTCCCACAGCCCCCCCCCCACGGCTGTAGTGCTGCCCACGCCAAGCTGACCCCACATGCAGATGCACTACCAGCAACAGAAGGTTCACTCAAGGCTGCACTAGTGAAGCGTGAAATGAGCTCACAGGGTTCAGCAGCATCATGGTCTGTCCACCTGGGCCATGGTGAGGAGATGAGGCTGCAGCCTGAGCCAGGCACAGGCTGATCTCCCTGCAGAACTCGACCTGCCCTATCACCCTCAAGCACCACCCACCATTGCACCCCAGCCTGGCACAAGCTGGGTAACCCTTTTAGTGACAGCCTTAGAGTGTATCAGGACATGACACCTGCTGCTGAGCACAGTCATGCCCTCCATGCCACAGGTACAGCTCAGTGCCTTTGTACCGAGTTGCTGCTCAAGCCCTGCCAAACAGCTTTACAGGGGAAGAGGGCAGGGGCCACCCATTCAACGAAGGCTGACCTAACGCTTCACCCAGCTTGATGACAGCCTGTGTACCCAAATAGTCATGCATAAAGTTGCCTGCACGGCTCCTACTGTGCATCCTCCTGTGGCAAATACAGCGATGTGACCCACCCATGCAGGATTTTTGTGGAGAGCAGTTATCTCCTCCCCACTCTCCAGTGAGGGACCCTGGCAGAGAGCTCCAGACCCTACCAGCCCCCAAATGCAATCCAGACACCCAGACACACCCACCCTGCACTTCCAGCTGTGGGAGGGGGGAAGTCAGGTCCAAAGAAGGTGCTAGCACACCAGAGACCAGAGCCAGCACAGCCTTCTCAGGCACTTAAATCCAAACATATGAGCATGTGCTTGGCTAGATTGGGACCCCAAGCTCCAGGAGAGGGTGGGGGGATTTATTCATCACAGTCACACTCAGTGCAACTCTTGCAAGCCCTGCCTAAATGGGAGTGGGTTGGGAAATGGGGTAGGAAGGGAAAAAATTAACCCTGGCAAAGAACTCAAAGTTTAAAGACATACAAGGAGAGGCTTGATCCCTGACAACCCTAGCCCCTGACATTGGGAATCAGAATTCAGTTGATTATAAACATTTGAGGGAGGCTGTAAGTCAGAAGGTGGTGAGTTTGGCACAGCCTTCCCCGAGCCTGAAGCCCCACAGCTGCAGGTGCACAAGGAGAGGGGACAGAGGGAGGAGGGTGCAGGCCAGGCAAAAGGATTGAAGGTGGAGCAGCTCTGGTCATCATGGAGATCCCAGCTTCAGTGCAGAAGCATCATCATCTCCCTTTCCACCTACCTGCAGGGCTGATCAGGAATCACTGGCATCTCCCACATCCAAAACGACCACACACAGAGAAGCATCCGGGAAGGAAGATCCCAGCTTGGAGCCGAGAGCTATATTGGGTGTCGGCTTGTCAGGGCTTGTGTACTCAGCTGTGAGTGGGTAAACACAGCCCCACGTGCCCCACCACAGCCCCAGATAGAGAAGCAGGTGGCTGGGGAGGAGGAAAGAGCCTGAACAAGGTTGCTGTGCTGAGAGAGACCATGAGCACCGAGCTGGTGAACAGCTTCCTCGAGGATGCCAGCAGTGCCCAAGCATGTCTGCAGCACTGAAGCATAGAGAGGTTCTATCGGCTCTGGCTCCCAGCATCATACAGGGGTGAGTGGCCCCAAAGCCATCTAGGTCTGCCACAAGAAATTTCCACACATGTCCTGTGGACCAGGTAATGTGCAAACACTGCTCTATAAAGCCCTGCAGGCATCTTGCTTCCACCAACAAGGGGCGTGCTGGGACCTCTGTTCTCTTGCGCTGTCTACATCATAGGAGAAGGAGCATCCCCAAGGCACCTTTGGGAGCCATGCTGCCCGTCCATTGCTGACTCCTCAGGTGCAGTTCCCTCCTGGGTGAAGCAGCATCCCTGAACATCCCTGCACAGAAATTCAGCCATGTAAATGAAGGGTACACACAGGGTTTGGCAATGTCTGCACAGGCAGAGGATGGCACGGCTTATTCCCAAATACCTCGAGCTCACCCCTGTGAGGCCATGGTTGCCCACAGAGATAGCAGGTTCTGCAAATGCCTTGGATGTGGGGTTACATCTATGATCATCCACTTGAGGCACAGGTGGATGGATGTGCCAACTGCATCTTCGTTTCCCCTTTGTAAAATGCTGCTGGTACCCAGTGCTGCAGTGAGGAGTTTGTCCAAAATTGGACAATCCCTACGGGTCAGGGTCACTCTTGGAGGCCCACGTAAACAGAGCTGGGACCAACCAGTGGTCTGAAACCAACAACCCACAGCTGCTCTTGATCAACAAAAAGAAAACCAGTTATTAGAGAGTTGTTCATGAGGTGAACACCATCCCTTTGATCCACAAAGTATAGTGATACTACCGTACCTGCAACCATGCCATTTAAGACAAGAGCGTCATTTACACACCAAAAGGAGCAAAATCCATGCCACACAACCACAGTTCAGCTTGGGGTTTCCTAGCTTTTGCAGCCTGGACTTTGCAGCAAACAGTAACACCTTATATTAACATGCCTCTGAGAGGTTTGTTTTCCTAAAAAACAAACAACTTGGAAAATGTTGGGACACCATAATATTCCCCCAGTTCATGGGCAGGACTCAGGACCATTGCTTGGCTCATGGACTTGTATTGAGCTGTGACAGGAGGGGTACAATTAGGAGACCCACACCAGAGAGGACTGAGGTGGGTTCATGGCCAGGTGGGTTCATGGCCATGGGGCACTCAGTAGCTGAAAGGAAGGGCAAAGCAGGTGACTTTGGAGGTGGAGGGCTGGCTGCAATCTCCTTGGGCACTGACAAGAGGTGCCAAATGCATTTGGGCAAGGAAAATAGCAGCAGGGCAAACCCAGAAAAAACCTTGTTAGGAATAGCATAAGGAAATTAGAAGTTTATGAACTTTTGTTCCAGAGGTTGCACCTGTTCACACTGTGTTGGATCTTTGTGCTTACAATTAACCTATGATATCTCAATCTAGAGCCAAGCTCCTAATCAGAGTATTTTGTTAAGCACTTGAACTGAAGAATTGAAGCCAGGCTGATTAGCTGGGTTTCAGTTTTACTTATGGGGGTATAAGCAAAATTAATGGTGCTGTTCCACCAAAGGGACCAAATGAGATCCTCTGTGTGTTTATGCTGTCAGGAACAGGAGAAGTCCTCATTGCATCATCACCACTCTGTCTTGTAAAGAAAAGAAACTGGATTCAGGTTCTTCCCTTCCATTTTCAGTGTCCTGATAAGAACTGCTGCTGCACCAGTACCCTTCATAAATGCAGATGTTTGGCCTCGCCACTTGCACTAACTCCTGAGGCTGACCCCATCCCATAGCTGGAGAGCCATAAAAATACTGTCAGAGCTGGTGTGGCCTTCTCTTTCCAAGTGTGTGGTTCAACCAGCCCAGGAATATTTTCCCAACTCAACAGTAGCACCCAGACAGTAAATAAACCACAAACTGCAAAGTGAGAGCCAACTTCGGAGTCATGCTGGAGGGACGATTGGCACTTCCACACTGGGCAGGCAGGAGAGATCCACTGGTGTTTTGAGGTCATGGAAACACCACTGCATGTTTAGGTGTCTACGCTATTGCATTGACCACGTCTAATGTCTGGTTTCCTCTCTCTTTTAATAGACAGAGAAACCACCTGGCCCAGTGAACCTGCCTGAGCTATCGGACCCTCCACAGAGATCCTCTGCTGCCTGCTCCTTTCCCCGTCTCAGAGCTGAATGTAAAGAGCTGTCAATGTGTGCCCAGGGCTCAGCACTTTCCCTGGCTACATCATGGGCTCATGCAAAAAAACAGACCTTGGTGAACATGTTGCATTTGGCTAAGTCACCCTCAGGTGCAAACACAACATCAAGATTCAGCCACGAAACCATTGTTTTGTCCAAGATTAGTGAATTTAATCTGTGCTGTTGTAATCTGTCCCAAGCACAGAGGTAGGTCCTTGTCACAGGTTAGTCTGCAGAGCTTTATTAAGGGAAAAAATGGGAATTCACAGACTGCTGGAAGCCATTTCTGAGAAACAGGAGGGGAATCAACTTTTTAAAAGGGTAGATAATGGCAGGACAAGGGGGAATGGATTAAAGCTTAAAGAAGGGGAGGTTTAAATTAGATATTAGGGGGAAGTTTTTTACAGAGAGAGTGGTGAGGGGCTGGAACAGGCTGCCCAGAGAAGTGGTGGATGCCCCGTCCCTGGAGGTGTTCAAGGCCAGGTTGGATGGGGCCCTGGCAACCTTGTGTAGATCCAGGCCTGGAGGTTGGTGGCCCTGCCTGTGGCGGGGGGTGGAACGGTATGATCCTTGGGGTCCCTTCCAACCCAGACCATTCTATGATTCTATGTGTTTGTAAAAGTTCTGTGACTAAATTGTGGGGTACTGGGGTACCAGTCAGGCCCTCGAACAAGAGCTGGGGCATCAGCACATACGTTGTCTGCTGGGAGCATCCATCAGCTGCATTGGTGTTGAAGCCTTGAAAAGTCAGAATCAAAACTCAATAACTGGGCAGGTTATTAAGCTGCTATTCTTTAGTGCAGCACTGGGCACACAGGGTATCACTCCTTCTAATATGTGTACCATTTAAAGCAAAATTTCTTATATTTATACAGATCAGTTATACAGACCTATGCGACCTGTCCTATGGAACCTGCTTTGGCAGTGGGGATGGACTCGACCTCTGGAGGTCCCTTCCAACCCCTACAATCCGTGAATTATATTTCTAAGAAAAGGCAGGGCTATGCAAATTATCTCCAGTAAATCATGTACCTTAACTCCTCCCAGACAGAGCATGCACACTGACTCTCAGGTGGTCTTCTGGTGATCTTCAGGGATGAAGGCTAGACGTCTTCCTCTCAGTGAACTTTTTACCTTTTCCTTCAGCACATGCTCTTTATGATTTTCTCTATAGCCTTAAAGACACATTACTGCTCCTACTTAAAAGCACCCCTTTTAGCCAAAACCAAGATATACTTTTTCTCTTGATTGCTTGTTGGTTTCACAGTTTGTTACTTTCTTATCTTCACTTCAGGGCTGTTCCATTGTTATGGCTAAGTTTTGTAGCTGCTCTAGCAAAACAGCTCAAATGGCTATATTCTACTAAAATCTAAAACTCCTTACATAAATATTTGCTATTCTCCTTATACTATATATATATTAAGTGATTTATTCCTAAACTATATCTATATTAATCTATCCAGTATTATTATGAATCATTTGATCAGTTTGCATCTGCTGGTGGAGAAATGCTGGAACACCTATCTGACTCAGCTGCTTCGGGGGACACGACATGGGAGTGAGCATCTCCAGTGACATTAAGCACCTTTTTCTGCTCAGGTACTGGCTGCCCTGGCAGCTCTGACTCAGCAGCAGCACCATCTTCTTGCCCATCCTCTCCTGGATTTCCACCAGCTCAACTCTAGGTTTCCAGCAGCAGAGTCTCAGGTGTTGATTTTATAATATAATTAATTTAATTGAAAGTCACAGCAGCAGGATCATCCTAGGTGGTGTTCTTCCAAAGAGAGGGACCCTGCACAATGAAATCCCAGGGCAATTATACCCTCAGGACCCATACACCTTCACACACTGTCTGCACGTCCTTTAGTCCAATGGTGATTTTGGGTCTGGGGTCTTCTAACATCTAACTGAATTCTTCCTCTGCATCCAGGCAGGCAGGCTCTTATCTTGTTGACTTGCAGTTTCTGCAGCTTTCACTGAAGGTTGGAGCCTCCTAATCTACTGGTTTACGTTCCTTGTGCACCTGTCCTTGCTGATGGAACATGGAGAACCGAAGAGTCCCAGACATGGAAAAACACTACCACGACATTAGTGTGATATCAAAATACTTTCCTATACTAAAAGACTAAACACAGCACTGCACAAGGTGTTAGGAAAACTCCTAGGAAAATTGCTGAGAAAAACACCTCTATCATGGCCTGAAGGCTTCAGAAAATCTAGTCACTCATGCTAAGTAAAGGTAAGCAAACAACACAAATCCTACCCTATTATAATCCCAAGTAATTGATTCTAATTAAAGCCTACTTACTTGCATTAAACAACTAATATTCCTCAACATCCCATAACATTAAAAACCAGCTCAGATAACTCAAAAGCCTGGAAGAAGCACAAATTGCAACAAGAACGAGGCAGCACATGGAGCAAACTGGAGCTGTTGGTAATCTCAATTTGTAAATAATCTCGTAAATAATCTCATTATTTAATGAGTCTTTTTGCTATTTTCACCTATCAGGCAGAGCTTGAGTGACTCTAATCATGTATATCTTTGCTGTGATAGGCATAGATTTTCCTCACTTCATGTTTAAAGGCATAGACTAGCAGAAATTCAGAGTGTGGGCTCAGTGAGGGGTGGCCACACCTTGGAGGAAGGTAGTTTTTGGGATGGAGGTGTCTTTTTGTATTATAATGCTATTATAATAAGCAAAGTTTACCTAAAGGACATGATCTTGACAGAAAGATAATGAACTGCTGGCTCAGTTCTGGTTCAGTTCTTACTCAGGGCAGAAACAATGCAGCTTCTTGGTACCACAGTATGCCAGATCCCCATAGACCATAGATCACAGCCACAGCGTCTCCACTCTGCTCTACCCTCTGTGTACTGTTCTCTCAGGGTTAGCACATCAAGCTCCCCTGACATTACCAACCTCCAAGATTGCCTAGGAAATGTTTATGGAATGGGGTCTCAGCATATCAGCTGCTCTTCACCCTTCCTCTACCATGGAAGTTTCTTCAATGCTAAACCTTTTGTTAAAGCACAAGCCTAAATTTAATTTCTAAGTCACCTCCAGCAATTATTCCACAGACACATCTCCAAAACAGCCACTCCACCAAAAGATTTACGGTCCAAAGGGGCCAAGTTATCTGATGATGAGTCCTATCACAAAGCTGTGAAAGGAAGGGAAGAGTGGTGAGGTGCTGGGACAGTGAGGTGGTGAGGTGCTGGAACAGGCTGCCCAGAGAAGTGGTGGATGCCCCATCCCTGGAGGGGTTCAAGGCCAGGTTGGATGGGGCCCTGGGCAACCTTGTGTAGCTCCAGGCCTGAGGTTGGTGGCCCTGCCTGTGGCAGGGGGATTGGAGATCTATGATCCTTGGGGCCCCTTCCAACCCAGACCATTCTATGATTCTATGAAAAATTGAGTGTCATCTATGAATGCAGACATTGCTGAGGAAGATGAGCTCTCCTCAGTGATTTCTCCACCAACACACAGGGTAGGAGAAATCTGAGAACAGTTTTTGCATCCCATATTTTTAAAAGGATAGCATATTAATGAATGTGAAGAAAAGACACAGAGACTGAAGCAGCAAGAAGCTTCACACTCCTAATAACATTTGCTGAGCTTATCAAAAAAAAAAAATGAAGACAGAGAGCTGGTTTGATTGCATCGCATAAGCCTCTTCGCAAGGAGCAAAATCTGGGTCCTAAAGGGCTCTTTTGTGTGGTGGTGAAAGGCAGGACAAGAATTAATAGCTGAGAGTCAGACAAATTACAAGGGGAAATAAACAGTGAGAGTGATTAACCAGACGAACCACTGAGGGAAGCGGTGGATTCTCCGCCGCCTGATTTCTTCAAGATGGGATGCTTTCCTGGAAGACGTGCTCTTGCTGGATTCACATGGCAGGGCACCACGCACAGGTAAAAAGGGTGAAATTTAAGGCCCGTATTCAGGAGATGAGACAGGATGATCTAATGTCCCTTCTTGGTCATAAACATGATGGATCTAGAAGTCTGTGAAAGTTGGCAGAGATGCATTTCCCCAGTCCACCCCTGCACATGTAATGCTTGCTCGATTTAATAAAACCTCCTATTAAAAACATCTCACTAATTTCCTGTGACAGCAGTTCTTTCAAGAGCAGACATTGCCTGAACAGTGACAAATCCCTTCTTCATATACCAATCGACCCCCAAAAAACACTGTGATGTCTCAGATGGGACCAGCCCAGGGAACCCACTTGAGACTCTAAATTACTTATTCCTCTTTCTGCTAAGAAAAACAAAACAGGAAAAAGAGAAAAGCAAAAATAAAGGGGAGAAACCTCATCATTGGGCATTTGCAGAGTGCCATCCCAGCTAGTTTAGCCAAAACACAGATTTCTGCTCTTTGAGGTAAATCGGTGGGTTTTTCAGGAGCTAGCACCATTGAAAACAGGGACTGACAGCCCCATGAACACCAGGAGAGAACAATTAAACTACTACAGTGAAAAAGGCCACTTTCCTTTCCCTGGGCAGTGAAGAGGAATTCCTGAACACAGCCTCTTAAATTTTTTTTTTGTTTTGTTTTTTTAAATGATGTCTGGTCTTATCTCAGGCTGGTTCAGCATCATGAATGTCAGAGGATTGATTTGCATCATTGTGGAAGCAATTTTGGGGAGAGAAGGTACTGAGCCAAAGGTGGCAGTCCCTTGCAGCAGTGTAACCCTCAGACCAAAACTGGGCAAGAGCAAGTCAGATTTACCAAGTGTGACTGAGATTTAAGCAAGTGCAATACCATTGTGGAGTTATGCCATCCATACACCAGAGGCAACAAATCACCTCTGCTGAGCACAGGAATTCACTTTGACAGAGATTTCTAGACCCCCACCCACCAGATTATTTCCTTTTACCTTCACATTACTCAATAAAAAGGTATTTTTGGGGAAGTTTTAACTCACTTGGGGTGAAATTCCCATAGCTTGTGCTTTGTAAAGAGTCCCCTGAAAACCTTGTGCTAGGCCATGAGGCATGACCTCTTCTTTGCCCATAGCACAGGGTTGATTTCCTCTGAGAAGTGAGGCTAGATGAGCATGTCTCTAAAGTGACGTGATAGTAGCCTGCTAAAAAAAGGAAATCAGCATTAGCTCCCAGTAATACTGGAATTAAACCTTAAGAGCAAGATGCTTTGCTTTCTCCTGTGCTACCCATCTTCTAAAGGACTGAGGGATAGTCCAGAAACTAACTGAGGGGTTCTTCCGCATCCACTTGGAATACGTTGCTCTGATTGTTTTTTATATTTTCCAGAATGGAATACTCTACAGGGGCAATTAAAAGGAAAATTGACAACAGGTCGATATAAACACATTTGCCTATACAGAACTCGTGGAGCAGGTCTGGAAGGGCTTCAAACCCAGCTTCCCAGTCCCAATTTTGTTATCTTAAAAGCAGAAACAGCCCACAATAGACCTCATGGATTTCAAGTTTATTCGTGATTTCAAGGTCAAAACATCTAAATTTCATCCTGTTGACTTTCAGAGTCAAACATTAGCAGAGAGAGATGTTATTCCACTTAACACAAGGCAAGAGAGGGAGGGCTTGACACCCACACCGCTGCCAAGAAGCCACCAGTTATGGCACTTTCTCCCTTCCTAGATCTGCTCCATCCCCTGCAAATGATCTCCTTCAGGAGCAGGGAACTGCTGGTCTATCTTACGGGGCAAAGAGGGAAACTGAGGCACTAAGCAACTCAGTAGTGTCTAGGCAAATCCTGACCAGTAGGATGCATGTCCCGTGCGTGCCCGCCATGCAGGTGCAAGGGAGACGCGGGCACATCCTTGCACTTGCATGCACATTTGGTTCCTGCCTTGTGGTAGGCTAAATTAGATCCATCCATGGTCACATGGGTGTGGAGGTGATCTACACAAAATTAGAGACAGTTTAGGAGAAATCCAGCAGGAGAGACAAAGAGCAGCAGCTAGCAACTCAAATTTCATTTTGAAGGAATCACAGACTAACACAGAGTTGAAGGGACCTGTGGTGGTCACCTCACCCATCCCACCACTTGTCCTAAGCAGAAGGGCCATTAGAAGATGGTGAACTTGGCAAGTTGAGGGAAAAGCTGATAGGTTGGCTGCTTAATTACTCCTTGGAGTCTCTTAGCTGCCTTATCAGCACTAGCAGATAATAGCATGTTTGCTGAAATTCTGCTGGGTGGCTCACCTGAGTCCAACATTTCAAGTCCTGGTAACCTAAATGAATTGACCTTGAGGGGACTTTCCTATAAATTGACCGTACTCAGCTGGTCAGCCTGAAGAGGATGGCTCTGTGGTCTCTCTGGTCCATTTTTTCCATCTTTTTGTGGATAAATACTGGTTAATTTTATGAGAGTAATCTGACATGTTAATTTACTCAATCCAGATTTGTCCACAAGGCCCCTTCACTGGTCCTTTGAGTGTATCCACCCAGTGAATAATACCCAGCTCGGAAATGTTCTGCTTTATTAATAGATGCAATTACGTCTGTATTAATGAGAGTCCTGCAAGAGTGATTCTAGTACTCATGGGCTTCTGGTTTTAAATAAACTTCTGCAGAAGCAGCTGGTGGCTCAGACCAGACACAGACTGGGCTTTGGGCAGGTGATCTGTGGGATGTGAAGTTCTGCCATAGTGTTTGGTAGCATGATGAGATGGGAGCCTTGGGTCACCCATGAAATCCACCACTGGGCTTGGCATGAGACTCTGTTTTGGTGGTCTGCAGCCCAGCCCTTAGTGTCAGCCAAGTTTAATCAGCATCATTGCTCCCTCGCCTTTTCAACCCACACCCTCCTTCTCTAAGTGCTTCACACTCCACAACACTGAGAGCTCTATGTCGACACCTCCAGAAGAGACAAGTTGATATAGAGCATCACCACTAATGACTATAAAATAATCCTGAAGCTTCAGCAGGCCAGGAGGTCCCTAATCAATCCACAGACCCTAACCTAAGCAAAACCCCTATTTTTTTCAACCCTTCCCTCCATATATGCTACTGGCCATGGTCATAGACAGGTATACAGTACAACAGGGCACAAGAGCTGCTCTTATATTTCATAAGCACCCAAGGAGCACATCTGTGATTGGTTGGAGTTACTCGATGCAATCCACCACCATCTCACACAAGCACATCCAAAAAACAACCTTTCCTACCAAGCAAAATGAATCTGTGTAGCCATAATTAGACAAATATTGTTAAAGGAAAAGCTATATGTGAATGTAGACTAAACATAGCTCTTATGCCAGAAAAAACTGTGTTCATTACGCTGAAAGAGAAACTGTTCATGCCATAACAAACGGTCAAACACGATACTTCAGAACAAATATACATATATACTGCATCTATATTTATAATGTTGAAAAAGCACATAAAAGCCTGATCCAGCTTCCAACGCATTCAAAAGAAAGACAACCATTGACTTTACCAGGTTCTGGAGGAGGATGTGAAATAGTAAAACGAACTGGAGGACGCAGGTAAGGTCATTTGAATGTTGGTCTTAGACCATTAAAAAGAAATTTTCTTAGTGTGAGTGAATTGATTGTTCAAGCTCTGCCTGAAATACTTCAGAAATATTTGGGTTTGGAGTTCATACTCCTTAGCATTAGTATAGCATTCAAGGTTGTGTTCAACATTACCTTAATTTAATTTCATATCATGGTGACTTTGGGAAATTGTTTGAGAAAAGTCGACCCTGACAGAGACCTTTCTCAAGGTCTCCATCACGGAGCCCTCACCCTGGGCACTGCAGCCTGCCCTTTCTGAGCTTCATTGCCACTGGGAAGATAAAGCCACTGTGGAAGGACCACTTCCTGACATTGATTAACACAGCAGTCCTCTCCTGAAACTACCCAGAGGGAACAAGAGTGAATCCTCACAAGGATGTGTCTGCTGAAGCCACTCTTCAGCCCCTAGTTTTGTGCCTCTGTATTGCAGATCCTTTGTTTAAATGAAACACGTACTGGTTCACTGGAGGTGTGAGACACAGCCTCAAAGCCTCCCTGTCCTTCCCTTTCCCACACTTTTTCATGCAAACCTTTACTATTTGTATTTTATCATATCAAAATCCCACATCAGTAGTTAAATCACTAAGATGCCATAAGATAGGGGTCTGATTGCCTGTTATAAAGGAAAATTTTCATTTCCAGCTAGGATAAACTGAAAATGTCTCATGTGCCACAGATGAGGGAGACCTTCAAAAAGAAATATTTGCCAGAAAGCCATTTGCCATTCTGCTACTTTGCATGCTTTTTGCTGTCACAGTCAATCATTTTAAAATGTATGGATTGGACATTTATAAGATATCACAAGGCTATCCAGGTACTATAATTCATTATCACAACATTTGGAAAGACATAGTAGAATTTATCTGGGGGATGGGGTGTCAGACAGTTTCTATCAGGATACCAGAGGGGTCTGGATGTGTGCAGCATACCAACCTTGCTATTTCACTTCCAGAGTCTAAAATTAGTGTGTGAAGCTTCCAGCACAAGAGGAACATGGAGAGAAGAAGCCATGAGCAAACCCCAAGCCATTTGCTGCAGCAGCATCCCCCAGCAGGTATGATGATCATTGTAGGTCCCTTCCAACTCAAATATTCTATTCTGCTCATGAAGCAGCATGTGTCAAGCACTGATGGTGTATAAATACCAGCTGAGACCAGAACTGGGATTCTCCCAGGGCTCCTAAAATTGTCTGGGGAAAAGTGATGCCAAGAAGCCACCTACATCACCTAGAAATTCATTGCCTTCTCCCACCTCTCTCTTTTTTAATAATTCTTGTCTTCGGAGCACTTCAACACTTTGAACTGTTCCTTTTATCTCCACGCTGCCTCACCATCCCCACAGAAGGGCCTGAGCCTTGAGCCTTGCAGATTGAAGCCCTGCTTCAGCCAGACAGAGAGGATACAAGCCGGCTCCAGCAGCTCGCTTCATTTTGGGAGAAACATGGGGCTATGTTCAGAAGGGAGGTGGGGGCGGGGAAAGGGAAGGGAATTAAAATATTATTTAAAAAGAAAGCCCACCTATGCATGCACACACACTCACACACCTTTTCTACGCTCTCACACACAACCTTTAAAAAGAAACTTTCCAGGAGTTCAGCTGAAGTTAAAACAAAGCGAGTAACGTGAGCCTCAGCGCCGCGGCGGAATGGAAAGTACACGGAGTCCGACTGACCTGCGCTGCCGTCCAGCGGCTCCCGCGAGACCACCCCAAAAAAGCTCCCTGCTTCTGTTGGAGCCGAGAGAGAGCCACATCGTCTCCCTCCAGGGGTGGTGCAGCAAAGGGAAGGGAACCAGGGGGTGGATAGAAATCCCAAAGAGAAAAGGCCAGAAGGAAATGGCCTTCCCTGCTATGAAATAGGTGACAGACAGGTATTATAAACCCCTTGCGGGTGGGAAGGGAAAGGAAGGGCGAGGAGGTGACACATCAGCCCCTTTGGCTCAAGGAGAAGCCAGGAAGGGGACAGGACCATGAACAAACCCAACCGCACTATGGTTTTTCGGCAACAGCCGGGTCAGACACGGTAAGACCGCTGTTGGCAGGACACATCCAGAACAGCAACCAGGAAAAGAGAGCAGCCACAAAGCACTGAAGGGAGGGAAAGGGGCCTCAGATCCTCTGGCTGCACCGAAGGGACACAGATTTGGGTTGCATGGTCATATTTTCCAGCAAACTGCAAAGAGCTATATTAATTCCTCCAGCTTTTACTTGCCTTTGAATGCAATCACAGGAAAGGTTTGCAGAGCAGCAACATCCTGTTCGCCAACACTCCCACCACTGCTTTTTCTTTTTTTTTTTCTTTTTTTTTAGTGGGGAGAAGAACAAGAAGACAGAAGCTAATTACTTAAATAATTACCTAATTACTCACTAAGCACTCTCAAAACATCACGTCTCCACTCTGGGATGGTTGCAGCTGAAACTCCCACCAGTAGCTCGTTCACAGGTTACCACATCACTTACAAATCACTTTGTCCCACTGCCCAGGGACAAAAGTTTCTAGAACATTTTAGGTTTAAAAGACTCAAAACAGAAAACTCTGGGACACTGATTTGCTGAGGACTTGTTTACTGGAGCAGTCGATCCCTCAGTATCCCAAATGGGAGATGATAGGAGGGCTGGGGACAACCTGACTGCTCCCACCCATCCTGCAGCTTTGCTGCTGCCCATCACAAGATCCTTCCCACCTGGACGACCCTTGGAAAGCATGTTCCGCCTCATCTGATCCACCCCACACATCCTGCCCATCATCCAGCCTGTCAATGCAATCAGTTGTTGGGTTCTTCAACCCATAGTGGTCTCCTAAACCATCTCTCTGTAGTGTAAACTCCTGGAAGAGACAGCAGCAGAGGCCAGGGAACGATTAAAAGCACCCTCTTGCTTGTTTTGCCCAGCCTCTGTCTCTCGCTGGGGAAAGGTAAAAATTTTGGGCAGAAACTGGGTGTCCTGGACCTCACCAAACTCTCAGGGTGGAATGAACCTCAGAGCAGGGAGACCTTGGTCAGGTTTCTCAGGACCACATCCAGCCAGCCTTCAGGTACCTTCAGGAATGGAGACTTCACAAAAACTTTGGGCAACTTGGTTCAACATTTTGCTATCTACCCCACAAAACCTTTTTCTTATATTTAAGGGGAATGTCCTGTATTTCGATCCATGCCAGCCAGTGAGGCCTCACCCTGGCCACGAAGACTGACAGGTCCCCAGTTGGGTGCAAAAATCCCATGTAGTGGGTGCCCCTGCTCCATCAGTGGGGGTGTTACAGATGAATAGGAAACGAAAAGTTTAGAGATTCAACTCTTTTTATTATGGAAGTCTATAAAATAGCCACATGGATTTTTATTTATTTTTTTTAAAGATCACAAAATACACAACATTCATTTTAATATGCGACACATAATATTATATACATACTAAAAACCACATGACTGAAACACATGTTCACACGGCACCAATTTCATAACGAAAAACCCCACAAGTGCTTTTTTCTCTTTTTTTTAATATTAAAAACAACTGTGATAAAACTTATTAATATTTTTTCAGACAATGTTTACAATAGAGGGAAAAAAATCATATTTTACTAAATAACAAATATTTAACAGCAAAACTTTATACTAAATATCTATTTTGAATTATAACAAAAATAGTACTTATAATAGTTTATAAAGACAGACCAAAAAAAAAAAATTCGTGTATAAAATAATATTATAGCAAATTGGACTGTGCTAAATAATAATAAAAAAACCCAACAAACAAACAATTCTGAGATTCAAAGTGCTTTATTCTGCAAACCACTGCAGCAACTTTTTTAGTCAAGTTATATTAGTTAGGAATGGAAAAACAAAAGCATGACTTACTTATGCCTAGATTAAATACACACACAAACATTATATATACACATGACGTAAGCATATATATATAATGGATGTATGCATCTTACATTAACGCTCTCCAATCAACCACTCACTCAAAAGCATGTTTGGTTTTCATGTTGTAGCGACATTGGAAGTTAAAATAAAAACTTAAGCAAGACCCTTCACTGATTTCCTGTAAGCACCAGTGGGACTGAGCCCTTTCAGAAAGAACCTGCCCAAGATATTTTGCTCACCTCAGCATGATGGGAAGTCACCCACCTGTGAGCTTCAACTGGACCTTCTACCCTTGTCCATTCTCCTCTCCAGCTTTCCCCCTTTTCAGCCTCCTATCTCCCCAGCACAGTCTTATTCCCCAAAAAAGTCTCAGATGAAAATGAGAGGTCCTCGATAGCACCCGTTGGTGATTCTCTGATGAGTTTTTTCCCTGCAGCTCCGCCCGAGGCAGCGCATCTTCCACCTCCAGCTTCTGTCCCCATATCCTACAGGGGCCCAATATCTACAAAGACCACGGACACCCTCATGTACCACTTACCTTTACCCAAATGTTTGCCCCTGGGAGATTCACACCTTCCCACTGCATTCAGGTTTATGTTCTCCTTTGCTTCTTTGCCCTTTGGGATTTTGATTGCAATTAAGATTATCACTGGTGAAGTTTTCTCTCCATCAGGAACAAGTAAAATACCTGAAATCTCAACAGTGCCTGAGCTAGCAGTGTTTCATTCAAAATTTACAGGCTGGCAAAGTAGCTGAGTCTCTGTTTCAGGGACATGGTACACACCACCTGACCTTGCTTTTGGGTTTGGTACAGCATTTACCAACCAAAGGCAAGGTCTGCATCTGACCAGCATCTCCTAGAAATCTGGAGTTTTATTGTAGGTTAAATCAACCTGAAAAGCAAGATGTGAACCCTAGCATGAGTGGAGACCCTCCACCACGATGCTCCTGGAAGGGTTTCTGGCAGCTTGGCTGACGGCAATCTGACCTCAAGTGCTTCTCCTGGCTAAAAATCTGCCTCCCTCCTCTTTGCCCCCACCAGACGATGGGCTGGCAAAGGCAGCCATCACCATCGCTCGCTTCACACATCCTTCAACCTTCCAAAGAGGCACCTGCTCATCAAAAGCACAACCTGCAAAGCAACCTGGTAAGCCACATCTGCCCCTTCTCCTTTCTTATTTCAGCCCCTCTGACTTATCTGGACACCCTTAAAGCAGAAAGCCAAGCTGACCACCCAAGCATGAGATCTTTTCCCATCATGGTTAGGCGAGGTCTCAGCCATGGTCCTTGTCTTGTTTGTTCCACCTCAGAACGCAGGAGATGGGAGAGGAGTGGGGCTGGGCAGGGAAGCCTCAAGTCAGAGGGGGATCTCACAACATGGAGTGTGGCTCTGGTCTGAACCAAACGCTCAGGGAGCTTTTACTTTGCACCTGCATGCGAGGCCATGTTCACTTTCAACAAAACCCACCCATCTCAACCTCAACCCAGAAGCCTCTTGCATGCAAAAGAAAAAAAAAAGAACAGAAACCCACCCAGCAAACCAAACATAAGATACCTTGGTGGGCGCTAGTTTGTGCTGGAGAAGATTTGGGCAGGGCCCCTCTCCCAGGTTAGTGGTGGGACGGGGTGGACAGCTTGCAAGGAGCTTGCTTTCCTTCCTGCTGAGCTCTCCCATTTCCAAACAAAACCCAAACATGAGACAAACAATGCATACGTTGGCTTATTTATAGAGATCACCTTTAATGCAAATGCCTCCCATGGAAGAGGGTGCACTGAAACGAGCAGCTCTGAGTGGGGCTGCTTTCCTCAGCGGCCCGGTGCTCGCAGAACCATGGTGGCTTGTTGGGGCTGTGCAGGCCAGAGGCTGGTGCCTGCACCTTGAGGGAGAGCAAAGGCACCGAAATGCCCCCAAAATGGGTGCCTCTGCACAAGGAAAGGGGCGGTGAGGGGCTGCGGTGGGGGAATGGGTGCACACAGGCTGTGTAGCAGCAGCAGGAAACTCAACAAGGAAAAAAAAAAGGACACCCCCTCACATACACACCCCCAGAGCCTCAAATGCAAAATGCAAATATGCACTCATCCAAGACCTTGGAGGGACGGCTTATCATCTGTTCAGCCCCAGATGAGGCACCACAGGGATTTTCGGTCCCATAGCAGAGGTGAAATGGCAGCACCACTCCTCCCCAGCCTGCCCAGGCACCAGCGGGAAAGGGGACAGGAACGGGCATCGCTCATCTCCCCCTCGCCAAGGAAAACCTACAACGCCCCAAAACAAAATACACAACCAAAAAAATGAACAAAACAAAACAAAACAAACAAAAAAAACCAACCCAAAGACAAAACACTGTTATCACCAGCTAATTTAACACTGTTAAAAAAAAAAAAAAGATCAGAGGCCACCCGAGAGCTGCCCCGGGACCTCTGATTACCGGCTGATTTCCAAAGCCTTTCCCACAGTCAGGCCTTTGCAGCGCTCCTCCTCGCAGCAGAAGTGTTTTATAGATATTTATATATATATATATTTATAATATTTA
>VZTU01001872.1:2043-18831 GCA_013400835.1 Zapornia atra | reverse complement strand
ATCCCCTGGCCGCCCGTCCCTCACGCAGCCGGCATTTAGGGGCTTTACACTGTTGCCCCTAGCATGGCATCTGTCCCCGTCAGGATCTCATTCTGGTTGGAATCCAGTCCAAAAAATTTGACCTTGAGTCCGTCAACTGGGTGGACCACGGGCACCAGGGTGATTTTGGGGAAAGTCCTGGTGGCGAGCTCAAAGCGGCTGGTGCTGGCCAACTCGATGGCCAATGCCTTGAGGAAGAGCTTGGCCAGGTGCTTGCCCAGACAGGTCCGTACACCTCCTCCAAAGGGGAGGTAGTGGAACCTGCCGTCCTTGTCTTCACTTCGACCCTGCCCGAAACGGTCAGGGTCAAAGACATCCACGTCCTTGAAGACAGGAGCAGTGTCATGGGTGTCCCGGATGCTGTACATCACACTCCAGCCTTTGGGGATTTGGAAACCCTGCAGAGAAGAGGGAAGGGGTGGAGAGAAAACCAGAGGAATCAACCCTACTGTAAAGAGGGAAGGAGCGGGAAGACAAGATAAAATCATTTTACTTTCTCTGATTTTTCCCCATTTTCTTTGGGTTTATTACTCAAGTGTGATCCAGATTTAAAAGAAAACCAGCAGCGCACAGGGCTGGGAGATGGGACTCCTGGGTTTGTTCCTGCCTCTTTCTCAGGGACCCAATGGATGATCCGTTGCTATTTATTTACTTTGTGGTTGCTGGCAGGAGTCGCCTACCAGGAACCCCGTGGTGCTCAACTGCCGCTGGGCAAAGGGAAGCAGCTTTTCTTGTGCCTGTGCCGTGCCTTGCACGCCAGCCAGCCCTCCCCAGAGCATCCCATGGCTTTGCTCACACCCTGCCGCCTGTCAGCCCCACACACCCAATGCACATGTCAGGGGCTGGGCGATGAGAAACAGGGTGGATTTATCATCCCCTGAGCACTTTAAAAGGTTTCCGACTCAAATCATTACATCAGTAGGATTTACAGCGACAACCCAGGTCTCAAGATTTTTTTGTTTTGCCAGTAGGAAGTTCCAGCCGTTGCGGTGAGTAATCCACATGTCATCCAGCAGCTCGGAGATGCCCTGTGCACTAAACTTTTCCCTTGTCACACCTCAATTTAGTTTTTGGCGTCAAACACTGTCACAAGTTGAGCTTTGAAGCATCACGCCTGTCTCCTCTTTTACAGCTCAAGTGCGTCCCTTCCCTGCCATGGGCCAGATCCCACCACCCTCTTCTGAACCCAGAGCAAGTCCACGCCCCATCATCATTGGCACCTAATCTGTCCTCCCTGAGGTCTGATCTAAGCAGGGCTCAAGTAAGCCTTGCAACAACATGCAAAGGCTGTTTAGGGGAGCTCACAGTGCAGTCTCACCCCAGAGAGACAGCAGTACTCACATCCAGCTCGAAAGTTTGCAGCACTGTCCGGTACCCCCCAGAGATGGGGGTGAAGAGGCGAAGCACCTCCTTGATGACGCAGTCCAGGTAATATAGGCTGTTGATGTTGTCAAGTCGAAGGGAGCCCTCACAAATGCAGCCATTGTGGAGGATGCCTTTGCTGCGCAGCTCCTCACGCAGCTTCTCCAGGACCCGGGGGTGTTTGAGGAGCTGCATGATCAGAGAGGTGCTGGCACTGGCGGTGGTGGCATAGGCAGCAAAGATGAGTTCCAGGGTGCCATCCTGAAAGACATGAGGAAAGCTGGGGTAAGACACAGGGGATAGATGGACAGACAGACAGACTGACCAGCAACCATGGCATGTCAAGGGACAGGCACGCCTGTTATTTCTTCCCCCTCCATATCACGGCATGTAGTACCATGGGGCAAAGGGACATTTCCCCCTCCTTGCCCTCTGCATAGACATGTTCTCTGACTGCTGGGGTGTGTCTGCTGCTGATGGTGGGAGGAGAAGGGCAGAATAGCTCCCCCCCACCCCAAGATGTTTTCCTTGCCCCTTTCAGATGACGCTGCAGAGATTTCACCCACACCCAACAGCTCTCCAGCCTGATCATGTCTAAGTGCAATGTCTCTCCTTGTGCAGGCATAGGTCTTGGACACCTGCCACAGGGAGCTTCCTGCAGAGCTTTGTAGGATGCTGAGGGCCAGACAGGCAGGAAAAAACCAAACTGGGGACAGCTCTTGATAGCACATGACGCTGCTGAAGATAAAAAACTGCCTAGGGCCCATCTGCCCTGCAAAGGAGGCACCATAAAACTGGATAGGTCAAAGGATGAAGCTGGTCAAGGCTGAAAGCTTCAGCAAACCTGTACAATCTTTTGGTATTCCCTGGGAATGCTTTTTAGAAAAAGATGAGCATGACCTGCAATAAACATGGCCCACGGGGAAGCAGCTGGATTCTTGGCACCATAATCCACCAGATTCACCCACAGCTCCAAGACCAGTTTGTGGTCCCCTAATTCTCACTGACCATCTCAAGTCTTCCCAAAAATGTGCTCCTTACACCAGCTCACTCTTTGTTCTGTGAGACTCCCTTCCCTGAGCACAGCAAGGACAAGGTGGCCTTGGGGAAGATCTTTACCTTCAGCTCCTGCATGGTGAGTTCCTTGCCGTGTTCTTTGCCGCTCTCTATCAGGATGTCCAGCGCATCAGCGTAGTCCTTGCCCTGCGTGTTCTGCAGTTTCTCCTGAATGGCTTTCTCCAGCCCCTTCTGCAGCGTCTCACGTGCCCGGATGCCCTGCAAAGTGAGAAGCCATCAGACCATGTAGGACACAAAGCCAGCATCATTATCACCAGCCCATCATTCCCAGAGCTGCAGATGTGCTCAGTAATGTCTAAGTAATACAACTGCAATTGTAGATGGGGTCAAAGAGAAGAATAAAGATGCTGAAGTTGTTCCCTGGGCAGGAGAAGCAAGCCCTAAGCGGGTGAGATTACAGGCAGGAGTAATCAACACCTACGTGCAAATGACAGGTCTGATGTGGGAGCCCCAGTACTACACAGGTTCACAGGCCTCTGGCTCACCCTGGGATGTATGGCAGTCCCTGGGAAAACTGACTCTCAAAGGAAAGTCAGTTCATCCAAAAGGATCCTCTTCCCAGGACCATAATGGGCATTCCAAGTAATTTTATCACCGGGTCTCAGTAAAACAATTCCTATCTGTGTGCAGCTGCACTGGGCTAACCTGCTGCAGATGCTTCAGGGATGCAAACAGTTGAGCTTGTTCACACAACAACAAAATTTGCAGCGATATCCAAAGAAAAAAACCCATAACCCCCATATTTCTGTTACAAACTTTCCCTGTGAAAAACATACAAAATGTTGTCTGTTCTTTTTGTTATGTTTTCATTTTGCCTCATTCATCGAAGAACTGGAAGAGTTCTTCAAATGAGGCGGCCCACTGACCTGCTTCACCTGGGGACAGGAGGAAATTAACAGGAGAAAGGTCCCACAAGCAAAAACATACAGCAAAACTGCTAGTTGCAAGGAAGGAAAAATCCCACATTAAACCTGGGGAGCCCTGACTCTGTTCTCCCTTGCACGGAACCACAGAGTCCCTCGTGCTCTAAGAACCTCTGAAGGGATCTTCCCCTCTGGTCCACCAAAACAGGACTTTGTAGCCCAAAATGGACTCATTTCTAGAAGTCATAGGGTGAGAAGACATCCCACTGAGAAACCGTAGAGGTGAGGATTAGCCACCTCCCCATTAATTCCAGATTGGTGCTATTGGCTGGTGGAGGACTCAGCCCATATCTCTTACCCTCCTGTAGCCGCTGAAGGGCAGATCCACAGGCAAGGAGAAGACATTCTCCACAAACTGCTGGTAGACCTCAAAGAGGCGGTTGAGTTCCTCATCGGGGATACGGAAGCCCAGCAGGACACGGATGGCCATGCGGAAAGTGAGCTTCTGGGTCTCATGGTAGACGTTGATGGACTCAGGGTTGCTGCTCCAGGCCCGAAGGGTGTCTTTGATCACCAGCTGGATCTTGGGGAGATAACTCTCCAGTGCCTCATGGCTGAATATTTTGGAGAAAACCTACAAAAGACAGTGAGCAGAGATTTCTACACAGTCACAACACTCCCCTCTTCGCCTTCGCTAGTAACCAGCTTCTGTCCATACAAGCGGGACATCACGGCTCCACTTAGCAGAAGAGTCATTATCACCCAGATCTCATCACCCAGCACCACCAATTTCTAAAATAGTGGCCAGAAAGGATCAATGGAGAAATATCATCTGACAGATCCTTCTCAGGCCAATCCCCACCACAAGCATCGCAACACTACGGCTGTGCACTCACGCAGGAACAGGCAAGCTTTCCTCTCCATGGGAAGCATCAGCGGTTTCTACCACCTAGCAACGGTCCTGGTTTAATGTATGCAAAAAAACTAAGCAAAACAATTATTTTTGAGACATTTTGGATCTCTGTGAAATCTGGTTGAACTTAGACAAGAGTTCAAGCGGGGAAGAGAGGCATGCACGTACACAGAGGCTGCGATCGCGCACGGCTCATTTCCTTGGGAAACTGGGCAAAAAACCCCTGATGTCAGCAGACAGTATTAATTTAAGCTCTGCAAGTAAACACAGCGAGGGAGTGGGCCTCCCCAGGTCCCCGATGCTAATGGCTCCTTACTCCAACTTGGGCCAGGGCCCACGCGTTGCGTTGCACGAGGAGCTCAGCAATGCCAGGAATGTCCCTTCAGCCCTCCCCAGTGCAGCCCACAGCACACGCTTTCATTCGGCATCCCCGCCGCATCCCTCCCAGAGTGTACCAGAGGAAAAAGTACTGTTTGTTTATTTTTTATTAACCTACAGGCACACACACACACACACACACACACAGAGGGCAGCGCGCACACACGCACCACCACATGCCAGGCCTCCAGGAAAATCAAATTAAAACAGGCTCCCAAGGAGGGAGCTGCAAAGCCTGCATAGCCTCCACTGGTGGCCCATTCCCCAGAGGGGCTCAACGCAAGGTGGGGGGGCTGCAAAGTTATCAAACCAACAAGAGGCGAGAAATCAAAGCCTCCCCTCTTTCCATGAGCACTGGACTCACTGGAGCTGTAAATGTGAGAATTTCCTCCGCAGTCAGCACTCAAAGGGAAAGGTAACATTTTCCTGGCTGCGACCCCTCATTGCTAATGCACATCGTTCACTGGGAGTTTGTTTGCTGAAATAACACCTCTGTCCCCTCACAGCCCTGGGCAGGAGGCTCGTTAAGAATCGCTTCATAGCAAGCTGTACTTGAGCTGAGCCCTGAGTCAAACTCATCACACAATGCACGGTGGGACTCTCAGAGGCTCCCCATGGAAATACCAGCATGCAAACAGGGTGGTAGGAGGAGGGCTGGGTGGGGAAAATGCAAGCCTACTGACAGACAGATCTGCCTGCAGACAGACAGACAGCTGTCCCCAGATGGCTATGCAGAGTGGGGACATGAATGAATGGAGTGAAGGAATGAATGAACCAGCAGCAGGGCTCTGTCGAGATCATGGTGAGGGCACGAGACTGTACGGCAGCTGTTTTCTGCTGCCTCTCCATGCTTCACAAGCTATTTTTAAGCCTGGAAAGGACAGCAATGCCTGGGATGGGTGGGGGGGGTGAGTGGGATACAAAAGGTTGGAAGTGCTAAAGCTGAGCACCTGGGGAAGGTACAGAGGGAGCTGGCTTGATTCCTGGTGCCCATGAGCAGGACACCAGGCTTTGATGTGGAGGAGTGCTGGCAGCCATAAGCTGTGCCACAGGGACAGGACAAGAGCTCCCAAGTGGGGCAGGTGAAGGGACCCCCCACATCTGCCCATCCAGCCATGTTTCTGCCTCCACACTGTGAGGTCTGGGGTAAGAACGGAGACTCACAGGGAATTACCCTACTCTCCCCAAATGTTTCCCGTGACTCAGTTTCTCCATCTGAAAACAGAGGCAGTGAGGGGACAGGCCCTGCATAAGGAGCTCAAGGCTGCAGTCCCACTCGGAGCCACCATCCCAATGGAGGTGGCACCTGGAGATCACAATCTGGGGCAAATCCTGTCTTCCTCCAGCTCTGCCCAGCATCTCCCACAGGCAAGGGACTCAGGGATATCCCCCTGCAGCCCACAAAAAAACCTCAGCAGCCAAGAAAATGCTCTGGACCTGTGACACAAAACCATTGCAGTGGTTCCATGAACAAGCCCAGGACTAGATCTACACCCTGCAGACCAAGCCAGATTCTGATGAGGAGAAAGCCCATCCCAAGGAGTGATGCTCAGCACAGGCGCAGAGAAAGGGATTCTAAGGAGAAGACCAAGCCCCTGGGGATGTCAACACACCACCTGTCCAGCCTGAAAGAGGGGGAGCATTTAGCACTGGGGGAATGGGGAGACTTTTTTCTTTTCCTCTTTTTTTAGCTGCCCTCTTGCTACCAGGCTCCTCCAGCCCCAGCAGGCTGCACCCCACGTCTGACAGACCCGCAGCTCCCTGTCCCTGTGCCGGCCGACATTGCGAGCCCCGACCACGCTGCCAGCTCACTGCGACGTCCCGTCCGCTCGCCGCCGCTGCGCTCCACGCCGCCTAATCCCAGATGTCAGCAGATCCTTCCCTAGCCAGACACAAGTCTGGATCCCCTTCCAGTCACCTCCAGTTCAACCCTGCATCCTTCCAGTTGATTAAAAAGGAGGAAAAGGCAGCCAACTTTCCCCGACAAACCTCCGCGCTTCTAGCCTAAAATTCCTGCGCCCTCTAGTGAAGCTGAACCAAACGTCTTGGCCGCTCGCTGGAGCAAGACCAGGCAGAGCCAAGGAGCATCGGTGCAAAAAAATAAAAAAAATCCTAAACCCACGTTGTTCCAGAGCTGCCAAGAGGCAAAATCAGCACTAAGGGGATGCTCGGCTCTGCTAACACCAAGATGTGATAGCCCAGCTGTCGTGGGGGTCTGGCCGGGTGGCTTCAGCAGCAGTGCTGGGGCAGTGGCCAGGAGTTTTCAAGGATGCTGGAAAGCATCCCCCTTTTTTCACATTTTGCTTGTCCTAAAAGAACCAAATCTGGGGATTTTCTCTGTCTGGGGGCATTCATTTACACACAGATGATCACCCCACACAGAGGGAGACACCACCACCCAGAGAGCCTGGCTGGAAACTTCTGAATATATCTAGTAGTGGAAACAGGATATTTAAAGATTTATGGTTTTCCTAAGGCAGAAAATTCCTTCTCGGTGTCTCAGCTCCAGGATGTCCCAGAGAGGTCCAGCTCCATGTGACATCAAACTGCCCCCGGTCCCAGCCAGAGAATACCCCAGTCCCATGCTTCGACCACACTGAAGAGGAGAGGACATTCAAGTGAAGAGCCTTGAGCTTTGATTCACAGCTTTTTCATGCATAGCAAAGGCTAGGGTGGTGAGGCATTAGTGGGGATGATGCTTTTCATTGTGTTTCCCCTCCTTGACACTGGCCAACCCTCCCCACTCAAGCACCACTTTCAGCCCCTGCCTTTTTGCTGACCATGACCTGCAGGTCCCCTGCTCCCACCGGCTGCACATCAGCTCAGCAGAAAGGGAACAGAGCTTTACCTTCCTCCCCACCAGGAGGAAAACTTACCATTTGGGATCAGACACCTGCAACTCATCCAGCCCACGCTGGCCAGAGCTGCTGGCCTGACAGGACGAAGGCACAATGAGCATGGAGACATTTTCACAAACCAATTTGGCACCCGCCAGCAGCTTGGCCGGCGGGATGTGTCAGGAAGCATCCAAAGCAGCGTCTCAACCTGGAGACGTACTATTTCTTCTTACATTTCAAAGGCCAGGCGGTGTTTGTCCCAACCCTGTCCTGTCGCCACGTTATAATGGATGTCTGCCTCTCTTTGGCATCAGACATGGGGCTGCCAGACGTGGAGCCCACTGCCATGCTCCAGCGGGATTGTAAACTGTGATATTTTTGGAGCGGGATGAGAAGGCTCATGGGCAAGAGGCTGCCCTGGCATTAGGAGCACAAGCAAAGCGAAAACACAGCAAAAAAACTTGTGAAAACTATGCAAGGCACCACAAAGTGAAGAGGACCTCCCCAAAACCCCTCTGCTGCCCTGACACTCCGCTATTTTTAAAGGGCCTTGCCTTTTCCAGGCACACAGCAAAGAGCTGATGCTTTTTCTCCCCGTGCTGTAACTGAGAGATAGAGCACATGGACCACTCCAAGGTCTCTTGCTACGTTCCATCATGTGAGGAATGCAGGCCCACTGAGAAGTCAAGAGCATCAGCTCCAGACCACCCAAAATGAGCAACGATGGGTTTGCCCATTGAAGCGTAGCACTGCACGCAGAGCACAGGTGAGTGTGGGGGTCCTGGGGGAGCTGAAGGCAGCAACCTCTCCAAGGGAGATATGCAAGAGCCCCATGAATGCTGCAAGCTGTCTCCAAAGGCAGTCTGGTTGCAGTAGCTGGAGTCTCCAAACCACCCAGATGAAGAAAAGGAACGGAGTGCCTTTGCAAAGAGCTGTTTCACTGACATTCAAATGTTTCTTTAAAAAATGTGCTGGAAAAAAACCCTGTAAAAATCATTTTGGCATCCTTGGGCCATGTCACGATGATCACACATCTTTCAGGGTGGCCAGTAGCCCTAATTTTTTTTTTAAACAACTAGGGCTGTAAGAAACTCCAGCATTTTTTATTTCCATTTGAGTTCATAATAAAAACAAGCCAAACAAAATGAAGCATTTCCCCACGGCTCAAAAATCTCTGTGTCCGAGCATCTCTCCTACAAACCCTCCACATGGCATCAGAGACTAGCTTTCAATCCAAAACCCTTTAACAGACCAAAGGGGTTGTGATGCACAGGCTGGGGTAGAACAAGCACAAGCAGGACACCCCTGTCTGCAAAACTGCCTCAGGTCTCAAAAAATCCAACATTGTCACCAGCAAAATGCGACCAGCTATGTTGAGAATTAGACATCTTAGCCCACCTCATGGGGATACCTAAAAACGCTGCAGCTCTTCAGCATCTGTGTGCCTACACCACCTCTGAAGGGCTGCTCCAAGTGCCCACCCCCCACTTATTCATGGGCCATCAGTGCATCTGAGGGGAGAAAAATACACCTTGCATATTGTAGCCACCCTTCAAAGAGGAAATCAAACACAAGAGAGGAAGAGAAATAATATATCACATCACAAAATCATGCAATCACACAACACCAGACTGGTTTGGGTGGGAAGGGACATCCAAGTACCCCAAGTGCCCCCCCTGCCATGGGCAGGGACACCCTCCACCAGCCCAGGATGCCCAAAGCCCCACCCAGCCTGGCCTTGAACCCTGACAGGGATCCAGGGGCAGACACAACTTCTCTGGGCAGCCTGTGCCAGGGCCTCCCCACCCTTCCTGGGAAGGATTTCTGCCCACATCTCCTCTCCATTCTGCCCTCCTGCACCTGAAGTTCATTCCCCTTGTCACAAGTATCTTGTCCCTTCCTGCCCTTGTCACCAGCCCCTCTCCAGCTTTCCTGGAGTCCCTTGAGGGACTGAAAGGGGCTCTGAGGTCTCCCTCGAGCCTTCTCTTCTCCAGGCTGAACCAGCCCAACTCTCAGCCTGTCTCCAGAACAGAGGCGCTCCAGCACTTGGAGCATCCACAGTGGAGCAAAGAAACAGGAAACAAACAGGAGCTGTGTCCAGCCAGAAAGAAAAATAAGAAAGGTGGGGTGAAGAAGAGGTCCCATGGGCCAAGCACCCACTGCCTGTGACTGGTGTCTTTGCCTGGAGCTGTGGAGAAAGAGAATCCTGCAATACCACCAGGCACAGAGCTCATCACAGCATCCATTCACAAGTGTCAGATAGCTGGGATGGGCTGTCCTGTCCTGATTTTGGCCATGCACTAAATCCCCAATCTGTGACATGAAGATAAGTGCTTACCCAGAACTAAAGAGAAGCAGAGCAGCTTGCCCAGGTAGCAAGGATAGTGCCCTGTGCACTTCTGCAGAGCCAATGCAGAAAAGTTCCCTTTTTGCTGACCTCCTGCATCTTCCTGGAGCACAGAGGGTGGACAAAAGGAAAGGGTCCCCATGTGTTTAAGTAACCCAGAGCACAGACTCTCCTAGAGACAAAGCCAGACTTGGCAAAGAAACTAGTCTCAAGTGCTCTTCTGTGGGAGCACTTAGACCTCTGTCCTGCCAAGTGCTCCACGGGCTGGGAGCAGAGCAGAGGACAAAGGGCAGCCACATTCGGGGAGGGGATGAGAGGGAAACCCTCACTCCATGATGCAGCCCTCTCCAACCTAAAGGAGAAATTGAGAGGACAAGGAATAATGGTTTTAAACTGAAGCCAGGTAGATTTAAACTAGATATTATGAGGAAATTCTTCACTATGAAGCCAGGTTGGATGGGGTTTTGGGCAACCTGGTCTAGTGGAGGGTGTTTCTCCCATGGCAGGGAGGTTGGAACTAGAAGGGCTTTACATTTAGTGATAGAAGTGCCATCTATGAAGTAACGGAGAGCATCATTAATCTGAAACTAAGCACTCAGTCCCCAGAGGGATGAGCGGGACATTATGAATCACAACTCTGCAGGTTGCTTGAGCTGCTTGGAAGGGTGGACTACGATGCAGTAAACAAACAAATCTGCCCAAAGAAAATGTAGAACTGATCCTGAGTCTGAAAAGCCCTCTTCCATCCCTGGAATTAGCTCCTGGCATCCCCCATTCCCACCCTAAAATGGAGCCTGGACCCATGCAGAGCTACAGGCTGTAGACTTCCAGCCAGCACAGAGCATTGCAGCCCAAGGAGGGGCTCCATCTTCTCCATGCTCCACAGGACATCCCACAGCTTCCTTTCTGGATGGCACAGAAAGGGAGAGCAGTCTACATTAAAGAGGTTCAGCTCACAGGGCATCCATACAGCTCCTGTGCTGTATCCATGCTCCGACTCAGCACAGCTTCTCAAAGCCAGGTCAGAGTTTGCAGGGAATTTTAGGGTGGAAGGCACTATGAAAAACACATTAAATTTGTCTTTCAGCCAGGAGTGCCTGTGCTCTGCTTTTTTTTTCCTTTTTAATCCATTGGAATGACTCTGGATTTACACCACTGCAGATGACAGCGCTACTTGGTCTAAAGTCAACGAGCCAACCTAGCTGACAAATTCTTCCCCGAGACCGCGAGCAGGAGCCCTCCTCCATCAATGAAAGTCTTTTCTCTGGCTCCAGTGGCTTTAGCCCGTGGGTTAAAGCTCACAAGGCAGCAGCCCAACACGTACACACTGAGAAGGGGCTGGGACAGCTGGAATCCAGCCTGCTTGAGCTGACTGATATGACTGGTGGGGGGGGGCATTGTATAGAAGGGCATGGCTTCCTTTCCACTGTGGGATTTACAAGCTACAAAGAGGAGGGCATTGGGATTGGGTGGAAATGCAAGGAAAAAAGCAAACAAACAAAAATCTAAAAAAACCCTCTTAACAACTGTGATTGAGGGGTTTTGTAGTGTGAAAGGTATGTTCCTGCTGCCTCCCATCCCTCCTTTCTCCTCCCACCCTTCTCCCCCCCATCTTCCTCCTTCCCTCCCTCCCCCCAGTCCAGCCCACAGCAGCTGGTTTATATTTGGTTGTAAATTTATGGCCCCTTTTGTGTTCTTAATCCTCTTGCAAACTATATTAAAGCCTCAGACCTTTCTACTTGGTGCTAATAAGCTCAACACTTGTATGCCTCCAAGGCAGAACATTAATTGTGGTGTGTTAATGAATGATGTAGTTTTGGACAGTGAGACAAAACAGGCCATTTCTCTGCACCACTGTCTGCTTCCTCCTTGAGTCTCTGGGTCTAGGATGTCTACCCAGCCCACGGACTGATTTTTATTTTATTCTTTCTTTTCCTTTTTTAAGCCAGCTGTGCCTATTTTGGGATTACTATGCTGGAACAGAGCACAGGCCCGGCAAGTCCAGCACTCTCCTGCCAAGGCTGGATGCTTCCGAGGAAAGTCTGAGTCCCACCTTCCCCGTGCACCGTAGCACACCCGCGCCAGCAGTGCGTATCCTGCACAAGGAAACTCCTTCCTGGCCCCAGGCGCTGCTCAGTCTCAACCTAAAAGCAGAGAGACATGCGTCCTGACCACTTCCAATTCCCATTTCCTTCCCTGCCAAGATGCCGGGGTCCCTCACAGACAGAGGCACAGGAATGCCTCCCTCTCTGTTTGCTGAACTTCAACTTCCCACTGGCCTTACATCCCATAAAAACACAGCCCACGCTATCGCCCTGCCTAAGAGCAGATTTGCTTTGCCTTCGTTACAGCTCATATTGACCCAGGGACCAACACTCCCAAAAGACACACAGGGTAAATCTGGAGTGACAGCACTGATTTCGCTGGTGTTTCACAGGTGGAAATGAGACCTCATGAGTAGAAATGGGAACTGAAGATGTCTACAAGGACAGATCCAGAGCGAGACATGAAAGGAATTGAGTGAACAGACAGACTGGGACAGACTACGGCAGATGTTGCGTGTCTGTGCCACCAAAACAAAAGCAGGATGGGGAGAGCACCAGAGACAGAAGTGTGGTGTAAGGAGCACCCTCAGCTGGGCACTGCCCCCAGTCACCCCATCCAGATGAGTCACTGTAGGAGAACAAGAGCTTCCCTTCACCAGGACACATCACGTATGACATCCCTATGTATCTTTCATGTGATGGGGAGGGACATGGATCCACCACCAAAAACCCAAAGCCCATGCCTATGTCTATGATCAGCCAGACATGAGAGCAGCATGGCTACTCCTGCCAGTAACCTGCAAGGTAATTTTGAGGGAAAATGCCACCACAGAGGAACAGGCTGTAGTGAGGGTTACCCAGATCCTTCTCCAAAATCAACATAAACTCCATGACCCAACAGCAGTAACAGCCTCTCAGTAGATATTCATCTCAGGAGGGAGGTTGAGGAGTTTTGGGTTGCTTTTGTTTACTACTTGTAAACCGTTCTTATCTACCAGCTTAATCTCAGGCCAAGGACAGAGCCAACATTGATGACATCTGCAATAAAGTGATACCCCTGTTGTGGGCAAGACCTGCTCCCAGCCCTACTCTCACCATCTATCCCTCCCCACAAGCTGTCACGTCCCTGGGCAAAGTTGACTTTGTCCCCAGAGAGCCCCTCTCCAATAACTGGAGAGTTCATTCCCCAAAAGGGGGAAGTTTTCTCCAATTTATATTAACTCTGACAGCTTCCTGCAGGGGAGCTTTAATAAATAGGGGATGGGAAAGCAGAGAGCTGCCATAGCTACCAGCTTGTTAATAGGGCTTTGTTCCTCCCAAGCCCCTTTCGCACGTGCATCTCGGAGGCTTTTATCAACACCTTGTAAGATTAAAACCTCTGGGATGGAGAAGTGGATTTTCACTCACTTTATGGAAGAGGATACTGAATCCATGGAAAATCCTGAAGAGAAGCAGAGACAGGAAAACAACAGACCTGAGAGAAGAGCTCCAGGGACAGAGTTGCACAACCCACCTCTTATCCCATCACCACCACAAGCAAAGCGTCCCACTGCAGAGCCAGTAGCAATAGCTGCAATTTGCTGATCTTGGAGTTACACTGAAGAGCTAAAACTCTTTGGAAAGCTTCACAACACATGGCCAGCAAAACAGACTATTTCAATGGCAAGCGACCAGAAACATCGTGCAAGAACATGTTGGGTTTAAAAGTCTTTGCTAGCGCTTTTCTTCACATCTCAGTGACAATCTGTCCCACCAAGATACCATGGCACGATTGCCAGGGAATGATGAAAGAGTATCTGCCAGTGCTGCTGCAAATAAGTGCAATTCCACTGGCTTTTAGAAGATGATGAGGACTTATTGCAGGTGGTGATCATGTAAGGGTCAGAGGAACAAGAGTCAGAGACAACCCCAATGGTTGGAGTTGCAGCAGAGGGTGAGCACATGGGGTTTCATGCTCCACCTTTCCTTGTGTTGGCTATCACCCTAGACCACAAGCAGCTTCATAAGAAATTGTACCTCACAAACGATTTCTGACAAGACCAGAGGAGAAAACACCTAAAAGCAGGTGAAGGCTCAAACTCAGAGATGAGGGAGAAAATGTCATGAGAGGGGGATGGAGCTACTGCTCCAGAAAGCCCCAGAATGCTTTAAATTGAATTATAAACAACCTAAAAGGTTTCCCAGGAAATGCTACTGCTCTTTTCCATGGAGCTTTCAGACTGCTCTGATTCTTTTTAATATTTCTGTGTTTACTAGCATCCTTACTACAAAGGTCATTGAAGCCTGTGAAAAATGCTGTCTTCTGCCAACCAGGTTCTTTGCTCAATTCAGACTGGGCACCTAAGAGAAAAACTTCAACCGAGGAGGAGCAAGTTTAAATCTTGTGCCTAGTGTTTCCACCTTGGACCTCTCATGGTCTCAGCAGCTGGGCGGGGAGAGTTAAAAATCAACACTGTTTAACAGCAACAAAAGCTCAGGGCTAATGAACTCAACAGACACAGGTAGTTTCTGCTGGTAGAAGGCACCTGGCCTGGAAAAAGACTTTAATCTGGTCATTGCAATCTCACCAAGAACAAAATTATCTATTTTTCTATTGGTTCACCTTATCTCGGCGTGCGCAACTCAGTCCAGGGTGAGGGATGGTTTGTGTAGGGGAGAAGGCAATTGTAGTTGCTGGGCTCAGGGGTGCGTGACACACAAGGTGCTCAGCTCGGTGAAAACAGTAATTAAGAGGAGACCAAGTGAAGGAATCAGAATAAACTCCCGTTTTCAAAGGGAAGGGAAACCGCTGAGCCCAGCGTACCAAACCCCATGCTGCTGAAAGAGAAAGCTTAAAAAATAATTAGCTACTCTGGCGTCCCGATGATATGGGGAAAGCGTTTGCTCTTGGGTATGCAAGAGCTGGAAGCTGAGGCAAGGTGTGCGAGCAGGAGCAGGCAGAGCTGGGAAGGGTCATCCCAGGATAGTATTCTGCCAGAGTACCTGTTCTCAGGAGGCTTTAGCCATCCCTCAAGGAGGAATTAGGATCCTTGCCAACTTGGGATTGTGCAGGATGCCAAAAAATGGGAACACAAAAGGGTTTGGAGGAGGAGAAAGGGGATGCAGACCAGACTTCAGGTTTAGAAAAATCCGAAAGCACTGGGATTCACAGTTTAGGGTGTGACATATATTTCCCACTAGTTAAAAACACAAAAGTGAAAACATCGGGTATAAATACTGAGGGAGGGAATCTCTCCTCTTTCCACACTGCCGGTATTGCTCCTTGCTGCTGCTGGCACTCCCCATCCGAGCTGTGGTACACATTACAAGTCCATCAGGATACCACAGAGGTCAGGCCTCCCTTTTCCATGACCCTGTTCTCATAACCCACGCTCTCCTCTCCTCCCCCCAGTCCCTGGGCCTGAGGTCTGAATTCCGCGGTTTTATTAAGGCGAATCGCAACCAAAGGCCTTCAGCTACCTGCTTTTCAGTAGCAAAAATTATCTTGTCATGCAGAAGATAAAAGAAGCAGCAAAGGAGCACAGAGCACCTTCAAAATCTCTAGCTGCCGCCGTTTAACCCTCCCGTAATAGGAAATAAATAGGAACCAAAGCTACTGCCTTCCTCCTGACAGCGCAGGAAAGCACACATCGCTCCCCATTTCCCTGCACCTCTCCTGCTGCAAATCATGCAGGGAGTCCCATGAACTATCGCCCTTTCTCTTCAACTGCAAGGTTAGAAAAAGTATCTCCCCCTCTTAAGAAGAAAAAAAGTTGTAAGCCAAGCAAATGGGGGTGTAATTGGGAACAGGGAGTTTGCCTAGGCCTTGGGTAGGGGTTGTCACGGCGTTGCTTGTGGTGTAGCTCAAGTCCCGGCTGCCCAGATTAAGAAATGTGACTAATGGGCGTCATGGGGTGTTTGTTTTCTCATCTCCCCCAGGAGAAAAGAGCGAGCTATTGGTTTTGGGGAGGATTTTACTGAAATACATATGCCAAAATAGGAAATCCTGCTGGAGCAGGGAGAAGAGAGCTGGCCTTGCTTCAGGGCAGGGACTGGGGCAGCCTCTTGTCGCTGGGTGCTGTGCTGGCCCTTCCCAGCAGTGCTGTTTCTGGGGGGGGCGACACTACCTTCACCCCAAATCTGCTGCCTGCTCCAACCCATCTGAGTCCTGTGAAGGACAGGATGGAATGCCAGCATCCGCACTGCAGTGCCAGCCTGCACAGGCTGTCACCTCTGCCACCACCTTTGCCTGAGGGAGCTTTGCTGGTGGGGGTAGCATGAGGGTGATCCCCCACATCTGCTCAGACTCAACGCACCGAAACCAGTGTGCCCTGCACTACCCACCAGCCTGTAAAGGAGGGTCTCATCCTGGGATCCCAAGGGGGTGAAGCAAAGCAAGACCCCGAGAGGGTCTCAGCACCTCCCCCAACAAGCTTGGTCCCTGCCTGCACTTCATCTCTGGACCCCATCAGCACCCCAATTTCCCTGAAATAAAACACACAGAGAACCCCACCTCCCCAGCAAGTACAACTTCCACGACATCTCCTTGCAACACCTCTCTGTCAAGCCTGGAAATGAGGAGGGGGGCGGGGGATGGTGTCCCACTGGTTGCCCCCCACTGCCCTCTCACTGCCCGCATTGCCCTTTTAAGGGCCCTCCGGGACCGCGTTCACTGCTCGGTTAACGGTAGATCCCGGCACACGCGCCACCGGTTGCGGGGAGGGGGCGGGGGTGGAGTGGCTAGTGGGGTGGTGATGGGGTGACAGGGGAGAGTGAAAACCCCTCCGTTCTCAGTAGCAACTTGCGGGGCAGCCCGGCGCCTAACACCTTCCCCTCACCCTCTCGCCTCCCCATCGCCCTTTTAAATTCCTCAAAGGCATCGAGCCCGGACAGAGAGGGGATGGGATGGGATGGGATGGGATGGGGTGGGATGGGATGGGATGGGATG
>VZTU01001871.1:83727-99116 GCA_013400835.1 Zapornia atra | reverse complement strand
TTCCCACCCCTGTGACTCTGTGGGTCTGTGATTCCCTCTTGCACCTGCAGCTGTGTGTGTTAAACGCCTCCCTGTGGGTGCTTTCCATGGCTGCAAAGCCCATGCTCGTGTTTCTGTGTGTGGGGATTAACCTCCAGGAGGGGCTTTGAGGAGAAATGCTAATTTATTCTAAATCTGCAAAGGATAATGCTGATAAAACAAAGCAGAGAAGCAGGGTGAGCAGCAGGAGCACATGTGAGCTCGGAGAGGGGTGATGAGCGTGTCTGGATGCGGAGAGGCTCAGGGACCTGACAGAGAACCTCAGTGTTGGTAAAACATCAGTGGTGGAAGAATCCTCTTGGCATCTGAGTGCCTGCCTGGCATGTGGACAGCATCCACCACCCAGCTCCCTCACTGGGAGCATCTCTGGGCCGTGCCCTGTCAGGACTGGGGGCTGATGTGCTGCCAGCAGAACTGCTGCTCGCAGGGCCCGCGTGGCTGAGAACACCCAGGAGGTGACTGGCCTCCCAAGAAGGATTTACCCTTCCTGGCTGCTGGATTCCTGGATGGTTTGGTCCTTCCTTGTCTGCTGGGAAGCCACAGGTACTCAGAGCAGCTTCCCCCTTCGCTGTGGGAATTAGAGCACGCTGAGGTAGACGTGGGGAATCATGGCTCAGGGTTTGCCTTGGGTTTTCCCAGTTGTCCTTCTGAGGATGAGCTCTGTGTGAGCATTCCCATGGCAGCCCTGGGCTGTGCTGACCCTCTGTCACTGTGTCCTCCAAGCAGGGATGCTGCAGCCCCCAGTGTGTCACACTGTGCCAGCGCGTCCCATCCTGCTCCTCAGCGCTGGGGTGTGTTTGGAAGGAGGAAGGACTCGTGTGGTGAGAGCACTGGTATTGTTAGATCAAAGACTGGCTTTAATAAAAACAAAAGAAAAAAGAGAAGAAAGAAAGAAAAAAAGAAGTATTAGAACAATAAGGACATTTAATTTTAGCCTGGCTTGGGATCCTCATAAAGTCAGTGAACTCTGAGATTGCTTCACCTGCCTCTGGCTTTCCTAAATAAACACACTGTAGCAGGACTGGGTAGTTAAGTAACCCAGAAAAGGGTGAAGAAGGATATTAAGGGCTGTTTTACAGGCCAGGGCCTGGAACTGAATTTTAATGCTGTACTGAAATACACAGGGCTGGTTTAGTGAGCAGCTGGAGGAGTTAGCACTGACCTTTTTCTTTCTCTCCTGGGCAGAAAGGGTCAGAGTTGGGGCAGAGCAAGGGGTGGGATGAGAGTGTGACCTCCTGGGCAGCGTGGTGCACAGTGCTGCTCACTGACCTTCTCCAGCGACGCAAGGGATGAGAGTTTGGGGCTGGCTTCAAGTTCTTTAGGGGTTTTACAGGATCTACAACCTCCAGGCCTGGAGGTTGGTGGCCCTGCCTGTGGCAGGGGATTGGAACTCTGTGATCCTTGGGGTCCCTTCCAACCCAGACCAGTCTGGGATTCTATGATTTACCCCAGGCTACATGGACCAAATAGGCACTGAGCCCCTGCCTTGCGGTGCTGGGAGATCTGGTCTGTGTTTCTTTGAGATGAAACATGGCTTTAGATGATGTAGACCTCTAGCAGAACCTCAGGTCACGTTCAGATACTAATTTCATAGAGTCACCAGGCTGGCAAAGCCCTTGAAGCTCCTGGAGTCCAACCATCCCTGTCCTGTGCTGAGCCAGATCCCTGAGCACCTCATCTCCCCTCTGTTAAACACCCCCAGGGCTGGGGACTCAGCCCCCTCCCTGGGCAGCCTGTGCCACAGCCCCACAGCTCTGCCAGGGAAGAACTTTGCCCTCCCAGCTGAGCTGACCCTGCCCTGGGGCAGCTTGCGCCCATTGCCCCTTGTCCCATCTCCTGTCCCCTGGCGGAAGAGCCCCTCGCCCACCTCTCTGCCCCCTCCTGGCAGGGCAGGGGAGGTGAGGAGAAGGTCAAGTGACTTAAGGGAGCAGGATGAGTAAGGGGGTCTTGCTCATGGTGGCTTCATGGCTCCCAGCCAACATCAGCCAGCCACTGTCTCCTCAGGAGCTGGTTATCCCAGCATAGGACAGAGCTGGGTGGGCACAGAGCATCCTTCATTGCCCATGCCTTGAGGGATGTGTACAAACCCTGGCTTGTGGCTGCTGCCTATGCATCTCCTCTTCAGCAAGGAATTTGTCGCTCTGCACCATTATAAACTGGTTTCTTTCCACACTGACTACACTTAGGAAATGTGAAGGAACATTTACAAGCTCAGGAGTCGTGTGTGTGATGGGGAAGGAGGATGAGGTCACCATCGTTATGGACATACACAAACAGATCTGAGCTGTGTGTTAGGTTGCTTCCCGTTCTCCTTCTGTTATTTTGGGGATTTGGTTACTTTTGGATCCTGGTTTCTGGGAAGATATAGGCACCTCACAGTGCCAGGAACTAAACCTGGATCCTGTTTTGCTCTCAGGCCTGCTCTGGCCAGGGAAGGGGGCTGCTTTGTCTCCGTTCTCCAAAGATGGGAGGTATGGATTTAACTTAGGAGCTGATTTTGGATTTGCTTTGTAAGAACTCACTAGATATTAATACAAGCTTAAAATAGTTCAGGCTGAGCCTTAAACCAGCCCTGACTCTGTCATGCTGAAAAAGTGAGGAGTGCAGGTCATTGTGGTGGGGACAGTGGAGAGAAAGCCCAGAGAGCTGGAGCCCAAACGTGGCTGTGAGGGAATGCTGCAAGGAACTGAGGAGTCACCTGGGGAAATTCCAGGTGAGCATCAGGGGGCCCTTGAAGGTTGTGATTTCCAGAGCAATGAGCAGAGCTTTCATATCCCTGTCTGAATCTGAACCTAATGTACAAGGGCCAGGAACATTGTTTTAAGTGGATTAAAGCCCTGATCTTCTTGATCAATGCTGTTGTGAAGCCAGAAACTACCCAAGTTGGTCTTTCTGTCTCGCTGGTGGTAGATGACCTAGGACAGTCCCAATCTCAGGATGCACAGGAGGAGAAAGGTAGCTGGGAATTGGGTTTTGAGCATCTAAGCTACTGTGCCCCATCTTAGAGAGGAAAGGGCATTAACCTGCCATGCTGGAGACATGGCAGTGGCATGTTAGGTTTTCTTGGGATACCTTTATTTCATGGAATGTTTGCTGTGTCATAGTGGAAGTGGGAAGTTTTCCTCTTTGCTGAAACAAGGTTTAAATTCTGCCTTCCTCCAGCTCTGAAGTTTGCAGAGCTGGCTCTCTCACCTTGCCTAGCCCAGCTGAGCTTTACTGCCTTACCACTGCCTGGAGTGATGCTGTGGGGCTGCCTTTTCCCATCACCATCCAGCTGATAGGAGTAGCTTGGTGGAGGCAGCTCATATTTGAGGGGTATGTGTGCTCCAGTTGTCTTACAGGGCTGTTCACAGGAACAAATAGATTAGGAGGACTCTGCCACGTTGGTTGCTGGCACATTAATGTCGTGATTCATGAATAAAAGGGATTTAGTCTTAAAGATGACGAGATTAATAGGAAAGAGCAATAGCCTAATGCTGTTAATTAGCAATGCTTATGCTTTTGAGTCAGTGAAGTGGCTGCTACACTTGTTTTCCAAAGCATGGAGGCTTTTAATTGTCATTAAAACAAGGAACAAGTTAGGGAAAACACATCTCAGTTGTCCCACCACAGAGGCGCTGCTGCCAGTGCGGCCTGGTCTGTGGATCAGGCCTGTAGTCCCCGTGCTGGCCCTTTCCTTGGTGACACCACAAATGCTGCCCCACATTTTGGTATCTCTGTGGTGTAAACAGACTCAGCGGGCTGGTGCCAGTTCCCTGGGTACTGGTTAGGAGCTCTGTGGATACTGCTGTGTGATGCCCTGGGAGTGCCCTGCTTGGGGACTGCCATGCGTGGCCACCAGCGATGCTGTGGGTTGAGCCACTGCCCCCCTGCCCTTGGGAGGGAATGGCTTGCAGATCCCTGAGGGACAGGTCTAAGGCCAAGGGCAAAGCTGAGCATGGTCACAGTGGTGCCCAGGTCTTGTAGTTCGTAGAAACCCAGACTGTGTTTGGTGGGGAGGGACCTTTAGAGGACATTTAGTCCCACCCGGCAGTGAGCAGGGACATCCTCACTAGATCAGGTTGCTCAGAACCCCATCAAGCCTGACCTTGGATGTCTCCAGGGATGGGGCCTCCACCACCTCTCTGGGCAACCTGTGCCAGTGTCTCACCACCCTCAGAGTGAAGAACTTCTTCCTCATGTCTCATCTGCACTTCCCTGCTCTAGTTTAAACCCTCGTCCTATCACTCCCTGCCCTTACAAACAGCCCTTCCCAGCTTTCCTGTAGGTCCCTTCAGGGACTGGAAGGGACTCAGAGGTTTCCCCAGAGCCTTCTCTTCTCGGCCTACAGAAAGAGATTTTAATGCCAAAAAGTCTAAACAAAGGCTATGCTGCATCTGTGGCAGATTTGGATGCTCTGTGGCTTTTCTATGGAGGCTTCTGGAGGACAGAGGTAAGAAGGTGCCAACGCGTAAGCCAGCTGGTTGTAGTAGATGGCACAGACTGGTGTGTTCTGCACAGGGTGGCTGAGCACACCCCACAGCTTTTACCCTGAGTTGTGAGGAGTTGGGCTCTTGGGGACAAAGCTGTACTTCAGTTGCTCTTCTCTATTTTGGGGGTGGCACGTGAAGCAAACACCAAGCTGACACACCTGTGCCAGCATCCCCCTCTCCTCCAGCTGCTCACAGCCAGAACATAACGCTGCTGCTTTGGGAAGCAGCATTTCCCTGCGTGTGCCAGACTGCCACTCTTGCTGTCACACTGAGATGGGTGACATCATCTCCTGGGGATGAGGCTGAACCTCCACGTGTCCCGCTACACAGCGCCGTCACCGTGTCTCCCAGCCCCCAGCTTCAGAGGTGCTGCCAGGGCTGCCAGCTTGGTCAGAGCTGGACTTTGTTCCATAGGTTAAAAATATATATGTTTCCTTGATGTGCTGCTGGGTTTATTTTTAACTGTTAAGCAATTTAATATTTTGTAGGGCTGCTAGTATTTCCCCCCCAGTTTTCCATCTGCTACTGCGATTAAGTTCAGTCCTAGCTTTCTAATGCCAGCCCAGAGCAAAGGGAATGGAAACCTTACCTATATTGTTTGGCACGTAGCAGTAGACATGAATAACTTTGGAATTTGTGGGGAAAAAAGAGAAGTGATGTGTTTCTGGAGCCAAATGATGGTTGGAAACGGGCCCTTGCAGGCAGTGCGATGCCGTGTAGGATCTAGCTGTGGTTAATTCTGAGCGTGGTGCTCCAGGTTTGTGTTGGTAGGTGTTTCTGGGGAGGTGGAAACCTCACTTGGAGGCTGCAGAGCAGCAGTGGGCACTGATTGGCTGTTGCCTCACGGACTTTGAGGCAGAAGGATGTCCACAGGCTTGTGTTTTCCCCTCTCTCCAGTCCTGGAAGCGGTGTGACGCAGTGGAAACTCACAGTATGGTGAGGAAGGTGGGACTGATTTCCTGAGGGAGCGTTTCTGTGGCAGGAAGGAACGGAGCAGGGCTGCAGAGCTCACTGGGTGCTCAGCCAGGAATGGTGGGCATCAGCGTGGTACATGGGGCTTGTGACCTGGGGTAGTGACAGCGTGCGAGAGGCAGAACCTCAGACACAGGGAGGTTGTCTCATGGCTGCTCCGGGAGCTCCGCTCGCGCTGCCCCATCAGACTCATGGCACTGACTGGGATTAAATCCAGCTTGGCCAGAAAGGGTTATGTTTAATCTGGACCACGGTCAGGACGAGTCGTGGAGATGTGTACATCTGGACAGCCCAGGGGTGGGGACAGGGATAGGGTGCAGAGCAGTGGGGTACAAGGCAGCGGGGTACAAGGTAGTGGGGCTGCTTCACCTGCTGTTGCCACTCAAAGAAATAGTCTTTTGTGACCCAGGATGGGATCCTGATGCAAGGTGAGGGGCGACCTGGCTGGGGACACAGGCAGGAGAGGAGGGAGGGGGCCCATCCCTTCTGGGATTTAGGTTGGATCAGCAGTGGAATAGCTGTGCTATCAAACACCTTCAAAGCATCAACTCGAATTAGGGTGAAAACGCAAAGAAAAACCACGAGTCATTGACCTGTAGTTAGCTGAAAAATGCTGGGATGTGTGAAACCCATAGTTGTCAGGGCTGGAAGTGGCCAGGAGACGTTGGTGAGTCATTTCACTGATCCACAGAGAATGAGAAATGCAGACAATTAGTGCATCTGGTTAGCTCTGCCTGAGTCAAAGCTATCGCAAGCGGGAAGCTCGGGCCAGCCAATTCAGTAGCCGCCTTTGCCACAGTTCCTGATGCAGCAGCTGAAGGTTATGCAATTAGATACAGCACACTTGGGTTTCAGGAAGCCAGTTGGTATGGTGCCATGCATAAACATAAAGAAAATATATTGCTTCCCACTGAAATAAAAATATAACGGTTTAGAAACTGGTTTTCCAGCAGGGAACAGTTGTTAGTGGTAAAACCAGCTGAAGAACAGCAGTAGTGGAGGCTTGAGGGGAGCTGTGAGCTACACACTCATCTTTTGGTACATAGAAGCAAGGGTTAGTTGGTGCAGCCTTGGTGAAGGTGTGTGTTGAGGGGGCCAAGCGTGCTGGTGCGCTGGCTTGGAGTCTGTGAGAGAGCTGAGCTGAAGGATGGGGAGCTCCAGGGCACCAGGACACCCCATTCAGCAGAGGGGGAGAGGGGAATAAACCCTCAGCACAAGTGGAGAGCCTCAGGTTGTGAGTGAGAACGTCTTGCCATGGTTTCCAGTAAATGACTGTAATTGCTAAGAAAGCCACTCTGATTTATGTATAATACATAAAAGTTAATGTCAAACTGCCCCTGCCAGTGTGACAAGTTCTGGTCCCAGTGCGTTCCCTCCTGGTCCCAGTGAGTTCCCTCTTTACCATGTGATGAAGCCAGAGAGATGCTGATGGCAGAAGTAGTAGTTTTCTTCCCAGTTCCCTCCAGGAGAGATGAAGGAGAGGGCTAGAGGGGGCTGCTGGGGTGGGCAGATGGTCCTGTCCATAGCACGGGACGGGACCTGCACACAGGCAGGTTTCTCTGATTGAGAAGGGAGGAGGTGCAAACCATCTGCTGCCTACATGGAGGGAGCTGAACCTGTCCACGTGTGTTCACAAGCAGGTTCACCCAGCAGTGGGGGGTACCTGAGCTGGGTGGCTGTGCTGATGAAACCCAGGGCATGGCTGTGTGCGGTGACGTGGGGCGAAGGAAGGAGTTGACAGTGCAGAATGAGATCAGATTGAATTCCTTTCACAATGAGATCACTGGGACCTGCTGCCTGGGTCTTGTTTTCCCTGTTGCAGGCTTCCATCAGCGCTGAGCTCTCACCACGACTGCACTGTGCTGAGGGCTCCAGGCAGGTTTCTGTACCTGGTTAGATAAGTGGATAGCTGTAAGGAGATCGGTTTGACAGAGGGTGTATCACAGGTAAACAGTGCAGCTTCTTCTACACCTGAGATTTAGTGTAGAGAAGAGTGTGTTTGTATCCTCAGAGGTGAGGGATGGTGGGGGAAGAAGCCCCAGGAAAAATACCAAGAAGTGCATTAAAATGCTAAGTAGAACTGATAAGGTACATGGTGAGAGGCTGAGAGGAGAGTCAAGTGTAGATAGGATCTCAGCCTATAAATACAGTCAACATGACAGCACAGATGAGCAAAGGGAAGAGTATTTGTTATCTGATGGAAAAACAAGCAGCCACCATGGCTGCACGGAGTGGAGGGGATCCCCAGGAGTTGGGTGACACTCGTGAGCCAGGATGGGGGGAGATGAGATCTTGGGGGAAGAAAGCAATACATTTTCAGTGGTCCAGTGTCTACCAGGAGGTATGAGTGCACCAGAAAGGTCCCTTTGGGTCCGCAGTGTTCCTGGTAAGGACAGGCATTTGCCAGCGCTCCAGAGATGTGGAAGGATGGTGGTTGGGGCAGGCATTGCTTCTTCTTGCCTGTGTCCCTTGCTTTCATGGGGAGGGGGTTGACACAGCACGGTGGCAGGAGGGGAGATGGTGGCTGCATCACACCACTGCGTGCTGGGGATGCCCTTGGGCACGGGGACCCTTGCACCTCAGCTCAGGTGGGGCTGCTCCCTCCGAGCACAGGGAAGGCAGATGGCTGCAGCAGCCTCTGTTCTTTACCCTGCCTCCTCCCAGCTATTCCTGCCTTCGGGCAGGAATACCTCATCTGCTCCTGAATCACACCAGAGCCCTCCTGGTTTCCAGCTGGGGCTGCACCAGTAAACCCAGGGAGACAGAAATCTGAAGCTGTGGCCAAGAGGGAGCTGGGATAGGAGCAGCCCTGGCCCTTCGCCTGAGTCCCCCCAGGCCTGGGCTGGGCTGGGCTGACCATCAGCCAGGCCTGTGCCTTAGCAAGGCTCCCAAGGTGTGGACGCCCTGGGGAGGTGTAGGGGGAGGTAGTCCTGTGTTGCACCCAAATGCTGGAATACAATCAGGGAAAGCCTCGTCTTTGATGGGGACATATGCCTCAGCCAGCCAGGAGCGGTGCCAGGTTCTGCTGTGGGCGGCCAGCTGCTGCTGGTGGACTTCTTGGCTCTCCTTCAAAGCTCCTCATGCCCCAAACCTTGCCTGGTTGTTGGGGTGCTCATCTGCGTGGTCAGAGGCACGGGGCTTGCCCTTGACGCTTTGATTTCGTGGTGTGGGCCACTCAGGGTGAGCAGGCCAGGCACTCCACAGGCTGGGCTAATGGTAACACATGCCTTTGTTGGTGCTTGTGGTGCCTTGGCTTGTCTGCGTCCCTCCTCTTTCCTTCCCTGAGATGGGGTGTGTGCAGGGAAATGGAGGAGGCCTGGGCCCTGGGCTGTGGCAGAGTACGGGTCTGGGGGTGTTGCTGAGGACCCCCAGCCAGCCCGCTTCTGGTAGCTGTGTGAAACTGCCTCAGCGCAGGGCGGGACAGTGCATGCTCCTGGAGCAGAGTGTCCTGCTACCTAAACGGGGTTACTGAACCAGTGAGATTACTGAGCAGCTGTGGGCCTCTTCCTGTGCCTCCCGCAGCCTGGGTGAGGGGGAACGTGGGCTTGAGGGTGGCCCTGGCCAGCGTGGGAGGGCCCAGTGCCGCAGGGCCTGGCTGTGCCTCGCTCCCAGCCCTGACGCGTGGTCCCCAAGGGTTAATTGGGGGTAACCAGGCAGGGCTGGGAATGGGAGCTGAGGCCACGAGGTGCTTCCTGGGTTTTCCCTTCACCTTGTGGCACGCTGCTGGGCTGAGAGGGAGAATCCAGGCTTGGCTTTGCCAAACGCGCAGCAGACTGAGCTCTGAGGAAAGCTGCCCTGGGCTGAGGGGCTGGCCTGTGCTGCCCTGGCCCTGGGCAGCTGCCTGTGGAAAGGAAAGGTGTCTGAGCTGCCCTCCAAGGAGCCAGCAAGCGATGGGCATCATCTGTGTGCTGCATCACCTGGCCTTCTGACTCGGGACTGTGGTTGTCACCTGCTTTGGGATCATTAGCTTCACGTGTGAGCAGTGCTGTGTCACCGGGCAGCAGCGGCCCTGCCTCGGGGTCCCTGTTACCCAGCAAAGGCTGCGTGTGGAGACGTTTATAAACCACAAGAGTTGTTGAAAGAAAAGGAGCTGAATGGGGTGCCCTGTGGGGACCCATCTGGGGTGGAAGGTGGCAGCTGTACCAGGGCAGCACGGGGAGCCCCATCCACTCCTCAGGATGGGAGTGGCTGGTCCTGAGCTGCGGTTGCTCACCTCCTGGTCCCAGCATGGCCCAGCACCGAGCCCAGCCCTTTGGTGGTTTTGGGGCCAGAGACAGCGTTTAGAGGAAAAGTTGCTGAATGACCCTGTCAAGGGGAATTCCCATAGAACAATTAAAGCGACCACAGCCACGCTGTCCTGCTCTGCTCGTGCCTGACTCTGCCTGACCCCCAGCCCTCTGCGGGCCCTCACGTTGGCTCTCTGTTTCCCCGCAGAACGCGATGAACTTGCCGCCTGACAAAGCCCGGCTGCTGCGACAGTACGACAACGAGAAGAAGTGGGAGCTCATCTGTGACCAGGTAAGGGAGGTCCGGGGCAGGCATTGCATTGAGAGCACTGGCTGCCTTGCAGCAGTGGGGTCCCTGGGCTCAGATGGGGACCTTGCAGAGGACAAGTATTTGAATAGTTTCAGACACTCATTTCTTTGGCTTCGTGCTCTGTTACTGGTAATGGCTCCCAGAAGCCTTGCAGGAGTCATTCCCTTTATCGCCACAGAGCAGTGATAAAGGGAATTACCATCACCCCAGTGCCCCTCTTCCCTGGGTGGCAAAAATGCTGCTGATTCTGCCCACCACAGACTCAAAGAGCCCAAGCTCCAGTCGCCTCTTGGCAAGTGCTTTGAGTGTGGTCTCTCTTGATGTATAGTAGGCATGAGTGATCTCAATCCAGTGAATGCTTAGCTCTCCACATCACAAGCCCATATCATGGCAGTGGAAGCTGTCACCTCCAGGGACAGGCGAAGGGATGATGCAGCCTGAACTCTTGGTCCCCTCCAGAGGCTGAACAACAACCTCAGATTAAGCAGCACCATATGCTGAGGCATCTCTTGTGTACGAGCTCTGCTGCAGCCTGCAGACTTGGCAGCAGTGTACAACAATTAACAGGTTGGCTCTGCCATGACAAATGAAGGGAAACTGTGTTATTTAGAGACCATGAAGCATGTGAGAGGCAGGATGTGCATTTGTGAGCCAACAGCAAACTCAGGTTCTGCCCTCACTTCAGAAGTAATGAAAGGAATTGATCCAGGGCTGAGACAGGAGCATGTTTCCTTGAAATATAAACACAGGGGTACGAGGATGAGTTTGGCAGATGGTCCAGCCATGCTGTGAGGTCAGGAGCATTGCAATAAATAGATTTGTGGCACATTGCCTATGTAGGTTTTCACAGTGGTGGAGTTGCTGATAAAACCCAGTGCCCCAAAGTAAAGCTGAATCAAGGATTACCAGCTTTTTTTCCATGAGTTTTCTGTGCAGAAAACCTAAAGTGCTGAGCTATTTAAAGTTTCACTTTAGTGAGATGCTGAACAAATTGCTTAATCTGCTGTAAGTGATGTGGCTCATGGATGTTTGCTGGGAGCGTGTGCACACGGAAGGGTGAGCTTTGTGCAGGGGCTCTGTGCTCCCGAGGCTCCGAGCTGGCAGTGGGGCAGGCAGAAGCACTGAGCTCACAGCCTCAGAATCACAGAATCACAAGGTTTTGAAAGCCCCTTAAGATCATGGAGTCCAACTGTTCCTGTCCTGTGCTGGCCCAGATCCCTGAGCACCTCATCTCCCCTCTGTTAAACACCCCCAGGGCTGGGGACTCAGCCCCCTCCCTGGGCAGCCTGTGCCACAGCCCCACAACTTTGCCAGGGGAGAACTTTGCCCTCCCAGCTGAGCTGACCCTGCCCTGGGGCAGCTTGAGCCCATTGCCCCTTGTCCCATCTCCTGTCCCCTGGCTGAAGAGACCCTCGCCCACCTCTCTGCACCCTCCTGGCAGGGCAGGGGAGGTGGGGAGAAGGTCTCCCCTCAGCCTCCTCTTCTCCAGGCTCAACACCCCCAGCTCCCTCAGCTGCTCCTCAGAGGATTTGCCCTCCAGCCCCTTCCCCAGCCTGGTTGCCCTTCTCTGGACTCGCTCCAGGCCCTCCATGTCCTTCTGATGGTGAGGAGCCCAGAACTGGACCCAGCACTGAGGTGCAGCCTCACCAGTGCTGAGTACAGTTTGCCTCCATGTGCAAACTCCCACCTCAGAGAGGATCCGCCCTTTGAGATGTGCAGCTGCTGCTGATTCACTCCCAAACTCTCCAACCAAGATAGCAGGGATGAGCAGATGGAAAAGCAGTGAAGGAAATTTGCAATCTGGAGTAATCAAGTATCTTAATAGCTCCTTGCACAACGCAGAGTCCACCCCCGGCTTGGGATGAGTCTGCTTCCCATCGCTTGGAGAGGGCAGGCAGAGAAGCAGCTCAGAACTCTTGCAACCAGCACTGTGAGGATCCCAAAGGGGTTAAGGGTGACAGTGTGCCACCCTCCCAGTTCCAGCCTTTAGTGGGGGGGGATGTGTAGGGCTATATATCTGTGATGTGTGGCAGGTCCCCCACTGCCCTGGCAGCCCAGGCGGGTGCTTGCCAGCCACTCTTACAGCAGCGTGAAGCAGGTGTCTGAAAGAGCACCAGGATACAGCAGATGGGGTGTGAAATATTTATATCTGTCCACATAATTATGGTGTGTGGCTAAAAGTACCTCCAGGAATAGATTTTGTATGGAATGTATGGGCTTTAGTCTGGGATGCAGATTCTGACTGCTTTCAGTGCTCAGTCCCTGTTTTTTGCTTAGTGAAGGACTCAGGCTGTAACCTGATGGACCAGCCTGAGGAAATTAACTCCTCTCACCCTCCTGTGCTGGTTTTCAACTTAGGTCTGAAAGGAAAAAGGGCCCAGGGGTTGCTTGGAAATTGTGTTTTCTAGATAGCCTGTAAAGCCATTTGTCTGGCAAACACGTTGAGAATATTGGGGGAGAGAGTTTGGCCCCCAAACAGATTCCACTTCTGCAGGAGGGAGGTTAACAGAGTGGGAAGCTCCCAGCCTAATGTCACCACCAAGGAGGAAATGAGAAGCCTCCTATGAGTAGGACTGTCCCAGCGAGCCCTTGCAGGGGGTGCTGGGCTGGCTCTGGGGGGCTCATCCTGTGTGGTGTTTTCTGGTCCTTTCTCTGTAACCCTCACAAGTCACCTGGGTGTCACTGTGTCCAGAAAGCTTGCTCCCTGCCTCTCCAGCTGCAAGGAGGAGAGGAAGAGCAAAGCCAGTCCTGCTGTTGCCCATCCTGGAGAGGGGCAGGTGGGGAAGAGGATGCCATCCCCTGGCAGGGCCAGCCACCCTTTCCCGTGGCGTTAGTCCAGCTGTGTGCCCCCAGGGTTACCGAGGGGACAGGGATGCTGAGGGAAGAGCTGGGGACAGCTCACGAAGTTCTTCGTTGCCCTCTAATGGCAAATTGCGGCAGGGGCATCCCCGTGGCCTCACCTTTGGAGATGCCGGAGGTGTGGCGCTGACCTAGGATGAAAATCCTGCGATTTCCACCCAAAATATCCTCACTGGGGCATTCCTAGAATCCTCCAGCTCCGGGGGTGAAAGCTGGGCTCTGCTGAGGAGTGGGGTGGGCTTCCTCTGGGAGCAGGGGGCTCCCTGGGCTCGCTGCCTGGCCAAGCATCCTGGCATGTGGAGCTCAGGCACAGAAACCCACTGATGTGGGGTGAGATGGCCTTCAGGAGAGCCCAGGGAAGGGAGAGAGATGAGGGTCAGGGTTTCATGGGGATGCTGTGCTGTCTGTTGTTTGGCACAGAGATCTCTGGTGAGCCCCAAACCTCTCCTCAGAGATGTGATGATGGGACAGGGGCTGAAAAGTGACTCCTAGGGTATCACTGTCTGGTGCCATTAACCCTTTGGCAGCAGAGATCTGGGGGTTTGGTGCCATTAACCCTTTGGCAGCAGGGATCTGGGGGTTTGGTGCCATTAACCCTTTGGCAGCAGGGATCTGGGGGTTTGGTGCCATTAACCCTTTGGCAGCAGGGATCTGGGGGTTTGGTGCCATTAGCCATTTTTCAGCAGAGATCTGGAATTTTTGGACTGAGCATTTTCTGTCCCTGTGCACGTGTGCAGCTCTGTTCTGAGAGCTGCTGAGTGAAAGGCTTTGCCTGCCACTGCACCTCCCCTGTTGTGGGTGGAATACAGGCTAGAAAATCCAGTGTTTACTGAACTCAGGAGTGTTTGGAGAGGTAGAGATGCCCACAGCTTCACTGATGCAACTGGCTGGCCCCAGGGAAGCAGCTCACTTGGGATGTGGGCAGAGCTGCCTCCCAGGTCTGTGTGGGATGGGGTGGAAATGTGCTCCCAGTTTACAATGTGGTTGTGCACCAGGAGGGAGGAGACTCTGGTCCACAGCCCTGCCTGTCCACCACCTTGCACCATGCTTATCTCTTAAACTAGTCTATTCTTAAAACGATGAAAATTCTTATATTAAAGATATATTAATTGTCTCTTAAGCTACACCAATATCAACTCAATCTATCCAGCATGATTACTTTTCACTGAATCAGTTCACCATGCCTGTGTTGGGGTGCTCCAGGCTGTGACTCCCTGAGCCTGGGTACCCACTGGGATGCACTGGGTGATGAGCTAATGAGTGAAACAGGTCATCAGGGGTAATCATAACAACAACAACGTTTGTCACTCATGCAGAAACACCCCAAATATTTTTGGAAGCAGAATTGCTTAGGAATATGGTTTAGTAGAGGATGGGTGTGAGTGGACTTGATGATCTCAAAGGTCTTTTCCAACCTTGTGATTCTGTAAAAGATCCCTGGAAAACCCACAGTTTCCTGGTTACAGCATTAATATGTTTTCCAGATTTGGGTGAACAGGAGATGTGTTGAGCTCTTTGTAGGACTGCATGGAGGAGGAAATGCAGAAATCCAGCAGTTCCTCTTGGCTGCTGGAGTAAAGTACCCCCTCAACCCCCTTTTTTTGGTATCCATCAGGAAAAGAAAGTCCTAATTCTGGACATTGCAGGCCCAAGTGCAGCACAGGAGCAGAGCTGTGCTCCCCTGCCCAAGCTTTTCCCCTGGTTTATCCTTATTTATTACCCTGAAGGGAGGTGCTGGGCACCACATCATCTCCCTGCTCCCCAGTCTGGTGCTGCTGGCTTCTTGAATGTGCTTCTCCCTGCTTCTCTGTTGTTCTGGCTTATAGCTGCAGTGATTTTTCAAGTAAGAAAGAACCTTTTATCCTTGGGAAATGAAGTTAGTTTGCTTTCTAGGTGGCTGACAAAGGCAGGGTCGAGTTATTGCTGGGCTGCTCCTTTCTCCTTTCGGGGCTGTAGATAGTGTTGGTGCTTATGTGAGTCACGTCCTGGAGATAAAATAGGTTTCATGGGGATTTATTAACTTTGTTGTGTCTGAGCAGCCCAGTCCTGGGGCAGCAGGGAGGGGAGGCTGCTGTGTCCCAGCCCTGATGTCACCCACTGCCTTACTCCTTTAGCTCAGCAAAGTTTGGGGACCCAAAGAGGGACTTTAAACTTTCTGTGTGTGTGGTAAAAGAGCCCCAGCCTCCTCCTTCAAACAGTGTTAAGCCCCTTCCCTTATAAATGCTTATTCTGAGGGCAGATTTGGCTGGGTAGTGATTGCAGACTGTCAGAAGGGGAGAGGAGGAGTGGACAGGGAAAAGCCATGGTTTTTAACTCGTTATGTATGGTGTCTTAGGTGTAAGTGGGTTATGTGTGAGCAGCAGGGCCTCTGTGTTAGCTGAGCAGTGTGGTTGCCCCTGTGAGGAAGTAAAGAGGAGGATCATGGAATCATAGAATCATAGACTGGGCTGGGTTGGAAGGGACCCCAAGGATCACAGAGCTCCAACCCCCTGCCACAGGCAGGGACACCAA
>VZTU01001871.1:51622-62908 GCA_013400835.1 Zapornia atra | reverse complement strand
GGCTGCCCAGGGAGGGGGCTGAGTCCCCAGCCCTGGGGGTGTTTAACAGAGGGGAGATGAGGTGCTCAGGGATCTGGCTCAGCACAGCACAGGGACGGTTGGACTCCAGGAGCTTCAAGGGCTTTTCCAACCTGGTGACTCTGTGAATTGCCAAGTCCTTTTTAGAGAGCACAGGACATGCTGGGCTGTTGGGTTGAAAAGGGGTTTGAGGGAGGAAACAACGAGCGGGGGGGGGGTTGGCAGTGGTGTAGGAGCAGCTCTTGGAGCCCCATTTGTGGGCTGACATGGCCAAACCAAGGACTTTGGGCGCTGCTGGTGGCAGAGCAGTTGTTGGGCACAGCGGGGAGGGGGGGTGGAAATGTTGGAGCTGACATGATGAACTCGATGGTTTGTTTGACTTAGAGCATGGTGAAACACCAGAACTGGTCAGAGGGGTGGAATTGGTTGGATTTTAAGAACAATTTCAGTCTCCAAGCTGACAGGATGTGTTCCCTTCTCTTTGCAGTACGGGTTCAATATGGTCATGTCGCATCCACACGCCGTCAATGAGATTGCACTGAGCTTGAACAACAAGAACCCCAGGTAGGCTGCACTCACTTTTAGAGAGCTGAGGAGTAGGTAAGTAAAGAGCACTCAGAAAAGGGGATGTCAGGGGTGTGTTTCTGCACAAACCTGTAGCAGAAATCAGATTGAATCTGTGTATGGGTGGAAATAGATGAGCAGTTGCCACCTGGTGCTGTTGGGTTCAGAAGCAGTTGACTCTGCAGCCCAGAGTTTGCTGCTTAAGCACTCCGGTGCAAAGACGACCCTGCTGCTAGTGAGCAGCTTAGCCTGGGATTTTCCTGAAGAGTAGGAAAGTCTTGACAGCATTTTGTCTAAAGGGTCCTTAGGTTTGAAGTTCTTTCAGTGGGGGTTTAATTCTCCTTCTGTAGTGAGGGGGCAGCAGGAGCGCTGGCTCTGAGGCTGTGTCCCCTCTGCTCCATGACCCCAGCAGCTGCTTCCAGCGAAGCCAGGAGCTGCAGGCCCCTTGCATGTCTAACGAAACCAAAGCTGCCCTACTGATGTTCACAGGGGAGGGTAAACCTGGGGATGAGGCACAGCTAAATGGCACTTACACATGTGTATGTGACCCTTTGCTGAGGCTGTCCACTTGCCGCACAGTGCACCGCTTGAAATCTTGGCCTGATGGACGTAGGTCTGTCCTTCCCTCCTTCCTTTTCTTTAGCCCTAAGGCAGCAAGCCTTGCCACTGGATAAATGGGAAGGATGTGGGAAGCTTACTGGTTTTTTACTGGTTTTACTGTCCTCTGCCTGGAAATCAGGTGATTAACAGCCCAAGTTTTAACTTTTGCAAGAAATGGGGTATTTAGATTTAGATTTCTGTTTAAAAAAAAAAAACAAACCTCTTTCCAATGTGGCTGAAATAATGTGAGGTGAAACTTGACTTTAGTGCTGTTGAGAACCTGATTTCTGTTGGGTTTAGCCCCATCACAGGTTTGAGTGCTTAGGGTTGGCTGAGTTATGTGAGAAGGGAGTAGCAGCTCCGGGAGGTGCTGTGGAGCTGATCCCATCCCAGGACCTGCACACTGCAGAGTGAAGTGCTGCAGGAGTGGGCTGGCTGGGTGGAGGATGTGACTGCAGGGACTCCAACCCCTCTGCTTGTGCCCAGACAGACACCCCTGACACAGCCGTAGCTGCCCTCTCCTGTGAGAGCCCAACTGAGTGCCCCGACCATGGTGGGAGACTTGGACATCCCTCAGGGCTTTCCCCTCTCCCCAGACACAGCTCAGAGCCCACCCTGGAAGGGACAGTACCAAAGATCCATAGTAAGAGCTCCTTGGTCAGAGCTCAGATTTTCTTCTCATGGCAGGAAAAACCCATCAATGAGTAAGAATTGCAAATGATACATTTAAAATTTCCTAGGAAAGTGAACATTTTATCTGGTTTCCAAAGATAACCTTGACACTTTGAAAGCCAAAAGGTATTTCTTTTTCTGTAACATCTGGTTTGAGTCAGTGCTTTAGCATGAGACTAATTTCCTCTGTGTCTGCATGGTTTTACTATCTGCTCAGAGCTCATCTGGCCATAAAGTCCAGTGGGTGCTTTTGCCTTGTGTGAACCCTGTGAGAAAGTGTTGGGGATTATTCCTCTGAGAGTTACACCGAGTCTGCTGCATGCTTTTCTTTTGGTAATCTCTTGTCTTCTCTCATTAATATGCCTGTTGTTAGCACTGCTGCCAATCAGCTGCCCAGATTCCTGATTCAGGAGGGGAGAGACATCCCAAGGCATCCTGTGTTTACTGCAGAGAACCACTTGTTGTCTTCTTTCTTTGAATTTTGGCTACGAATAGCACAGACTGTCACAGAAAATAATTCAGATCTGTATCAGGACAAATACAGATTTGAATTATGGGCTCATTTATGAAGGGGGCTCAGGGGAAAGGCGCTGCGTTGCAGTGCAGACATGATGGTTGGCTGCTGTGTGATGGTCCTGGCGTGTGTAAAACTGCCCCTTCTCTGGATTTGGGTGGATCAGCTCTCCAGGAGTACTGGCTGTGGAAGGCTGACATGCTCTGCCTTCACTGGAGTCTTGCAGCTACCCTGGATTTGCTTGAATTTCCACAAGTATCATGTGTGATTTCAAGTTTTTGCATGTTTTGAGAAGCATTAAAATGGGGGGGGGGTGGTAGTGCATGATCCTGAGGGAGCCAAAGGACCCCGGATCAGGGAGGGGATGCTCAGCATTCAGGGGATGCTCAGCATTCTACATCTTCCAGGCTTACTAGTTTCAAGAGATTAAAAATACTCAGGATGCAAACTCCATCTCCAGGTGTTTTCACATCCCTAGAGAAAGCAGGTACTGACTGTCCCCCTGTCTTTCCTTTGCAGGACAAAGGCCCTTGTCTTAGAACTTCTAGCAGCTGTTTGCCTCGTCAGAGGGGGACACGAAATCATTCTGTCTGCATTCGATAACTTCAAGGAGGTATGTTCCTCTGCTTCCCTAGGACGTGGTGTGTGTCAGCAGCTCTCCCACAGTGGGCTGGAGCTATGCATTGCCTGGAGTAAGGGTTTTCCCCAGGTCACTTTGAGCTGCAGGAATGCACACAGTGGTGGTGATGCCAGCGTTTGGTTTGGGGTTGGGTAAAAGAGCCACGATCCCAACGAGATGCATCCAGGCTGGGAGTCACTCCCTTCACCTTTTGGCCAGTCAAGCTGCATCCCTCAAGTGGGAACTTAGATCATGACAGCATTCCTCCAGTTCTGTCTCCAAACCAACTGGAAATGGTGTATAAAACCCTCTGTGTGTTAAATGATTTATAAAAACCTCTGGTTTTACAACCATTTACACCAGCCCTCACACACAAAGCTCACAGTTTTTCTATCAGTAGGAATTTTAATTGTGCAGAAGTTATAAAATCAGGACTCTGTGTTGGGGCACTGATTGCTCACATCAATGTGGGGTTTCCAGACGTGCAGACATTCAGAGGTACTGGGATTTCAGCATGCTATCCGAAGGCTCAGGAGCACACAGGGGGTATTGAGTCCTAGAAAGCTGCTGCTCTAGTTCATTTTGAATCTTGGATGTATGTCTGGGTTTATTGTCAAAGGAAAAATGAATGTAGGCTTTCCAGCTCAAGGATTCTTAGACTTGATGAGTCCAGTTGGGACTCATCGTTAAGTTTTTCCTTAGTGCCGCTGTTGCTGTGCGTGGGTCAGTGCAGAGCATCAGTGGTCATTAACTGTCTGTCTTTCTGTGTTTGGGGAGCTAGTTCTGGTGGGGAGATACCCATCTCTGCCTAGAGCTGCTGTAAGTTATCTGTCATAGACAGATGATTGCACCTCTGGGGTGCTCAGCATTATACGGAGCCGGAGCGGAAGGTTTGAAGCCATCCCCAGCGTGGGCCTGGTGTAGAACCTCAGCTTTGCAGGACCTTTAAGACCATCGAGTCCAACTGTTCCTGTCCTGTGCTGACCCAGATCCCTGAGCACCTCATCTCCCCTCTGTTAAACACCCCCAGGGCTGGGGACTCAGCCCCCTCCCTGGGCAGCCTGTGCCACAGCCCCACAACTCTGCCAGGGAAGAACTTTGCCCTCCCAGCTGAGCTGACCCTGCCCTGGGGCAGCTTGAGCCCATTGCCCCTTGGCCCATCTCCTGTCCCCTGGCTGAAGAGACCCTCGCCCACCTCTCTGCACCCTCCTGGCAGGGCAGGGGAGGTGGGGAGAAGGTCTCCCCTCAGCCTCCTCTTCTCCAGGCTGAACACCCCCAGCTCCCTCAGCTGCTCCTCAGAAGATTTGCCCTCCAGCCCCTTCCCCAGCCTGGTTGCCCTTCTCTGGACTCGCTCCAGGCCCTCCATGTCCTTCTGATGGTGAGGAGCCCAGAACTGGACCCAGCACTCCAGGTGCAGCCTCACCAGTGCCCAGTACAGTACAGTGTCCTAACCATGAGCTGTGGTGTGTGTGTGCGGTGGGAATGGCTGAGCTGTGGAGCTGAGCTGGAAGTCCAAGAAAGCCTGGCTTTGGGATTACATCAGTGGAAGGGATTGTTGGGGTGCTGAAATAGGATGTTCTGCTTCCAGCTGAAGGAAGAAGCTGCATGGCACCCAGCTGGAAGATGTGGTTCTGTTCTTTCATGTATTGATCTGTAGCCTTGGGTGAGCTGCTGGCATCTGGGTCTTTGTTCTGTGAAATGATGGAGTCAGGGATGCAGAGGCAGGTGAGAGTGTTGGGAAGAACAACTGGGCGCTTTAAGTAGGAGAAGCACTGTAAGTGTGCAAAGGACACTGTCAGTACTCCAGCCTTAAATGCTTCTGGCCTATTACTGCTCTGTTCTAGAAGAAACATGAGGTGCTAAGGAGGGACAGTGTGAGGGGTTAGTGACAGACTGGGGGCAGCTGAAACGCCACACCACTGGGGGGGGATGGTTCATAGGGCCTTTAAAGAGGCTCTTTGCATGTTGGAGGGATGGCTCTGTGAGGCCCCACCTGCTTTCTTACCTCCCTGACCCAAGGCTTCGCCCCTTCGCTTTCTCCCAAGGGCTCCATCACCTCTCTCTCCTCCCACTGACATCCCAGAATCGCTGTGTAGCCTGTTCTGTTTGTCTGTCCTTATTTATTTATCCCGTCCCAGTTTGTCTTTGATCAGGTCATTTGGTGCAGCAGGAGCTGTTGGGTGCTGGAGGTGAAGCCAGGAGGGATTTCACCTTTCCCAGGGCTGCAGAGAGCTGCTCTTCCCTTCAGACAGATTGGCTACCCAGCTCTTGCTCCATGCTGTTGTTTTCCAGCTTCCTCCCACACAAGTTCTCCAGAATGGTTTTGAGTTTCCACCTCGTTCAGCATTAGTACATTAAAAATCTCTGAGTTGCTGCTGTGTAAAGCAGCCTGAGTTAGATTCTTAGCAGGATACTTCCAGTGTAACTTGCTGTAAGCTCAGTAATAGCTGCGTGGCTTCTGGAACTCTCCATTGCAGGGCTGCCACAGCTTCTCTGGGGTTCCTTCCTCAGACCCTGTGTGCATACCCAGCATGGATTAGACCCGTCAGACTGGATCTCTGCCACTCTTATCTCTTTGCCATAACAGAACTTCAAAAGAAACCCCAACTCCTGCCTAACACTCACCCTGTAATAAAGCCAGTAGGGAAAACAGGATATTTCGGACCAAATCCTGCTCTCATTTGCATCAGGGTGAACATCAAATATTTCAGGAGGCTTTGAGCTTTGCTTGGATGCAAATGAGGACAGGATTTGGTTCTCAGGGTCTGGCTGAGCTGGAAAACCACAGCTGATCTGAATCTTGCTGAGAATCAGTTGGGAAAACAACTTCATTTGAACGTGGTTCTGTGGGCAGCATTCCCCAGCCTGGGCTTGGGATGTGCCAGTGGAGGGTGGCTCTTGAAAATGGCTCTTGAAAATGGCTCTTGCCATTGGGGCTGTGGCAGAGGCTGCCCAGGGAGGGGGCTGAGTCCTCAGCCCTGGGGGTGTTTAACAGAGGGGAGATGAGGTGCTCAGGGATCTGGGTCAGCACAGGACAGGGACGGTTGGACTCCAGGAGCTTAAAGGGCTTTTCCAACCTGATGATTCTGTGACCAGCCCCCTCTTGCCATGCAGAGGAAACTTATCCCAGTCTTTTACTCAGCTGGGAGGGCAAAGTTCTTCCCTGGCAGAGTTGTGGGGCTGTGGCACAGGCTGCCCAGGGAGGGGGCTGAGTCCCCAGCCCTGGGGGTGTTTAACAGAGGGGAGATGAGGTGCTCAGGGATCTGGGTCAGCACAGGACAGGGACAGTTGGACTCCATGAGCTTAAAGGGCTTTTCCAACCTTGTGACTCTGTGATTCTGTGAACTCTGTGCTAGGAGAAGCTGTTTGCAAGTGCTGGAAACTGTAAATACACCCGTTGTCCTTTGCATTGCAGCTGTATGTTGGGCACCTTAACCCCACTGGTGGGGAAGTGGAAGGTATTTCAGCCTCGTTAGTATTAAATAGCTGTTTACTTAACCAGGAACTCAGGGGAAAACTGATTTTTTGTTCTCCAGCAAACTGCAAAAATGTCAGCAGGATCAGCACAACAAAGTGCTCCTGTGGAGCCCTGCAGCCGGCGGTGGGATCTGCTGGTCACAGTGGGCAGTTGTGGGGGAGAGAAAGGCAGCATTGTGCTGCTGGACAAAGGGGCACAGACAGGAGGGAGGGTTCACAAAGGGTCCCGTGAAGTTTTGGGTTGTGTGTCTGTCAGGCTGTTGGTAACACCAGGTCGGTGTGGGCTGCCATGGTGCGTGTGGTGTATTTGCTGTGCGGTTGTGCTACTGCTTGTTGCTCTTACAGAACAGAAAGGGTTGTGGAAGGAGAGGGGAGCAGTGTAAATCCACTGTGGGGCAACACGATGCTCATCTGGTTCCTAAGGAACCTGCTTTGGCAGGGGGGTTGGACTCGAGGTCCCTTCCAGCCCCAACAGTTCTGTGATTGTGTGAATGTTTGTACTGACAGAAAACTCCTTGTGTTGCCAAACCTTTTGCTGAGGTTTTGGTGATTCAGATTTGGTCCTTGAGAGAATCGTTTTCCCTGCCTGGAGGTCCCTGTTCGCTGCCTTGGCCGTGTCAGACCACGTGGAGTGTAAATGCAGCCAAAATGATGTCAGTGTCTGGATGGAGTTTGGGCTCAGCAGACGTTACCTGCTTCCTGCAGCGAGGGCACTGTGGGAGTGGTGACCCTGCTGATGCCTTTCCTGTGAACACACCAGCCCTTGCTCTGTCCCTCAGCCCAGAGACCGACGGGCACACCCGGGCTGTTGCAGTGGGCAGCTCCCGTGCTGGGGTGGGACATGGGTGCTCCAGCTGGGGAGGAGCTCACAGTCTGGCAGGCGGGTCTCCTAGTGTGTGTTCTGCACCGTTGGCCAACGAGCTGCAGCTCCAGAGCCTGCAATACTGCCTGTGTTCACTGCCATCTCCTCGTGGAACACGCTATGTCTGCTTGCAGTGAGGTTCAGCTACAAGCTCTGTTCTCCAGGGACATGCAGTGGTGCTCGGTGTCATTCAGTAACTCTGAGGCAGGAGGAGGATGATGGATGTGCTTCGCTCAGCCTGGGTCTTCACTTTCTGTCTGATGGTGCACATGAAAACCGGGGCCGTTCAGCCTGGAGAAACGAAGCCTGAGAGGGGATCTGATCAATGGGCATCAATAGCTGAAGGGTGGGACACAGGGGGACATGGGCAGCCTCTGCTCAGTGTCTGTGGGCACAGGACAGGGGGTGATGGCCTCAGGTTGGAGCACAGGGAGTTCCACATCAATCTGGGGAAGAACTTCTTCCCAGTGAGGCTGAGGGAGCCCTGGGACAGGCTGCCCAGGGGGTGTGGAGTCTCCTTCTCTGGAGAGATTCCAGCCCCGTCTGGACGCCGATCTGTGTGCCCTGTCCTAGGGACCCTGCTTTGGCAGGGGGCTGGACCCCATGGGCTCTGGGGGGCCCTTCCAACCCCAGTGATTCTGTGATTTTCACTTTTTCTCAATACCTTTGTTGGCTTTGGTCGCCTTTCCGCAGCATCAGAGAGAGATCTGACCACATGAACAGGAGCACCATGAGGGTTGTCCTAGCTGATCTTTGCTCTTGGGTGGTCTGGATGTGAACTGTATGGCCTGAGAGCCTTGCCAGGTGGATACAGATCTAAGCATCACTATATTTTTTCATAACAGATCCTTTTGCTTCCTCCTAGGATCATGTAGTACCTTTGTAATGGATCTGGGACGGGTTTGCTTCGTTAGCACCCAGAACCTTTCCAGAGACAGGACCCTTCGTGGGTGGTTTCCCATAAAGCCTCATTGTTCTTCTAGAGTGACGTGGGCTTAATGCGACCTAAAAAGTCTCTTTGCACAGTCCAAGTAGACACAGAGGGTTTTTATAGCTGTGGTAACCCGTTTCATCTTGCTTCTTACGCAGAGTAATGCTAATAAAAGAAAGATCAGCCTTTCTTAGCCCCAGCCATGCTTCCAAATGACAGACCTTAGAAATGCATTCAAATATAAATGGCAACATATGGTTTAATGTGGTGGGATTTGATTTCAGCGTTCCTCTTGGCTCCTGGCCAATCTTCAGGCTGTAGGCTTCATCTCCAGTTTCGCTCTCTTTAATCTTCCAGGATAAATTATATCATTTCATGAAAGGCAGCTCGCTGTCTCTGGAAACACACATGTTCCCAGCACTGCCTCATCTGATGGTAGCGTGAAACACCCACCAACCAACACTGAAAGCTGCAGGTTGTTGTTGCTTTTCCTCTTGCTATCAGCTGCTGCATCCCAGCCAGCCAGGGCTGCTCACGTCCTGGCATCGGCTGTATCACTTCAGGTTACCCCCTAATTCCTGCGCCATAAATGGCTTGTAGTTGTTTATGTCAGCTTTCCTCAGCCATGTGGAACAGTTTACATTAGGCTTCCCAGAAAGCAGGCCTCTGGCTCTGACTGCTGAGTGATTGTGTGCATCATTGTTGTGCTTGTTTCCACAGCCCATGATTGTATTTCACTCGGCTCCGTTCTTTCTGGACTGGGGACAAGAGGGACACGATTGTTTAGGGCTCAGAGCTGGAGATGCACCATCATTTTTTCCTTTGTTATGTTGCCTCTTAACTGTTTTGTGGGGAGGGGACGGTATGGAGAGTGCTGGGGGAGTCTGCAGTTGGTTCAACTGAAATACCATCCCCTTCCAAGGCCAGGTTGGCTGGGGCCCTGGGCAACCTTGTGTAGCTCCAGGCCTGGAGGTTGGTGGCCCTGCCTGTGGCAGGGGGGTTGGAGCTCTGTGATCCTTGGGGTCCCTTCCAACCCATGCCATTCTATGGTTCTATGATTTTTACCAAGAGAAGAAGCCTAGATGGAAGGGTTTTGAGCAGGTGGATAAGCTGTGCTTTAAGTGTTTCTAATGCTCTCTCTTGCAAGCTGTAGCTTACCAGCCATGTGGTGGTTCTTTTGTAGGTGTGTGGAGAGAAACAGCGCTTTGAGAAGCTGATGGAGCACTTCAGAAATGAAGACAACAATATAGACTTCATGGTGAGTGCTGTTCTTATCATCAGCAAACTCTGGTTTGGGTGCTCTCTGTAGGCAGAGGTGTATCCACCTTCTGGTACTTGGCCTAAAATTACCACAAGGTATTTTTGTTCCCTCCCAAACTACATGATGTGCGTTTCGTTTTTAGCTTCCATTCGATTCTGTTCCCTTCAAGAAAGGCCTTGTACCGTAGGGAAGGTAAGTGGTCCTGTGTGCTGCTTGGGCCATGGCACAGCAGCAGCTTCTGCACTATCAGATGTGTGTTCTGTCCCCGTGCCAGCACCCTCAGAGTCACAGACAGGGAAGTGTGGGAGAGACTCGCTCAGCTGCTGTCTGTCCCATGCTGCTGGTAAATATAGCAGTAGTCTGCGCCACTTTTGGTTCCTCAATGTGCATATGCATGATTGTTCACCAAAAACCACTTCCCCTGGGGCACAAGAGAGAAGGGGACAGAGGAAGCTCTGGCTGGCACCCACAAACCCCAGACCCTGCTTGCACGTTGGCAGTGCGTGAAGGGGGACAGTGAGGATGAGCTGCCTGGTTACGTGTCTGGGATCACAAATGCTTCTGCACCCATTTCTTTACACTCTACAGCAAGCGACTGCTCCTGTCAGAAGTCAGAAATCCCAAGTCAGAAGGAGAAATCCAAGTCCTGGTTTTCATGACAAAAAGAGGGTGGTAGTGGCACAGTCGGTACAGTCACCTTGCACTGCTGGTGCCCAGCACCTGTGATCTGAGGCAAGAGCAGAGCAGCAGGGCTTCCTGCCTGGTTGAGGCCTCTGCTAAGCATCCCTGACACTTTATGCTGTTTCAGTGCCAGGCTTTGTGTTAAAGATCCCTTTCTGCCAGGAATGAGGTGTTAAAGCACCCCTGCTCACAGGCCCCATGGCCAGGCCAGGCTCTCACCCATGACTGAGCAGCAGACCAGAAGGAGGTGGCGTGTGAGACACAGTGAGGCCTCTTTCTTGTGTTAAAAAGGAAAAAACCAGCAATTCCCACTGTACCTTACAGCAATTCCTGCTGTTTACTCCAGTTAGCAGGCTGCTCTCAGTAACTGAGTAATGTGTTACAGCTGGTTTTGTTCCCTGTTACTGCAGTCCCAGTAAGGACATGTTGGTTGTCACAGTATACATTAAGTATTCTCAGACTGACATATCACAGGATCTCAAGGTTGGAAAAGACCTTTGAAGATCATCAAGTCCAACCAATCCCATCCTAAACTAAACCATATCCCTAAGTACCTCATCTACCCTTTTTTTGAACACATCCAGGGAAGGTGACTCAGCCCCTCCCTGGGCAGCCTGTGCCAGGCCCTGACAACTCTTTCAGTAAAACATTTTTTTCTAATGTCTAATCTAAACCTGCCCTGGGGCAGCTTGAGCCCACTGCCCCTTGTCCCATCTCCTGTCCCCTGGCTGAAGAGACCCTCGCCCACCTCTCTGCACCCTCCTGGCAGGGCAGGGGAGGTGGGGAGAAGGTCTCCCCTCAGCCTCCTCTTCTCCAGGCTGAACACCCCCAGCTCCCTCAGCTGCTCCTCAGAGGATTTGCCCTCCAGCCCCTTCCCCAGCCTGGTTGCCCTTCTCTGGACTCGCTCCAGGACCTCCATGTCCTTCTGATGCTGAGGAGCCCAGAACTGGACCCAGCACTCGAGGTGCAGCCTCCCCAGTGCCCAGTACAGGGGCACTATTACTTCCCCAGACCTACTGGCCACACTGTTTTTGATACAAGCCAGGATGCCATTGGCCTTCCTGGCCGCCTGGGCACACTGATGGCT
>VZTU01001871.1:29328-51442 GCA_013400835.1 Zapornia atra | reverse complement strand
GCCTCCAGCTGGATTTGGCTCCATTCCCCCTTTGGGCCCGGCCATCCAGACAGTTTGTAACCCAGCTGAGGGTCCCCCTGTCCAGGCCAGTGGCAGCCAGTTTCTCAATCAGAATGCTGTGAGAAACCCTGTCAAAGGCTTTCCTGAAGTCCAGGTAGACACATCCACAGCCTTCCCCTCGTCCATTCAGCAGGTCACCTTGTCACAGAAGGCCATCAGGTTAGTCTGACAGGATCTACCTTTTGTAAACCCACGTTGACTGGGCCTGATCCCCTGCCCATCATGCATGTGCTGCATGATAGCTCCCAAGATGACCCTGTCCATGATCTTCCCTGGGACTGAGGTCAGACTGACAGGCCTGCAGTTCCCTGGATCCTTCTTCCAGCCCTTCTTATGTATAGGTGTAACATCTGCCAGGCTCCAGCCGAGTGGAACTTCCCCAGTCTGCCAGGATTGCTGAGAGATGATGGAAAGGGGCCTGGCAAGCACATCTGACAGCTCTCTCAGCACTCTCGGGTTCTCAGCACTCTCGGGTATGGTTTAGTCTGTAAGTCCACAGAAAGATCTGTCAGTCCTCAACACCCAACTTGGTCCTTTTGCCCCTTCTTGAGGGAGTAGTAATTATTTGGGGAGCAGCAGGGTAGCGCAGACTGGGAGTGTAGTGCAGACTGGAAGAAGGACAGTGCTTCCTGTGAGCTGCAGGATGTTCCCAGTGTTTTAAAGAAAATAAAGAGTTGTCATCTTTATTTAAGATACAGAATGAATATTGTAAGGATGTCACGGGGATGTGAGTGTGTATCCATGCTTGCCCTGTGAACTGTGAGGATCAGCATCCATCTGGATGGGCTGTAAGGAAATTCCCCAGACCTCTCAGGCCATAGGTTGAAGATAGCAGCAAAATTTGCTTGAAAAAGGGTAAATAAAATACCCTTTTTGTCCAGACTTGCCCAAATACTTCTAAAATCTGGATCTTTGGAGCATTTCCCCAACTGAAGGCTTGACTACACAACAGGCCTACACCTAGAAGAGAGAGCTCATGGCGAAGGATTTGGCAGATCCACTTACTCTTGTCTGGCCCTGAGGAGCTCGTTGTGCTGCTGCGGGTGCTGGCTGATGAGCCTGTGTCAGGGGTGAGGGAGGAGCACCATGGGCTCCTGCTTGATGGCATCGCTGCCATGCCAGTGCTGCCACAGCCTGTGGGTTGTGCCAGGGCCTGCCCAGGGCAGCCATTGCCTCTTTCGGTGGGACAGGGTAAAATGGGTGCTGGAGGCTCCAGGGTGTAGCCTTAAAGCTGTAGTAATTCAAGGAGTTGCAACGACTGAACATAAAGAGAGCTATTCCTGCAGGACCTGGCTTTCCTGCTGCCCTCAGAGGAGGAGGTGAGGGCTCTCTGGGAAGCTGGAGCTGGAAGGGGCCGCGGTTAATGGCCTGGATCAACAGGGAGGAAAGAGCAACAAAAAGGCAAAAGCATTTTAGGGAAGGTTCCTGCTGTTGACACTGACTTACTTCGTTTTAAAAAGCAACTTGCTTGGATTAGCTTGCTTTGACTCGGTGAATTCCTTAGCTGTGTACGTAAGGATGTGAGAAAGGAAACGAGGGTTTGGCCCTGACGTTGTGAGAGCCAAAGGGTGAGAGCCAAAGCAAGTATAACATCAGCGCGTTTGAGGTGGGGGAGTTTGGCTCTGGGCGACAGGACAGGATGGGGCAGCAGGCTTCAGCTGAGGCCTAGCAGGCCTAGGAGGAACTGGGGTTCACCATGGGAACTGGAAAGGGTCCTGCAAAGACTTGAAACCTGAAATTAGGTGCCCAACTGCATGGATCAGGTTGGTTGTGTAGGAGATGGGTACAGACTCAGAGGTGGAAGGAGGCATCACAGGAGCTCCTGGCTGAGTCTCTAGGCCTCTAGTCTTTCCTTGGGCTTATCCCCGTTACCCATCTCTCAACTTTGTGTTATCTAGGGTTAAAGTCAGTTTGGAAACAGTGGTTAAAGCTGGTCAGGCTCTACGTAGGAAGATGTAGCTGAAAGGTTTTGTCTGAACTTCGTTCTGTCCCTGTGGTCCTGGTTCCTCCAGAGCTGAGCAGTACTGGGCAGTTTGTCTGGGAAAGTTTTTATGGCAGCACTGTGGCTGCTGAGAGCTCCAGCTGGCCGGAGCAGCCTGGGGCATCCTGGCCAGACCTTTAGCTGAAGGCCGCTGTGCAGCAGATGCCTGCCCACCTCTGGGCCTTAGACCAGACCACAGAGAATTGTCTGATTTCCTGTAGCGAACTGGTGACCCAGTGAGTGCCCTTCAGTTCATTCTTCCCTCAAAATGGCCCAGAGATGTGGATAAGCCTGGAAATAAAATCAGGTTGCTTCGATTGTATCTTCTCAGCTTCCTTCTAGAAACTGGGGAGTACCTCAGGGGATGTTGAGAGGGTGGTATTACCCCTGTCACAGTATCACTGGCAGGATAGGGCTGTGTCCTCAAGAAGCCTGTCAAGGACGAGGCCAACCCTCTCTTAAAGCAGCTCAGAGGCTGACGGATTGTGCTGGAAGAGGGCTGGGAGTACTGGTGCAGAGCAGGATTTGGCCGTGCAAAATGAAGGCCAGATTCCAGCTGCTCTGCAGGAGGTTTCACTCCCTCTGCTCGCGACTGGCTTCGCTCGAGAGCCTCTTCCTTTCCTTTGCTGGGCTGGGACGCGTTTGGATGCTGCCAACCCATATGATCTGGTCCCTTGTTCAGTTACCAAACCACAGCTTTGGAAATAACGCTGTCTGCAAACAACAAAAGCGCCTTTTGTGAAAGTCCCCTTGCCTAAGCTGGGGGTTCCAGTTGCAAAATTAATCTCACTTTTACAGGCCGTTCTCAGAAACAGCATTGTTTTCTTAAGAGCTTGTGTGCTTGTATGATGTCTGGCCGTGCGAGCTGGCATGGAAAGCCTTCACCGGCACGCCATAAAGGTAGACTCTGCAGACATGACTTAATTTCTGGAACCTGTGTTTGCCTTTATCACAGCTGACAAACACCCTGTAAGCCCAAATCCAGCACCAGCTTGGAAAAAAAAGCTGTGGAATAACGGATCGCTCTTTCCCCTCGTAACAGCCTCAAGGAAATGCGGTCATTCGCCATGTCTGACCCGCAGGGCCCCGGGAGAGCCTGCTCTGACCCTGGGGCTTTCGGGGGGGCTGCTGGGGCCGTGCCGTCGCCTCCTCTGACGTGCAGCTCTTCCCCTTGCAGGTGGCTTGTATGCAGTTCATCAACATCGTTGTCCACTCGGTGGAGGACATGAACTTCAGGGTCCACCTGCAGTATGAGTTTACCAAGCTTGGCCTGGATGAGTACCTGGACGTGAGTACGGCCTGGGTCTCCTCTGCCCCGCGGCGTGGGGCTGCTGGCTAGGCCACGAAGGGTCTGTGCCACATTCCCTGGTGCCACCGCTGCCCAACCTAGCCTTAAACCTCCTTAAACCCCCTCACTGCGGCCTTTTGGCAGGGCGGAGCAGAGTTTTCCCATAGTCTCTGCTAAAAACGTGGTGCCATGGCCTCTGGCTGGGGGCTGTGGCCTGGAGCCACCCCTGCAGAAGGAAACTCGGCTGCAGCTAACTGCAATTACAGACCAGGAGCTAAATTTGTAGCTTTGCCTTATAACAAAGGGAGGATGAACCGCAGCCATCCTCACCCGTGCCACGTCCCTGACCTCCAGCCACGGGCTGTAGGCCTCGTGTCGGCCCTGGCTCAGATGCTGCCAGGGTCCTGTGTGAAGAAATCCTCTTCTGAGTTTCCTCCTGACAGCCAGGTGTTTTCTGGCAGCCTGGGGGAACGTTCCCCCTCTCTCCCTCATAGAAGCTGCTTGTATTTTTCCCTGTTTGGCTTTTTCTCTTCCTCCCTGTCCCTGCCCTTTGTGCACACACACAAAAGCAGCGCTCATGGTGATGAGGCCTTGGCTTGTCCCTGCTGATTTCAGCTCAGCAGTAAACAGGAGAGGGGTAGTTTCGCTCTCTGCGAGAAGTATTTGTACACAGCAATGGCGAGCAGAGGTCTGTGTGGGGTCCCAGGGTGAGCAGGGGTCTGTTTGGGTGACGCAAGCCCTGCAGCCCCTCAGGATGGGCAGAGCAGTTCAAAGGGTGCTCCAATGCTCTCTCTGGAGCTAAATAAAGCAACATGGCAAACCCAGCGCCAGGTGAGTGAGAGCAAGGAGAGCATTTACTCAGAGCTGTGTAGCTTCTTCCAACCCAAACACAGGCGGTGGCCTCACCTCTGCCTGCCACCATGGGCAGCAGCAGGGCCAGTGCTGGCTGCCCGTGTCACTGGCTGTGTGCTGTCCAAGGGCTGGGTGGTGGATTCAGGGCTTGCCATGGTATCAGGCATGGAGGAAAGCAGTGATACCCTCTGTAGTAACACAAGATAAGACGCTCCCTGTCTTCTTGGGTTTGCAGAAACTGAAGCACACGGAGAGTGACAAGCTGCAGGTGCAAATTCAAGCTTACCTGGACAACGTTTTTGATGTGGGGGCTTTACTGGAGGATGCTGAAACCAAGAATGCAGCCCTGGAAAGGGTCGAAGAACTGGAAGAAAACATTTCCCACGTTAGTACCACACTTTGTCACCTTTATCTCCGATTAAATTCAGAGCCCAGTCTGCACACAGGCTTTGCTACTGCCCGTTTTGGAGGGGAAGAGCAGGCGTTGTTTGCTGACCTGATGAGAAAATGTCTTGTTCTGTCATGTACTCTCCTGTCACAACCCCCAGCTTCCTACAAAGGAGTTGCACTGCCTTGTTAGTGGGGGGCTTGACATTAAAGAGAGGTGAGGGACTGAACACCAGTGCTGTGCAGATACCCAGTGGTTGCTCACAGCTCTACTGTCCCATATCTTCTTGGTGCCAGGTACTTCAGTTCAGAAAACATAGCTTGGCTGCTGTGAACTTCAAATGTTTTCCATACTTCAAAAGAAACAGTAGAAGGTCATTCTGTCACCAGTCCTATATGGCCATCACATAGAATAAATACCTTCCTAAACCAACTTGCTGGGCAGTATTTCCTGCTTTGAGGTGCTCTCCTGCTGGAGAAAAACCAGGCAGCAGAAAAGGCATTTTTTGTTAAACAGATCTTCTCCTTCTAGCTGTTTGGACACTTAATAGTTTTCTCTGGTGGCAGACTTTGAAGGGCTTGCTTCTGATCTCAGCACATGAACTGGACTCATCTCAGGAGCGTGGCCATTATTTTCTGTCCTGTGTATTAATAATATATTAATACTTTAATATATATTATGTGTATATTAATATATTAGTAATATATTGCTCATGTATTACTAATAGAATTGCAGAAGTTGTATCTCAAATGGCAGCGACTGGTGCCACCTCACCACCTCCTCAGCCTTGCCTGAGTTGGCATGATTGGTGGTGGAAAAATCTAACCAGAGCAGTGTGGCTTTCAGATCCCAGGGTCGTGGGGCTGGAAAAAATGAAAATTAATCAAAAGACAATCAAAAAACCCCTCTTTTATTCATTACTGATCCAGTCAGCCTCATGGTGAGAGGCACTGTCTATAGGTTCCACCACTTAAACATCTATTGGTTTTGCAGCAGCACCATTGTGGTGTTCTGTGGGGTGTTTGGGTCTCAGGTCAGACTTAGCAGGTATGAAAACAATTGCATGTGAAGGGCTTTGTCGCAGAGTAGGCTCTCCTAGTGGGCTCTGAGGTACAGTCTGGCCAGGGTACCTGCTGAGGGTCAGCATGGACCTTCAGTGGGGTACGTAGTGCCCCCTGACTGCACGCAGGAATCCTCTCTCTTTCCAAGGAAAGGCTTCAGGGCTTGGTGGAACATCAGTGATTTACCACGTACCACTCAGTATTGCTGCCACTTCGGTTGACAAAGCTGCTGTTACTCACTTGTAGCATCTGTTTCTCTCTTGAATGACAGTTATCAGAAAAACTCCAAGACACAGAGAATGAAGCCATGGCAAAGATTGTGGAACTGGAAAAACAGCTTATGCAGAGGAACAAAGAACTGGATGTGATTCGGGTGAGTGTGACGGGGAAGCCCTGGCTGGGTGCCACACTTGTGGGGAGCAATCTCCTGGGTGCTTTGTGTTTGGGAGCTAAGAACTCTTTTTAATGGGCCAAGTGGCTTTGGTTCCTGATTGACTGCTTCCTGGTTTTGAACCTAGGGCAGATTTCAAGTAGAACTGCTAGTGTGTGCCCTCCAGGATGGACACAGACCTCGACCTGGAGTCCTTCAGGAGCAAGTGTCTGTGTCTGTGCTGGGAAGGGCACCCAGTGCCCTGTGTGCAATCCAGACTCATTACTTCTTGGTGTGCAAACTCAGTAACAAAAGCACTGAATACAGTACTAACTAACTTCAGCCTGAATGTCATCCCAAAGCGTGGAGCTTCTAGGGTTCCTTCTGAGGGTTTGTGCTTGCAGGTACAGTCTGCGCTCTAGGTCAGGGCTTCCCTTAATGGCCAACATCTGCCCATAGGTAGGACCACCAGAGAACCTGTTGAAGTCATAATTGAGGTCGTGTGCCTACACTGTGTATTTCAGTCTAGCAAAAGTAATGAGAGGCATCATGAGAAAGTGATGAGGAGAAGTTCTGCACCCCTGGGTGTTGGTGAGATTTCTCCCAGGACTCGGTACCATACAGAGCCTTGCTGCTACAGAGTCACAGCATCACAGAATCATAGGGGTTGGAAGGGGCCTCCAGAGCCCATGGGGTCCAACCCCCTGCCAAAGCAGGGGCCCTAGAACAGGGCACACAGGTCGGTGTCCAGACGGGGCTGGAATCTCTCCAGAGAAGGAGACTCCACACCCCCTGGGCAGCCTGTCCCAGGGCTCCCTCAGCCTCACTGGGAAGAAGTTCTTCCCCACATTGCGGGGGGAACTCCCTGTGCTCCAACTTGAGGCCATGGCCCCTTGTCCTGTCTCCACAGACACTGAGAAGAGGCTGCCCATGTCCCCCTGTGTCCCACCCTTCAGCTATTGATCCCCATTGATCAGATCCCTTCTCAGGCTTCGTTTCTCCAGGCTGAACAGCCTCAGCTCACTCAGCCTGTCCTCACAGGGGAGATGCTCCAGGCCCTTCATCATCTCTGTAGCTACCTGGGGAAAAAGCCAACAGGAATTCTGCCTCACCAGCAAAGAGGACATAGGGTTTGCATCAGAGCTCATTGTTAGATAGTGCCTGGCACAGTGACCTCCCCGGGTTGGGCTGTTCTTTTGGTTCTGGTGTTCTGTCCTGTGACTCCAACCACCGATTTCTTGTTTGTGGGGCCCTCAGGAAATCTACAAAGACGCCAACACCCAGGTTCACACCTTGAGAAAAATGGTGAAAGAGAAAGAAGAGGCCATCCAGCGACAGTCAACGCTGGAGAAAAAGATCCATGAACTGGAGAAGCAGGGAACCATTAAGATCCAGAAGAAAGGCGATGGGGACATCTCTATCCTTCCTGTTGCTCTGGCTTCTGGGATGGTGCCGGCAGGGTCAGAGGCTGCGGCTGGCACGTGTGTCGCGCCGGGCGCTGGGGCGGCACATTCAGTACCGTTACCCCCACCTCCACCACCGCTCCCAGCCTTAGCAGCGGTGCCTGAGGCAGGTAAGGAGGGTTTTGTCCCCAGGAGGTGGGCTGGCCAGGAGATGGAGGCGCAGTTCCTCGTGCTGGGGATGGGCACAGCAGCCTCATGCTGCCAGAAGCACCCTCAGTCATAACGAGCCCGCAGGTCATGGCACCTTGCAGCAGCCGAGGATGCTGGAGTCCCACAGCTCTGTTTGCTCTCTCTGAGCAGTCCCCATGTTCATCGGATCCATCCCTGAGCCCCACTGCTGATAGGAACCATCACCAGCATCTCCTAGTAGTTTCCTTCCTTCAGGAAGGGTCCAACAAGCGCTGGAGCCAAAGTGGAAACCCAGAGCAGGGGATGAGGTGGATGTTGTGTCTTTTTCTGTGGGTGCTAGTGATACTGGTCCATCAGTTTTCACCTTGTTTTTCCTTCATGTCATAGTCCAAAACGGTCCTGTGTCGGTGCCGATGCCACCTCCACCACCGCCTCCGCCACCGCCGCCGCCACCACCGCCTCCTCTCCCAGGTCCAGCTTTGGAAACAGCTCCTGCAGCTCCACTGCCACCACCACCCCCACCATCAGCACCCCCCCTGCCTGGGACATCCTCTCCCACCGTGGTGTTCAACTCAGGGCTCGCAGGTAAAGCGCCTACGCGTCTCCCCAGCGTGATGGTTTGCTGGCAGCGAGCAGAGCCAGGCCTAGCACCCCAGCTGGTCTCTAGCACCCCAGCTAGAGCACACGGGGTACCGAGGTGGGACATGGCTGCTTTTAGTCACCAAAGTAACACCCATTACCTCTTCCTGGTGTTATTCTCAGGTTTATAAGAAGAAAGAGCATTTATCAAGCGACTGGTTTTGGTTTTGTCTGGAAGAGACGGTTTCTCCAGCAAAACTAAAGCTGTTGCCAAAAATATTTTTCAAATATGATCATTTTTGGCTGTAAGCAAACAAAATAAGGGTCTGAAAGGAACACAGAGCGTTACGGTTTTGATTTCTGAGGCCTTGAAGAAATATCCATGCAAAAAAAAAATTGCAAACCTTTTGTAATTTCTTGGAAGGAAGAAAAATGTACTGGTGGTCTTTAATCAGGCTTTGATGGGCTCTGACACATGCTCAACAAGCAAATGTTAGTTGGTATCACACTGCTTCCCCCCCAGAAATCTCAGCACGGTATGAGTCTAGAAAGAGAAACTGAGGAGCTCTGATGAGTTTTTTGGAAAACTGATTCCAGCCTTCTCCTGAGAGTGAAAAGCACCACAGAGCTAGAGGGTCCCAGGGTGCATGAAGAAAGGGAAAGGGAGCAGAAAAGGTGTGGCACAGCTGAGGTTTGGGCTGGCCCCTGCCTGTTGTGTTCTGCAGAGCCGAGTGGCTCTGGCCACAGTGGTGTTCAGAGGGCGGTTGTGCTGCCCTGTGTGAGGACACTATGCCTTGGCCTGATGTTGCTGTAGGATCTGGGGATGGGAGGAGTGGAGCAGAGCAAGCATCACTTCCACATGTGGCTGCTCTGAGCTGCACCCACAGCAGGGACAAGCCGAGCTCTTCCCTTGGGTGAGATGCCCAGAGACAGGTGGGACGGGTGTTTTCTCCTTCAGTGAGTGAGGAGAAGGACAGTGCCTTCCCTTGATCCGATTGCTGCGCAGAATCATAGAATCCCAGACTGGGCTGGGCTGGAAGGGACCCCAAGGATCACAGAGCTCCAACCCCCTGCCACAGGCAGGGCCACCAACCTCCAGGCCTGGAGCTACACAAGGTTGCCCAGGGCCCCATCCAACCTGGCCTGGAACACCCCCAGGGATGGGGCACTTCTCAGGGCAGGAGCCTTCTGGCTCAGAGAGGAGTTGGTGAAATAACAAACTGTGCTTTTCTCACTGTTACTAACATTGTTTTCTCTGTTCTTTCTGCTTCCTGGTAAGATGGGCCAATCAAGCTCTTCTGTAGGTTGCTTTCTGCTAAGTATTTACCTGTGTCCTGTGTTTCCCCCTGTGCTGTGCCTGTGTGTGTGCCCCTGGGGGGTGGGGAGGGGGAGGCTGCTGCAGGGGGTGCTGGCCAAGCATGCCGTAGCTTTGGGGATGCCACCAACCGTCAGGATTTGGCACCCTGGAGGCCCTGATTCAGCAAAGCACTTCAGCAAGTGATGAAGACATGTGGTTTCTTTTGAGCCATCCTCAAGCCGTGCTCTCAGGGCCGGTCACGCCAAGGACAGGCTGGATCTGAAGGGATGGAGCACTGAGCAGCAGCGGCTTTCGCCAGCTGCAAGTGCCCTGGGCGAGCTCTGGGCCCCAGCTGTGACTGTGTGCCCAGTGCAAGTCCCAGGGGTGTCACCTTGCCAGGGCTCTGTCCCGGCAGAGGAAGGGAAGTGTGCAGAGGTTCTGATTAGCCACCTCAGAACCCCAGAATCATACAATTGTTAGGGCTGGAAGGGGCCTCCAGAGCTCATGGGGTCCAACCCCCTGCCAAAGCAGGGTCCCTAGGACAGGGCACACAGGGCGGTGTCCAGACGGGGCTGGAATCTCTCCAGAGAAGGAGACTCCACACCCCCTGGGCAGCCTGTCCCAGGGCTCCCTCACCCTCACTGGGAAGAAGTTCTTCCCCAGGTTGCTGTGGAACTCCCTGTGCTCCAACTTGAGGCCATCACCCCTTGTCCTGTCCCCACAGACACTGAGCAGAGGCTGCCCATGTCCCCCTGTGTCCCACCCTTCAGCTATTGATCCCCATTGATCAGATCCCCTCTCAGGCTGCTTCTCTCCAGGCTGAACAGCCCCAGCTCACTCAGCCTGTCCTCACAGGCGAGATGCTCCAGGCCTTTCATCATCTTGGCCTAATACTGATTTGCTAAGTGCTTTGCCACCTGGGAACCTCGCCACCTCCTGAAACTGTGGGGAAACAATCTGCCCTCTCTGTAGAGCATGGGATATTTAGCAAGATCATTGCTGCTACAAATGCACGGCAGGCAGGGATCGGGGCCAACACTGGACTGAACTAAACTGAACACAATCCCCCCAGGCTGGGGGGGCGGTGTAGCTGCATGGGTGTGCTGTGGAGGGAGCGGGGGTGCGCCCTTCGTGCCTCTGGGCGCTGCGGGCTGAGGGGCTTTTCACCAGCCCTGGAGAGGAAGGACCAGGGTTTCTGTTTCGTGCTTGCAACTCAGAAAGAACCAGTTGATTTTCTGAGTAATTCAGGAGCCTGACGTTGATTAATGACTTTAATGAACATCCTGATTTTGTAGCAACTTAACAAGTCCATGTTTACACCAAGGTACAAAGAAATCAGATCTGAATGAGGGGAGTGATTCACAGGCTTTCCAGACCCCTTAGGAACAGGGATGATAGAGAGGTGCTGTTCTCCTTGCTCAGGCACTAGATCAATGAGAGCTGCCAGCCTTCATTTCCTTAGTGCAAGTCACGACATGGTGGTTCCTCCCTTCACCAGGTGAAACCTGTGACTTCACCCACATTGCAGCTCATGGGTGCTGCAGCCCACTCTGGTTTTTGTTCAGGGATGAGCCTGGTGAGAAACAGCACTTCCCTGCTGCGGCTCCTGTACCAAAACCCCATGAAAAGGGTACTTTTCCTTCCTGGTGCCTGTTGCTGCATGGAGTTTTGCACCACAGACCATGGCTGGGCTGTGTGTGCATCAGCTCACACCAGGCTGGGCTCTGCAGCTGGCGAGATGGAGTTAAATCCCACCACTCTCTCCATTTTCTGTAGTGTTTAAAACCAGCCTGGGCTTTTAAATCAATCTGGACAACACTTTGTAATAAAGGAAGAACATCCTTCAGTGAAGCTTTCCCAGCCTCTGGCATTGGGTTGGGGTGCACAGAGGCTGGGCCTGGCAGAGCTGAGGGGCTGGATGAACCCCTCGCTGCCCTTTGCCTGCTGAGGCAGTGGGATCTTCCCAGCCTGGCCAGTGTGACAACTGAGCTCTGGCCAGTTGTTCCTCCGGTGCTGGAATGCTGGCTTGGAACCACATGGGGTGTTTTTCAGCAGGGGGGAACTGATCATTGCTCCTCCTCTGCATCCTTTAGCTGTGAAAATCAAGAAGCCGATCAAGACCAAGTTCCGCATGCCGGTGTTCAACTGGGTCGCCCTCAAACCCAACCAGATCAACGGGACAGTCTTCAATGAAATAGATGATGAAAGGATCCTGGAGGTAGGGGTGCTGCTTGCTGCCTTCTGCCTGTAGCACAAGCGAGTATCAGTCTTGCAGGGGTAGCTTGCAGCGATTATCTCAACCAGCAGTCTGGTGGCCCCTGGTACCCGGTAAGAAGGGTGGAAGGTCAGTGCAGGCACCTTGCTTGAGATCAGGGAGGATAGCTGGTAGTATTGCTGATAAAGTGTGAATTTATTCATGGTGAATCAGCCAAGGTGAGGACAGTGCATTTTCTCCCAGCCTAAAACTGCCTGTCCAGTCTGCAGGAGCGAGTTTGGGTGGGTGCCAGGGCTGGAGGTGTAAAGCAGCAGAGCCCAGTGCATGACTCTGGGAGCTCCCTGCGCCCCGAGGCATCGCCTGGCTGGGAAAAGCCCCATATTTTCCTGTACTTCCAAGCACGTGTGGGGCTGTTGGGGGTGGAGGCCAGGTTTCCCCATCACCAACTCAGGTTCATTACCTGCTGCAGCCCCTGATAAAGAGCTCTGACATCACCAGAGAATTGCAAGGATTGGACAGCAGTTCTGACAGCATGGGGTTTAGTACTTGCAGTGGGGAGGGATAAATCATTTTCTTTCCTTTTCAGGATTTAAATGTGGATGAATTCGAAGAAATATTCAAAACAAAAGCCCAAGGTCCAGCCATTGATCTTACATCAAGCAAACAAAAGATAACTCAGAAAGGGTCAAACAAAGTCACGTTACTGGATGCCAACAGGGCCAAAAACCTTGCCATTACCTTAAGGAAAGCTGGGAAGACAGCAGATGAAATATGCAAAGCTATTCATGTGTAAGTAAAACTCTTGTCAGCAAGGAAAGCCTGCTCAGGTTTACAGTGAGTTGTGGTGAGTGGAACGGTTTGGAGTTGGCAGTTACATCCATGCTTTTGCACCCAGAAAACCCAGGAGGTGGGACGGGTGTTTTCTCCTTCAGTGAGTGAGGAGGAGGCCAGTGCCTTCCCTTGATCTGATGGCTGTGCAGAATCATAGAATCCCAGACTGGGCTGGGTTGAAAGGGACCCCAGGGATCATACAGTTCCAACGCTCCTGCCACAGGCAGGGCCACCAACCTCCAGGCCTGGAGCTACACAAGGTTGCCCAGGGCCCCATCCACCAGGCTGTTCCGCAGCAGTGTCCACATCAGCACGGTACCCTCAGTCACATCTTCTTGTGGAGAGCAACGTGCACAGGGCCGTGCCCCCCACACCAGCCAGGGCAACACGAGCAGCAGGAACTTCACGGCTGCCTCACAGTGAGCCTGCTGGCTCAGGCCCATGTGCAGCTGAGCCATGTTGGAGGCAGAGATGCCTTTGGTGGCTGTCTGACTTTTACTTTTCCAGCATTCACAGATTGACAGAATCCCCAGGTTGCAAAAAGCCCTTGAAGCTCCTGGAGTCCAACCGTCCCTGTCCTGTGCTGACCCAGATCCCTGAGCACCTCATCTCCCCTCTGTTAAACACCCCCAGGGCTGGGGACTCAGCCCCCTCCATGGGCAGCCTGTGCCACAGCCCCACAACTCTGCCAGGGAAGAACTTTGCCCTCCCAGCTGAGCTGACCCTGCCCTGGGGCAGCTTGAGCCCATTGCCCCTTGTCCCATCTCCTGTCCCCTGGCTGAAGAGACCCTCGCCCACCTCTCTGCACCCTCCTGGCAGGGCAGGGGAGGTGGGGAGAAGGTCTCCCCTCAGCCTCCTCTTCTCCAGGCTGAACACCCCCAGCTCCCTCAGCTGCTCCTCAGAGGATTTGCCCTCCAGCCCCTTCCCCAGCCTGCTTGCCCTTCTCTGGACTCGCTCCAGGCCCTCCATGTCCTTCTGATGGTGAGGAGCCCAGAACTGGACCCAGCACTCGAGGTGCCGCCTCACCAGTGCCCAGTCCAGGAACTTTCCCCTTGTCCCATCTCCTGTCCCCATTCTGTGCAGGGTAACATCCCTCCTCCTGGTTTCTCATGTAGATTTGACCTGAAGACGTTGCCAGTGGACTTTGTGGAATGCCTCATGCGGTTCCTGCCCACGGAAAACGAAGTGAAGGTGCTGCGGCTCTACGAGCGCGAGAGGAAACCCATCGAGAACCTGTCCGACGAGGACCGCTTCATGATGCAGTTCAGCAAGATCGAGAGGCTGATGCAGAAGATGACCATCATGGCTTTCATAGGCAACTTTGCAGAAAGCATCCAGATGCTGACCCCGGTGGGTGAGGGACAAGCCCTGGGGACACCGGGGTGACGCGCTGGCTGTGTAGGGCTTCCTGGGGGTTCAGCTTGCGGGGAGCATCGCGGCTGCGCGCTGCTGTGGGGCTGGTGGTGGAGGGCAGAGGGATTTTAATCTTTCTAAGATGCTTTGAGTGTCGTGGGTAATGGGGACTTCTCCTGGGGACACAACTGGGAACACTTCAAGACCAGATTTCTCTGTCTGTCTGTGTTTTCATAGATCAGTGACTTGGATGTTGCAGGTATTGTGTGTGTGGCAGCTTGTAGCCTGGGCTGCTCCAAACCACCCTGTTCCTTGACCCTGTAGAAGCTTAAAACCAGTTGAAAATACAGTTGTTTGTATCATCAGGGAAAGTTACTACCAGTACTGGTCCGTGGGCTCTTTGCAGTGTGTCCCATTCCACCTGATGGATCTTTGAGAGCCCTAAGGACTGAAATGGGAGCACAGTTTTACCCAGCCACATCTGAGTGTGGTAAATCTGCAGTGCAAGTGCATTTTTGAAATCCTGAAGTGTCAGGGCAGGATTAGCACCCAGGACAAACAAGAGGGGGGGTTTGGAATGCGATTGTTTTGATTTGAATTCTCCTCATGAGTTGGACATGTGCTAACCAAAGCTCTTCCATGCTTACCTGCAGCAACTCCATGCAATAATAGCAGCATCTGTCTCCATAAAGTCATCCCAGAAGCTCAAGAAGATACTGGAGGTAGGTCCAGTTTTAGATCTGTTCAATAGCTCATCCACTCTCCAGTGCATCCCTTTGCATGTACAGAATCTATCTGGGTGCTGATGGGCTCTAAACCTTTCCAGAGGTTTCTAAAGCATCCTGCATTTGTCCTGATAATTCAGGCTGTGTTCTGTTTCATCCTGGCAGATAATCTTGGCCCTTGGAAACTACATGAACAGCAGTAAGCGAGGAGCTGTGTATGGATTTAAACTGCAGAGTTTAGACCTGGTGAGTAGAGCAGCAGTGCCGAGGGCAGAGCCTTCTGGGGACACAAGTGGAAATGCTTTCCATGTGGCTGCTGGTGGTATGAGCTGGCTTTGCTTATCATCGTTCTGAGGGGCCCTTTGGAAGGCCTCACATCTTCTGAGGCTCTGCAGCTTGAAAACCACCTGCTAAACGCTGTACTGAGCTTTTACAGCCCTCCCTGTCAGGTGGAGGAGCACCTGTTGAGTCAGAGCCAGCTACCCCTCCACCCAGCAACATCTTCCCCTTCTCTCCCCAGCTCCTAGAAACAAAGTCCACAGACCGAAAGCAGACCCTGCTCCACTACATCTCTAACGTGGTCAAGGAGAAGTACCAGCACGTGTCCCTCTTCTACAATGAGCTTCATTATGTGGAGAAGGCTGCTGCAGGTACTATCCCCATCCTGTGCCTGGCCATGGGAGAGACTTCACAGCACAGCACAGCACCCATAGGCTTTGGGTGCTCTTTCCAAGCGGGGGGGGGGGGATTGTTGGAGCTCTGGGTTCAGGCATTTGTGCAGCAGGAGCAATGCAGCATCTTTGTTTTATGTCCTAGTGTCCCTTGAGAACGTCCTCCTGGATGTGAAGGAGCTGCAGAGGGGCCTGGATCTGACCAAGCGTGAGTACACCATGCACGACCACAACACCATGCTGAAGGACTTCATCCAGAACAACGAAGGGAAGCTAAAGAAACTGCAGGATGATGCCAAAATAGCCCAGGTATCTCCTCGTTCTCAGGTGTGAGTGAGACCTGCCACTGTGAAGGGTGTTCTTTCTAGACACGGTGGGGAGGAGAAGGTGCAGCAGTGCTGGGTGTGAGTTCCCAAATGGAAATGCTCAGTGTAGATGTGCTGCTCTGAGCCAGGGGCTTCACATGCAGAGCTCTAGACCCTGAACACTGTAACAAGGGGGGAGCTGAGGTTACCTTGGAATATGGGTGATGCAGTGAGTCTGTGCTTTTCCCAGGATGCCTTTGACGATGCTGTGAAGTACTTTGGGGAGAATCCCAAGACAACACCCCCCTCAGTCTTCTTCCCAGTGTTTGTCCGGTTTGTGAAGGCCTACAAGGTAAACAGGAGCATCCTCCTCTTCTCTTCTGCCCTTCTGAACCCTGGGTGGCACCAGGGTGGCTCAGGGTGCCCAGCCAAACAGCTCACATCTCCCTCTAGCTTTGACACCACACAACCCATCCTCAACAGCACAAACTGTTGGCTTGGGGTTATTTCCAGGGCTGAAACATAACATGGGGCTGTCTTGAGATGCAGAATGAGTCTTCAGACATGGGATGTCAGGGGGTGGCTGCAGCGTATGCCTGTAACCCCTCCTGTGTGTCGTTTGGGGACTGGGAGGGGGGGTTGGGCCACCTAGGAGGGTCTCTCCCAGCCCAGTTTTTCAGCCCAGTGTTGAGAGGCAGCTCCACTGTTCCACCTAATCGTGGTTCCTTGGAAAGCCCTGTGGTAGCAAGTGATAGTCTGGCTCATCTGTAAAGTTCAGGGTCGGGAGAAGCGGTTGGAAGCTTTAACCTGTGGGGTTTCTGTGCTGAACAGCAAGCAGAGGAGGAGAACGAGCTGAGGAAAAAGCAGGAGCAGGCCTTAATGGAGAAACTGATGGAGCAGGAAGCTTTGATGGAGCAACAGGACCAAAAGGTACGAAACAGAAAGGCCTCAGGGGCAGAGCCATCATGGTCACAGGCTTTCCCTGGTCGTTGAGAAACATCAGCTCTGTGTAGGAGCTTCAGTTCTCCAGCTTCCAGGTGCCTCTCAGTGAGTGGCTGGAAGTTTTCTCCTTATGGGGAGGGAACCGAATGAGCTGCAAGAACAGAGGTGTGTGGTTCTGCTGCTTTGAGGTCTGCAGAATGAAGCCATCTCATCCACGTTGCCATTAGCTAAGCTCTTACTCTGCTCTGGCCCTGTGTCTGCTAAAACCTCATGGGTGTGTAGTGCGCAGCCTCCCGTCACGTAGGGACAAGGAGCCATTGTCCCTGTCATTCCCAGTTGGAGCAGGGCTGTGGGACTGAGCCCTGTGTTGCCATTCTGGAGGGGTTTCCCTGAGGTGGATTTTTTCTCCTCAGGGAACACTTCAGAGTTGCCAGAGAACACTGTTGGGATCTTGAATCCCAGCCAAGCATTTGCCCTTGGAAGGAAAGCCCAGTCTCCTTGTTCCCCTCATGCTTTCCAGCAGTAAGAGCTTGGAGCTCCAGGTCCAAGTGATGAGAAGGCTTGGATGCGGGCTTCAGGTGGAAGAAGGACAAGCAGCTTGGCAGCCAGGTTAACCTGGGGCTCTGCCCATCCTCTCCCTGGGCCATGAGCTAACTGCACACGTGTGTTTGCCTGGTCCCACAAAACTGGGCAGAAAAACAGGATTTATGGTTTGCTGATGGGTACTGGTCAGGAAGAGAGAAGCAGGGTGGCAGGAGGTCAGTCCTTACAAGTCTTCTCTTTGCTTTCAGTCCCCTTCACATAAAACCAAGAGACAGCAGCAGGAGCTGATCGCAGAGCTCCGGCGGCGGCAAGTCAAGGATAACAGGCATGTGTATGAAGGGAAGGACGGTGCCATTGAAGATATTATAACAGGTAAACACCTTCTGTTCCCTAACCCCAGGCCCTTTCCCAGAGGATACAGCTGTGTATCTGCATAGTAGCTACAGTGCTTCGTGTCCTTAGCAAAGTGTCACTCGAGCACAGCTTAGGATGTGGTTATATGATGTGAACCAAGTGTAGATGCTCCTGCTGATGGTACGTAACACACAGACCCTGGTAACCTGCCCTTCTGTGTCTGCTGCCTGCCCAGGCTCGGGCACATGCTCTGGTTCTTGGTTCTCTTGCAGCATGTGGGTCTGTACTCAGTCTCTGATCTTCAGAGTAGCCAGGTCAGGGCCTGTCCTCGGCGGGTGCTGTGGTGGGGATGTGCATGCCATGCAGATCTTTCCCAGAAACCTTTTTTTCCCCCATAAATGGAACGAATGATGGATGTTTAACTTTATTAAGAGCCTCTGTTCTCATTAAAATGTACTAACAGGGATTATACCACATCAGTGCAGTGACAGCACAACCTGAATGATGTATGACCTGAAGCTGGAGGGAGCAGGGCAGAACCCGCTCTCAGGGCCAGGGGCAGTCAGGGCTTTGGTGCAAAGATCTGCTGGTAAAAAAGAGCTGCATTCTAAACCATGTTTTGCTCAGGAGTCAAAGCATTTTTCAGTCTATACAGCTGCTCTGATCATGGTGCTTTGACTTCACAGCATGTTCTTCACCTGTGGTGTGACAGGACGTGAGTTTAACACCCCGATAGCTTGGCAGTGCTGTGTTGGCATTGCACAGCAGCTCAGGTGAAGGTTTTTGGGCAGGATTTCCTTGGCTCCTGCTCCTGAGTGGTTTTCATGTGAGGTTTTCCTGCAGGAGGGGAGCAGAGCTGCTTTACTGCTCTCCAAGGAAAGCTGGGGGATTTTTGCCTGACTAGGGCTGAAATGCTTGAAGCTTCCACAACTCCCTTTAACCTTGCTTAATAGCTTCCTAAGATCATTTTCTTTACTTAAAGGGCAGAGTCACTGTAATAGCTGCTCTGCCACCGCTCCTGCAGCGCCTTTACACTCCTGGAAGCTGGTTTAATTGGGAAAGTGGTTCTCCTGTGCTGTAGGATGGGCTGGCAGAAGCCTGTCCCCACACAAAAGGCAGTCCAGGGCAGCGAGCACCAGACTCAAAGCAAACGTTTCCCAGGGTCTTGTGCCTAGGAGGTCCCAGGGTGGGGGGGTCTCTGGGGCCCACGTGCCAGGTAGAGATGAAGGTTAGGGCCAGGAAGGCCGGTTGGGCTGAGGTCACTGTTATACAGTCCTGGGATCTCCGTCAGCGGCGTGGCAATGATGGGAGGTGTCATTTCAAAGGGGTTAGTGCCTCCTTGGGTGCACAGCCAAGCTGTGCCACTGCCCAGCCACGCACCCTCTTCTGGAGCACCATTAGCAAGAGTCTCCTGACCCCCTTTGCGAACGATGTGACCCCAGGAATCCCCCTCAGAGACTGGCGGCTGCCTTGGTGCCACAGGAGCACGGGAAGCGTCCCGGGGTGTCCGTAACCGAGCGCTAACACTGTACTAATGCCATAGATCCGCTTCTCACGGCTGTTTGTCTGTCTGTTTGGCTGTTATTCCCATGCAGTGCTGAAGACTGTGCCCTTTACAGCTCGAACCGCCAAGCGGGGCTCTCGGTTTTTCTGCGAACCTGTTCTCACTGAGGAATTCCATTACTAAACTATTCCTCTTTCACACCTGATGCTCTTAGAAACCAGAAAGGTTGCTGTAGAGGTTTTTTTTTCCCCCCTGATACTTCTCTATTTGTACGGATCTCAGCCAGGACCATGTGAATGTTGAGTGTATCCTAACGTCCAGCGTCCACCTCAAGTTGTTGTATTCATGTCACCTCCGTTGCATGTTCTTGTGTCTCAGTGACTTCTCTGTCCCATCCCCATCAACTTTGTGCTCGATGCTTTTGGCCATCCTTGTGTGCCAAAGGCATCTCACGCCCTCGGGACAGATGCCATAGAACAGCGAGTGCTGGAGGTCATGGTAGATTCCGTGCTGGGTTTCCTACAGGGCTGCAGACTGGGGAGATCAAGTGTGGTCAAAAAGTGAGGGGGTCACTTGGCTTTTCTATGTCATCTCTTCCACCCATGGGTCGTGCTCTGCGTGCCCATCCTCCCATGTAACACGCATGGAGCGCGGTGGCCGCACACGCCAGAGCACGCTCTGCGGGCTGCATGCGCCGTGGTGGGACGTGCTGGGGGTGGGTTCCTGGTGCAGGAGGGGTGTCTGCAGGGCTGGCTGTCCCCTCCAAGGGGCTGGCTGTCCCCTGCAAGGGGCTGTCTGTGGGGATGTTCTAACCAGCACCTGCATGTCTGTCTGCATGCGAGAGACGCGGTAAAGGGAACAGCGTGAAAATCCTTCCTTGTTCGGTCACATCCACATTGAAGTCCCTTCAGTTCCATGCCAGCTTCAGCCTAAACCAAACCAGAGCCCATCACTGAGCACCACACAGCTCCCAGTCTCTGGGACCTCGAGCAGTGCCAGGGTTGGGCTTGCTGGGGATGAGCTGGGGTGGGGAGAGGGAAGGAGCGGGGCTGGGGAAGCACTCGGCTGTGTGCTGGAGGTTGTGACAACCCAAAGCTTGCCATGGAACTGAGCGGCTCACTGTGCGTCCTGTGGTGTAACCTGTCAGGGGGTGTGTTTAACCCAGCATGTCTCTGACACTGTTGTCTTCATTTAAGGACTCAGCAGCTTAAGAAGACAACAGTGTTTCCCTTTCACAACGTGTATCTTTGTGAATGCTTCTAATAAACCTGCAAACTGTAATCACCTCAGCGGGTATCTGCTCTGTCGAGTTAATTGCTGTAGTATCTTCCTGGAGCCAATCTTCAAAGCAGCTTGGAATTTGGGGTAGTGAGAGGGGGGGGCGGCCCTCCTGTCCCTTCCCCACGTGTCTAACCTCCTCTCAGAGCCTTGGCCGTACCCCTGCTTGCTCTGTGGGCTCACAAGTGCCTGGGAGTTTGGAACGCTGACATGACTTGCTCTTCATTTTCCATCCCATTTTTTTACTTAACCATCATTTTGTGTTTTGTTTTGTTTTTGTTTTGTTTTGTTTTTTCTTCTGTTTAGCCCTAAAGAAGAATAATATCACTAAATTTCCCAATGTTCACTCGAGGGTAAGGATTTCTTCTAGCACACCGGTGGTGGAGGATACCCAGAGCTGGCAAGCATCACTTTTTACTTAGCTTCCTCCTCTCTCTATATGCCAGGCAGCCTCTTGGTAGATGTGGCAAAGCTAATACTGGTGAGAGCCTAAAGGCCAGTGGAGACTGGGACCCTTCACTTCCACCCCCCGTGGCAGGGACCCCGGGCTGCTGACTCTTGTCACACCCTCTCCATTCCAGCCCTTTCTCCTTTAGCTGAGGCACAAAGTCTCCTTACCCCCCTCACCCCCTCTACCCCCCCAAGATAATTCTGCTGCCCCCATCTTGGGCCTGCTACTGCCACCGACCCCAGGGTGGGACGGAGGGACAGCCAGCAGCTCCAAGCAGGGAACAGGGAGCAGGCAGCTCGAGCTGAGGCACCTTCTGCCAGGGTACACCCTGAGCTGCCATGGTCCAGAGTGGTGTTTGATCCAGAATATGACAGCCAGGAAAAGAAGGGGGGGCTTGCCCAGTCCAATGCAAATTTGATTTCCAGGAGAGAAATATTTTAACTAATATTTAATTAGACTTCGAGTGGACCGTGTGCTCCTTGTATCATAGCCACTCATGTCACAGCTCATGTCACAGCTCATGTCACAGCTCATGTCACAGCTCATGTCACAGGCTTTCTCCAGCACGCCCCTCTGCTTGCTCTGCTGTTGGATGCGTTGCTTGTTCAGCATCCCTTCCTCTTCATCCCCACCCTGAGCTCTTACCTCCCCCAGCAGCAGCGGGAAGGAGGAGGAGGAGCAGGGAAGGGTTTTGCTACTCTGCTGCCTTTGGCTAACGACTCATCTCTGCAGCTGGGTGAGATGGTGGCAGTGGGGCAGGGGGGCAGCTGGAGCTTTGCAAGCCAGATGCAGCGTGAGCTGCTTTTTATCAGTGCCCAGCTTGAAATCAGCAGGTGCTGAGGGACTGTCACCCCACACTTGTGTCCCTGACCACTCACACCATTGGGCCCTGGGTCACCTATCTCCAGCAAGCTCCAACCCACTCCAGAAACCTCCTTCAGCCCTCCCAGCAACTGGGAGGCTGTGAAGGGCCCAGGTGTACCTCAAGCTGACTGATTTCGGTCGGCATTGCCTCCCTCCCTGACGTAAGGAACACTTAGCAGCCCGTGAGTGGGAGGTGTCCACGCTAACGTGACACCATAGCTCCACCTAGTTTCACCAGTATTACCTGCTGCTTGGGCGCGTAGTAAAAGGGCACGGCAGCATTTGCTCCCTTCTGCTCCTGGTTGGGCTCAAAGGTCCCTTTCTCCTGTTCCTACACAAGCTGCTTTGATTGGCTTCCAGCAGGACTTTTCCTTGTCTAGACTGTGTGTGTCTGTGTGTGTGTGTGTGTGTGTGTGTGTGTGCTGGGGGGAGCCCTGCACGCTGACCGACGCCGCTTTCCTCTCCGCAGATCTTAGAAACCAGCCGTACCGACGGGCCGACGCGCTGAGGAGAAGCGTCCGGCGGCGCTTCGATGATCAGACCTTGCGCTCTGCCAACGGTGCCGAAATCACCATGTGAGCCGGAGCCCCGCGGGTGCCGAGGGGAAGGG
>VZTU01001871.1:5258-28631 GCA_013400835.1 Zapornia atra | reverse complement strand
CACTACAGTCCCACATGTGTCAGCCAGCATCAGCTAACGAGTCTCACCTCGAGGTGCTGCTGGTTGTGGTGTGGGGCCAGGGGTGCCGAACCGAGCCGGGCGGCCAAGGCAGGGTGATGTTCTTCAGCTGGAGGCAGCTTTTCGAGTAACAGTGTATTTATTACTTAGCACTAAGGTACTAACAGCCAGTAATCAGTGTTAGGCCCACTGCAGCTCGGTCGTGGTGCGGAGAACCGTCCTGTGCCCAGCTCCCTCGGCTTGAAACCCACCCCGAGTCCCTCGCACAGTCCGGTTCGACTTCCCTGCCACGGCACAGGGAAGCCCAGCCAAGAAGTCCCACCACTCAGAGGTTCCAACAGCATGGTTTTAAGGCTGCCAAAGGGCCCCGAGACCGACTGTAGCACCCGCAGCCCCCTCACCCCCTCCACGGCTGGTAGCACCAGCGTCCCAGGGCAGCAGGATGGAGCTGGCTGGGTAGGTGATCTCAGCAGTGAAGAGCTGGGCCAAACTCTGTTCTCTCCAAGCTGTATTGTGCTTACAGCTTATCTTTCCTGGGCTCACAGGCATTGTACAGTTTATTGTATAGTATTTAACCACTGAATTCCTTTTTCTTTTACTTTGTGCTTACGTGAACCACTGGTGAAGGGCCCTTTTTATTCCCTCCCCCAGATAATGTGTAGTTATATGATAATCTGTTTTTAAATGTACAGATATTTTGCTACAAAATCGGTGCAGTTTTTTTATGGTTTTTACACTTCTCTCTTACTCCCATCTTGGCCTCTGGGTAATATTGTAAATACTGTTTAAAAAAAGAAAAAAAATACCCCAATAATAATGCATCAGCCTGTGCTATACAATCGGAATGTTATTTTAACTTATAGTTTTTGGTTTTATATTTAACTCAACAGACAGTCTGGGGGCTCAGTGGTTCCCACACTGACCTCTGCTCACCTAGCTACAGGAATTTACTTTCCACACTGCCACCTTCCTGCAGCTAAAGAGAACATGCCCAGCTTCCCTCCCTGGCAGCAGAGCAGCTTCAGCTGCCTAAGAAGAGCTGACAATTAGTGTAATTAAGCCTTAGGCAAAGGGTTAAAAGTGCCAGCGCACAAAGGTATCTTTATTTTTTAATTGAAGGTAAGAAGCCCCTGTAAGGCTGGCATGTTCTCTTTAATATTTTTCTAGTGCTAGATCTGCTTCTTAGCAATATTAGGAGTGTTTTATAAAAGCAGTTCCTGTTACTTTCCTGGTCTGTTCCTGGCATAAGAGTAAATAAACTATTTACACTACTACGCCGCTCATCCCTGGGGGTTTGTCACGGTTGGGGGGGGATTGGAGGGGTGAACAGCTGGAGCTTTGGGTTATTGAACCCCTCATTCTCTGTGCCCACACCTCCAGGTGCTCTGGGGGGGCCCATTTGCAGCATCAGTTTGCTCATCGCTGCGGTGTAGCCAGGCCAGGAGTGCTGGGCGCACGGTGGGTGCCTGGGGCAGGGACACAGTGACAACTCAAAGCCTCATCATCACAGCCTGGTCTGGGCTGGAAGGGACCCCAAGGATCACAGAGCTCCAACCCCCTGCCACAGGCAGGGACACCAACCTCCAGGCCTGGAGCTACACATCACAGTGACAGGACGCTCAGACAAGCCCGGTTGTGACGGGACACACACCACCTGCAGTGACAATGAATTCCTGCACCTCCCCTTCCCCAAAGCTGGGGCTGAGGCTCTGGGTGAGACAGCAATTCCAGGCTGTGCAGGAAAACCCTGGGATCACCAGGTGCTCAGCCAAAGAAACACCCAACAGATCCCTCTAGAGAGCAGAGCAGCTGCCACCAGCACTTCCCTCACTCAGAGCACTTCCAGGAGTTTTCTAGCAAGGGAAAGCCTTGGGTGAATGGCCCCTGGGGGGATGGATGTGCTGAAAGGGAAGCTGAACTCTTACCTGGTCTTGCAAGGGTGACCATGAGCACAACAGGCAGAGGAGTAACTCATCAGGGTATTTAAATGAGAAATAAATACTAGTACACACTAGGAGACAAGGTTTAATAATTGATAAAAATGTACAAAAATATTCCCAGCAGCCAGGTGGGGAGCAGCCCAGCAGTGCTGCTCAGCCCCCCAGCAGTGCTGCTCAGCCCCCCAGCAGTGCCACCACCTTCCTCAGAGCACGTGGGGCACAGGCAAGCGAGGGCAGACGGGGCTTCGGCTGCCCTGGCAGAGGGAGGGGCTGTGGTGGGACAGGGTCCTGCTGCCAGGCTGCAGTGGGACATTCTGCACCAGGTTCTTAAGGCAACATAGAAAAATCCATTTACAATTCGTTTTCTTAACGTGAAGCTAAATGCTGAAGCAGCCCCAGCACTGCTCAGGACAGGGGTGGGGGGGACAGGCAGCACTCTGCTGCACCCACGCCAGCCCTGGCTTGGAAATGTTGCCATACCAATTCCCTCCAAGCTCCCAGGGCCATGGCTCTCAGCCAGGGAGTGAGCCCTGTACAAGGGCTCAACAGGGATTTGGGGGGTGACACGGCTCACAACAGAGCTACTCCAGTATCATGTACTGTTCTGCAGGACAGAGGAAGAAATGGCTTCATCACTCCCCTGCCTTCCCCTTTCCAAAATCAAATCCATAAAACAAGAAGCTATATTCAGAATCTCTTTCTAAAACCCAAATTGATCTAGAGCAGCCAGGAAAGCAGTGCCACTCCCCCCCAGAGGAAGGACCCCACCAGAGAGGCTGTGCTCCAGCAAGGCCCAGAAGGGGCCCCCCCAGGCAGCACTCCCCTCCCCGGGCTCCCTCAGCAGGAGCAGAGCACCCATCCTGCCTGGCAGCACCAGGATGGGTGCTCAGCTTCCCCCTCCCCCTTTCATGCCTTTTTCTCTGTTCAGTGTCAGGCCTGTAATTGCAGCACTGCTGTGGTGGAACTCAACCCTGCTGTCACTGCACCAGGGCACTCAGGATATCAGACCCCACGTCCCAAATCAGCCATTGTTGGGTTTTTATTATGCCACAATGTAAACATATTTGGTATAAATAAGGGGCTCATTGATCTTCATCCAGTTGTTCCAAAAGCGTCCTCCTCTGCTTTTCCAACTCCCCTTCGCTCAGCTCACTGCCAGAAGTGTCCCAGTTCCCCTGCAGAGAGAAGCAAGGGAGGGGTCAGGATTTGCTTCCAGCCTGCACCCCACTGTTCCTGCACGGTGGGAGTAGGGGCAGCCCTGGGGAACACAGGGTGCAGGCAGCTCCCTCCCAGCTGAAGGCCTGGCACGCGCTTCCCCTTGTTCTGCTCAGCCCCAGCATCACACTCTGGAAAAACTGAGAGCAGCAGCAGCAGCCAGAAGAACCAGGGGGGCAGCACAAGGGGACCCACAGCCCCCCAAAGCTCTGCGGGCAGGCTGCCTCTGCTCACCACACCCAAGCACACGCTCCCTCAGAAGATGCCCACACTGGGCACATCAGGTTTTCCAAAGGCAGCTGGAGGCCAGAGCAGCTTATTACAAGCTGAGAATGTAACAAGCAGACACGTGCCCTCCCTTCCCCTCTCTGAAGGCAGAAGGTATGGGGCACTACCAAACGTTGCAATGCAGACACCCAGCAGAGTGGAGCGAGTACCACTCTCCTGCAGAGCCCCACAAAGATGCTGAACCAAAAGGAGCTTAGACTTTTCAGCTGAACACTTTTAGGTGTTGCAAGCTCTGTTTGAACCCCTGGAAACAAGGCACACAGACCTTCAGCCACGGGCAGGACCACAGCCCCAGCATGGCTGAGCCTGGCCCAGGCGGATCTCCTCCCACACAGACACTCAGCCCTTCAGCCCCCCTTCAGACTGGGGGGGAACTCCCTGTGCTCCAACTTGAGGCCATGGCCCCTTGTCCTGTCCCCACAGACACTGAGAAGAGGCTGCCCATGTCCCCCTGTGTCCCACCCTTCAGCTATTGATCCCCACTGATCAGATCCCCTCTCAGGCTGCTTCTCTCCAGGCTGAACAGCCCCAGAGAAAAGATGAGCAACAAGAAACAGCACCTTAACCAACAGTAATTTCACCCAGCAATTAAAAAACCCCAGTAGATGAGGGAATAGGATCACTGGGATTAAGCTCTTCAGCAATTTGTCCTTTTTGTCTATAAAAGGAAACATAACAAAAGCTTGAGCACCTTAAAGCAACCAACAAAGCTTGTGTACTACCCTGTGGCATCCCTCCAGCACACAAAGCCCAAAGCACCAGGCCAAAAGGCAACAAAGAAAACTTACAGAATCTTTTCCAGGTCGCTTTTTAGTAGGAGATTTATGTTTGGACTCAGATCTCTGCCTAGCTCTGTCCTTCTCACTCTCCCTCTCTCTGTCCTTCTTGTCTTTTTCTCGTTCAACATCAGATTCTGGTGAATCCTGTGTAAACACAGGGGGAAATATTAATGCTTCCTGTATTGAAAAGTAACATTTAATTTATAGAACCACCACAGCTCAGGAAAGTCTGGCTTTGTGTCACTGCAGCCCATCCCAGAAAGCTGCTGGATCAAGCACATCCTGCTAACCACAGCAGGAGCTGTAACAAACACACCCGAAGTGGTTTGAGAGGATGAGGAGAGGGGTTTGCTCAGTACAGAGGAGCTGTCCCTGTTCCCAGGGAGTGCAAGGTCAGGGCACACCCGATGCCCCACCATACATCCCTCCAGTGTATGTTTATTCCCCAAGATCCCTGGAAACAGTGACAATCTGGGAAACCCTTTTGCTGTTACACAGCTGCTTGGCCAGACCCAGACCTGACTGCTCTAAAGCTGCCAGGCTTTGGCTGGACTGTCACCCCTTGCGCAAGGGACTCGCTGGCAGGGCTGTGGCTGTACTCCACTCTCCATCCCAGCTGTGCTGTGTGTCACCCCTCATTTCACAGCCCCCTGTGAGTGCTGCCCACCCACACAGCTACCTGCAACGCTCCACTGTCAGAGACAAAAGGCCACGTGGGTTTTGAAGAGCTTTGCAGCCAGGGGAGTGGTACAGATGTACAACCCAGGACACGTGTGTGCGTATGCGCAACGCGAAGCCACCCAACACCCTCCTCCACCCTGACATCACACTGTTACAACAGCTGGGTGGTCACTGACCCCCAAAGAGGGTTACTCAAACTGTAAGGGCTCAGGCTGCCTGCTGACAACCTCAGTTATCCACACTTACAGACTTGTGTCTCCTCTTCTTGCTCTTTTTCTTGTGTTTTTTTGACTTCTTGTAACTCCTCTCTGCAGACAGGGAGAGAAACAATCACACATGGGTAGACACAGTCACCCAGGGACGATGGCACAGTCACCCCCCTGGAACCCAGGCGGGTGTCCTACCGGATTCTGCGCTGGAGGAACGCTCAGAGACCGATCTGGATTCGGAGCGCTGCCGCTTCTTCTTGGAGTGGCTGTCATCATCCTCCGACTCCGAGCCCTGCAGACACAAAGCCAGCAGGATCAGCAGGGTGACAGCGCTACCCAGAGTGACAGAGGGAGGCTGCAGCCTGAGGGGTGCCTCACCGAGCGGGAGCGCGAGCGTTTCCTGTGGTGCTTCTTAGACTTCTTCGAGTGTTTCTTGTTCTTGGAGTGGTGATGCTGACACTCGTGCTGGAGCACAAGGGGAGGCAAACGTCAGTCTGGCTACAGGACACAGCAAGGAACCCCAGTTCTGCTCCTCACCATCCCCAAGGCACCTACAGCTAGCAGTGGTGAGGGTAATCCAACCAAACCCAAACCCCGCCGGCAGCCACCGCGCTGAGGCTGCAGCCAGCATTTCAAGGTGAGGATGCACACAGCTCCTATTACCTGGCTCTTGATTGCAATGCTTCCAATTAAAGCCCCTGCTCAAGGCAGCCTAGAGAACACTGAGTGCCTTGCCAAGGGTCAGACCCTGGAATGAAGGCATCATAAAATCCACTCTCAAACTCCAGAAAACAAAACTTCCCAGAGAACCTGGGCTGGGAATCAAGTCTGTCACTGTCCAGGGGAAAGTCAGCACCCTGCTCAAGCAGGACTTGTCACAACTTGTGCAGTGTCCTTCTTACCCAGCCCATCCACAGGGGAGATAAACCACACCGTCCCTCCTGCACCCCAGCCAAACACAGGCTGCAGGAATATCAGTTAAAAAGGCTCCATCTGCAGAGCTTTGGCTGTTCCTGAGGTCCTACACTGCCAGCAAATACAACACTGCAGAAGTGTCACCAGGCTTTGGGTGAAGTCACAGCAAGAAACATTTACTGTAATACAAACCAAGCAGTTTTGATGCTGAATTGACTTCTAAAATTCTCATAGGGAAGCAGATGAAGAGAACAACCATGTATCAGAGTGTTCCTCACTTTGAAGATGAGGTTTAACTGTCCACTACCTTTATGTGACACGATCCACAGCAGCACCAGTCAGCAGAATGCTGTCAAAGCCCACTCCCTCTCTTCCCCAACAATTTAAGGGCCTATCAACTCAGAAATTTGTGTGTATTCTCCCATCAGGAAAACCTAAAGTAACAGTTACCTCTAGTATGTGCATGAAATCCTTAAATATTCTTTTCCTTTCAGACTCCAGGGTGATGTCTTCAAACGCTGGTTCCTTTACAAACCTGTCTCTGATCTGTAAGAAACATGAACACAAAACACAGCCATTCAGGAACTAAATGGAGCTGACTAACAGAGACATGATTTCACCAGCTGAAGGAAGGCACTGTGCTGTCACCAGGCTGGACTTTTTGTGTGCCAGCTTCACCACCACAACCCCCTTCAGCAAACCTTTAGGTGGAGCATGCAGGATCAGACCCATTTTCCCCCACAGGTGCCAATTAAGCCCCACAAGCTCATTAGGGCATGCATTGTCATACAAAGTATGCTCTGAGGGGAAGGGGTTTTAAGAACAAAGGCAGTGACTTCACTAAGCAGAGAGCTTTATCTCCATTTAAATCAAGTTCAGGGGCTCTGTGTGATTAAGGTTTTGGGGGTGGTGAGTTTTGTTCTGTGGGTTGGTTGGGTTTAGGGTTTTTTTTTTGGTTTTAAACTGTATTCAGATTAACCCATGGTTGAATGGGTTACATCAGCCTGCAGATGTCACTGAAGAAGTGACAGGACAATAGTTATGGGTCTGAGTTTTACACACAGAAACACCAAGAGCTTAGATACTCTTAAGTTTACTCCTAAGGAGCACAAGCTTGCAGCAGTCAGTGAACTGTTCTCTGGGAAGGTTTTGTACTGAAGAGATGATACATACATCCTCCCAGACAGCATCCAGCTCGATGGGAGGGGTGGCTTGCTTCAGCATGCTCTTGAAGGCAGACTCTTTCCGCTTCATTTTGCGGGCTTCTTCCTTCTCCCTCTCCCTCTCCCGGGCTTCTGCCTTTTCCAGCAGCTGCAGCAAACCAAAGTTATACCATCACTTGAAAGATACCAAAATGCAAGGCTAATAATTCACTCCAGTGCATTTTTTGGAATGCTGAAGTTCACCTTTAGCACTCTCTATTCGTCACCTGGGTGGGCAGGAGGATGAGCCAGTTACTTCTTTTAAAGCACGCAACAACTGTGTCTCAAACAGAACCTAGACCTGAGTTAATACACCCTGCAAGCCCCAAGTACAGAAACACACAGAGAAACCCCTCACAAGGAAAGTTATGTGTGAGTGGGAGATCATTACTTAATTGCTGTCATGGAATTTCTCCAGTTGAAATGTTTCTGTTTTGGCTAAATATATACCCTCTGCAATCTTCATCCAGCAGCGTGACTACAGCACAGCACAGTCACCAGGCTGGAAAAGCCCTTGAAGCTCCTGGAGTCCAAATGTCCCTGTCCTGTGCTGACCCAGAGCCCTGAGCACCTCATCTCCCCTCTGTTAAACACCCCCAGGGCTGGGGACTCAGCCCCCTCCCTGGGCAGCCTGTGCCACAGCCCCACAGCTCTGCCAGGGAAGAACTTTGCCCTCCCAGCTGAGCTGACCCTGCCCTGGCCCAGCTTGAGCCCATTGCCCCTTGTCCCATCTCCTGTCACCAAAGCATTACAGAAGTACCCACAGCCACACAGTGAAAATGAGCATCAATTTGTCTTTTTGGAAGAGATTTCATGTTGTAAGTGTTTGAACACCCCTACACATTAATACTTACACTGTTGAAAGCCAGCTTGATGTTTCCTGCATCTAACGTAGTGGCTCTTTTAGTTGAGCTGATGACTGTAACAAAGTCTTCAAAAGAAGTGTTCACCTCAACCACAAAGCCTTTGTCCTGTAAGAAAGTGGCTTCATTAAGCAAGTCAGGAACTCTCACTGCAGCACTAACACAGGTGACAGCAGGAAATCCCATCTCCCAGTAGCACCATGTGTTTGGCATGGAAAGAAAACCCATGTACTGGGGGCTTCTCCCTTCTCACCTTCAAGATATCTTTTATTATCTTCTTTTCATCATGGTAACGAGCTTTCAAGTCTTCAACATAAAACTTGAAAAGGTCAAGTGCTGTTGATCCTGATGAAAAAACTAGATAAGTCAAAAGCTAGCTCTAATAAAAGAGCTGCATTTTTTTAGACATTTAGAAAAAAAAAATATACAGATAACCCTGTTCTATTCTGCCCTGAATCCAGACTGCTACCTCACTTTCTACAGGGTTGGAAGAGACAGGGTTCTTACCAGGCTGACCAAGCATATTAGTGAACCTGATGTCAGAGCTTATGGTTGGGTACAGCTCCATCCAAGAGGACATTGAGTGCAGTTGCCCGTGTTCATGCAGTTCATCTAAGAAAAGCTAAAAAACACAAGCAAAAAGGAAATCTGTGGTCACTTCTCCTGTTCACAGTTGGCTAGCAGCTGGAATGGGTAACTTGGATAACTGGAATTCAGTTTTTGTTCAAATAGGATTAAAAGATGTGGAACTGTTGGAGAGGGATCAGAGGAGCCACGAGGATGCTCAGAGGGCTGGAGCAGCTGCCCTACAAAGAGAGGCTGAGGGAGCTGGGCTGGGTCAGCCTGGAGAAGAGAAGGCTGTGGGGGGACCTCACTGCAGCCTGCCAGTCCCTGAAGGGAGCAGAGACACAGGAGGGGAATCAGCTTGTTAAAGGGCAGAGACTGGCAGGACAAGGGGGATGGATTAAAGCTAAAGGAAGGAAGGGTTAGAGGAGATATTAGGGGGAAGTTTTTTACAGAGAGAGTGGTGAGGGGCTGGAAGGGGCTGCCCAGAGAGGGGGTGGGTGCCCCATCCCTGGGGGTGTTCAAGGCCAGGTTGGCTGGGGCCCTGGGCAACCTTGTGTAGCTCCAGGCCTGGAGGTTGGTGGCCCTGCCTGTGGCAGGGGGTTGGAGCTCTGTGACCCTTGGGGTCCCTTCCAACCCAGACCAGGCTGGGATTCTATGAAAAAACCCATGGTTTTTGTCACTGTTTCCTCCTGCTTTCCTCCACCATCCACCACATGCCAATTCCATTCCCCTTCCATTCAAACCTATTTCTTCTGCCTTTCCCCTTTCTGGCCAACAGCCACGTTACACTGGGGAGCACATGCTACAGCGCTGAGAACTGAGGCATTACACAACACCCACCAGCTCCCTGCAGGAACACACACCCTGCACAGACCAGCTCAGCACACAACAAGTCTGGGACAAAGCCCACCAACCTGGAAGGATTCTCTGTTCTTCCGCTGCCGCCTCCTTTCTCTAAGTAGGCTCTTCTGTTTTTCTTCCTCCTCCTCTTTTTCCAGTGCCCTGATGTGTTCCTCAAAACAGATCAACGCATCCTCCTTGTCCATGTCTAGCAACAGATCACAACAGAGCCATGAGTGTCAAAGTCAGGTACTTCTTCCTACTTTCATACTGTAAGAGTTGCCAATTGCTACTGTGAGTGGAAGTGTTACTGAGCACATGAAGGCCTGCACAGCAGCAACACCCGACCTCCCCCAGCCTGGGTAGATGATCAGAGCCATGGCATGTTCTAGGCACCCTGCTTTGGCAGGGGGGTTGGACCCAATGATCTTTTGAGGTCCCTTCCAACCCCAACAATTGTGTGATTCTGTGTAAGAGCACAGAAGCCTTAGAGAGAAGGGCTGTGGGTGAGCACTTGTGCATGGCCCTGCATCACCCTGCGTATCTTAAACGCAGGACAGATGGAGATGGAGTATCTTTGTGAAGTAAATTCATATGCTGCTCTCAAAATGCAGGATCAACTCATTCAGAGGAAAAATGTGCTCATAATGGGAAAACTACCTTCTTAGAATAGAAACAATTACTGCTAGCAGGAAAGCAAACACAGCAGGACCTCACTCAGTCTAGTAGAAGGTAGCGTAACTATTAGCAACACAGACTAGGTTGTCAAATACTACTTCAAATTTCAAAGGCTAAAAACTACTAAGGCAATTCAATCCCCACAAGAGAGGAATTCCTTTATCATTAAGATTAATCAGGAATGATTTTTGAAGCTGCCATCCGTTTCCTAGGAGCCAGGCAACACAGGGTCCTTCACACAGTGCTCAGCAGCCGTCACAGCGTGCCTGCACCGAGCAAGGCACAGCCAGTCAGGAGTCCTGGCTGCTGAGGCAAACCCCTTCCCCTTCCCAAAGGGACACACAGGCTTTTTACATACTCTGAAGTTCCTCATCTTCTGCAAACGTGGGATTATCCATCAGGTACTGCTGAGCCTCTGACCAAGTGGTACAGTAAGTGACGTTGGCCATGTTATCTAGTATGTTCTTCAGTGCTTCCCAGTTCCTCTTCCGTAACTGTTTGGCTTGTTCCTGAGGAGAAAAAGGATTTGTTTTCCTTTGGTGTTAAAGCTGAGGTTGTACAGATGAAACTGTGTGATATAGGTTGTATAGATAAACATCTGTTCTCCAAGAAAACACAAAATTAGCTTTTTACATATAGAGCAACACAAGACAGTGCAGATGGACATACATTCCCATCCTCACTGCTGCTGGCAGCCCCAGATAAAGCCTGACAGTACACTGACTGTTCCCAAGAGATGGGAGCAGCTCTTCAAACACTGCTGCTCTGCACAGACACTGCCAGGACAGCACCAGCACATCCAGTAAAGGTTCTGTATCTGCATCCTTGTGCTGCTGAAGAGCAGTTCCAGACCAGAGGTGCCCATCACAGGCCGATCAATACGTGGTGCTGTCAGGACAGTGGCCTCTGGCTTTGTGAGCAAGCCTGGACCTTCACACTAGTCTCACTTAAACTCATTTAGAAACAGTCTTGCTACAAGATTTGTTTCTAATCACCTGTTTCCTGCTTGCCCAAGGGTGCTGGCAAGTGCTAACAGCACTCCAAGCTGCAGGGAACATGAACTGGCCCCTGAGTTTCACAGACTGGTTCAGGGCCATTCAGAATAAAAGCCATCATATAATTTATTAAAATCATACTAAAAATTAAATACATTGCAAAATTAGCAGCAGCACATCTCACTAAAAACAACCACCTTCCAAAGAAACTGCTGTCTTACCTGCCATCCAGAATCAAATCAGGGGTTTGTCTTGTCCCCCAGCAGACCACAAGGAGCTAGGGGCAGCTAACAAGAGCCATCTACTCCTGGATCTGCTTGTGCAGTTTCAGACAGGCACAGAACTGCCAATGGTTTATTGCCTCCAACCTCTACTGAATACTCCTTATGTACCACATAAGGAGAGGTAAGGCACAGCTGTCTCCAAGTTCACACCTACAAAGTCAGTCATAGTTTAAAGCTCCACCAGTGCCTCTTCCCTTGTCCTCTTGTCTCACCACATTCTGCTAAACCAGAGCTCCCTCTCCATAGCATCTGACAGCTGATAAACCCTGCCTCCCCTCTCTTCTCTCATCCCACCTGGGGATGAGATTACACTACCTGTAAGCACTGCCTGGGTCACACTAATGCAGCAACGATCCCGTTTGGCTCTCCGTGCCCTTCCTACAGACCCCTCCCTGCTGCCAGCACCTCGACTGTCCCTGAACAACAACCCCTCAGAACTGTGCTGCTTGTGAGGTTTCTTTATCAAAGAGCATAAACTAATTTACAGATGGCAGAGGTGAAAGTTACCTTCTCTTTCTTAGACAGAAAGAACAAGACATCCTCATAGATTTCCAGACGATCCCGCTCGGATATGGCATTCCAGACCTCCATCTCCCCAAACATCTGCTCAGCTTTTCTGCACAACACAACAAGCACATGGTCATGTACTGGTGAACACTGGCTTCAAGAGTCCCAGCAGAGATTAACTGGAACATTAAATGAACTAAGTTCATTTAGTAATGATCTTAGTGTAAGTAGTCATGTTTTTAAGTGTAAGTAGTCATGCTTTTGTGTTTTCTAGTGTAAGCAGTCATGGTTTTGGGTGGCACCTTTCTAACTCTTATAAAGGAAAGAGTTAAACATGAAAGCTGGTGCCACTATAAGCTCCTCCCCACTGATGTGGAAGCTCACCTGCAGTGCATTACTTCAGTGTGTTCATCTAAGGGCTAGCACAGGTTCAGGCTGTTGCTCTAGCAAACATCCCCTGCAATCAGGTACTGAAGCTTTCAGTGAGAGGCTTATCAATCACGCACACCTCCCTCTGGGCAGGAACGAGCTATCAGAGCTACTCTGTTCTTCATGGCAGATGGAACAGAAAATTCCTGTCAGTGTTCTATTTCTACTTATTAGAAGCTCAAACCATTACTACCATCAGCACATCACCCATTTCAGCTGCTTTTCACCTGGCTCTCAAATACATTCTATGAAACAGAGTATTTGTGTTCCTCCCCAAGTCTTAGGGACAGGCTTTCCAAGCTGAGTGCTCACAAAGGTTAGCATTCATCAGGAGCAGGCCAGCAAGATTTGATTATTAAGAGTGAAAGCTGTAACTTCACTCAGTCCTGGCCTTACTTGTATCTGGTGGTGGATGTCATCTTCTCATGGTTTTCTAGGAAGCGCTGGAAGGATTCTTTAGCTTCTTTGTACTTTGATCTGGCTTCTTCCTTCTCTTCTTTCTCTGTCTGAACTTTGTAAGCATTAAAGGCTTGCTTCTTTTCACTTAGTTTGGCCAAAGCACTTCGTGTCAAAGGAAAAGGAAACAACAAATGTCAGTTATGCAAAGAGGAACCAAACCAGAAAAGCAAAACTGAAGAAGCAAAAGATAATGGCAGATTATTACCAAAAAGGCAATAAAAACAAGCACTTGCTAACAGAAGCAGCAAATAAACCACAGGCTCCTGTCATACCTTCAGGCTGCATTTATACATTCCACATTACAATGCTATTTTTATCATGGGTATCACTTTCCTGCCAACGTCTGCAGCAGCCACCCCTTCCAAGAAGTCACCTAGGAAGTCTTCAGCTCCAACCCTGTAAATTTGTGCTTTCACTCCCAAGAAGCTAACATTAACAGCACAAAATGCAGCCACCAGCAGCCACACCTTTTCCAAATGAACAATTAAGCCTAGCACTTGCACTTCTTTATGTAGGAAATAAAAAGTTCCCTGGCAATGGTACATGTTCACCACTGCACTAGCATCTCTTAAAATAATCAAAACAATCAGTAAACCAAAGGACCTGGAATAGGATTTGTGTAGAGATGTAATGAGGAAAGAATCCAGCAGTACCTGTATCTGGGATCATTAATGATCATTTTCATGGCTTGCTCCCAAGAGGCATTGGATGGGACTCTCTGTGAAGACACAAAATCATTCATCCATTAGATTTGGAACCAACATCCAAGAAGAACCAATTCCTTAAGGAACAGCCCCCAGGAAAAGCACTACACTTCTGAGGTTCAGACAACATTCTTTGTGACTTTTTTTTTTTTGGTATTAACAGTCACCACAGGAAACCAAACAAGGTCCTTGTGGGATGACTGCCATTCCTACAATCACTTCTCCTGGAAGTTTGTCTGCTGCTCCACTATGCTGACTCACCATGCAAAACAGATCCCATGTGCTCTGAGGGAAAACCATAGTCTCATTTTAATTCTGCTCCACCTCCAGCTTTGAAATGGAGATTAAAAAACTGAGGGCTCAGACAATAAGGCATCAATTGTACCAGGAATGTACCTCACTGCCAGACAAAATACTGGCCACCCTCATTTCCACAGCCTGTAGTTTTAGAATCACTACTTCACAGGGTAAACAACATGTGTCTGAGTCAGACCAGCCTGTGAAAACACTGCACAGACATCTCTGTCTGCCCCTTCTCCATCATCACCTCTGCACTGTCTCTGAAGCACCTAGGGAAGCTGCTGGTGAAACTACTGAGTGTCCCAGGCTGAACTTTGCACAAGCACCAGATTACAGGTCTGAATTAGTGTGGGGATCATATAAAAGGAAGAACACATGGAAAAACTCAACTGAATGCCCTGATCAAAACTCAACACCTCACCCAAAGAGCTCAAAAAGGGTTAAACACACATTGTTTTCACTGTAGCTTTCTCTTCCCTCATGTGTGTAGTTCAAAAGTTCTCCACAACAGTGAGAAATCCTTCTCAAAATATGTCTAGCCATGTCTGGCAAATGCAGTTGTCATAGTTCCATAAAGCATTAAGATCAGTTGGCCAAAATACCTTTTCTTTTAACAGCTCTTTAAATGCCTGCTTTGCTTCTTCCTTTGTATTCCACGTGTAGGTTTTCTTAACTGGTTGGGAATCATCATCCTCTTTCTTCACAGCACTATATATATTAAAAAAAAAACCCCACAGTAATTTTATTATTTAAGCATTTTTTCCCCTAAGTTAGAGCCCCTGAAGAGGTATAAACCACCATAATCAGAAGGAACGAGCTTATTAAATGGCAGCTCAAAGAGTAACACTGCTCATGACGAACACCACAGTTTGTACAAGCATTTTCCTTACAGGCACCATACACAACAGGTCTAAAAAGCCAATGATTTCAGAAAAGAATGATCACTTACACAATTGCCTTCCTCCTCAGGTTATCAGAACATGATTTGTAAGAATAAACCACTGAAATTTAGCCAGAATGTTTATATATTATAGAAAAATATAAAAAGTGAAGTGCCTAAAAATTTGCCTCTTGCCCTTAATTTCCTGCTGGCTGTAATAACCCTCAGCATGTTCTCTTTTTTGCTTAGGACAAAAATGCTAAGCTACAATTCTCTGCATAATCAATTCCTCCATTACTAAAAACCAAAGGATCTCAGAACAGATAGAACTGCATTTAGTATTGTGTTTCCTTCTAATGGCAGCCAACTGCAGAGCCTGACAGAGGAGGAATCACACAGGGTAAGCATATAATGTTAACCCAGGAAACGAACAGCTCTCAAAACTTTACACCATGTTCACACCCTTGGTGTTCACTGCAGGGTTTAGAGCTTTGGGAGAGGGCTGGTGAGGGTGTTAATGTTTCTAAAAACAGATTAAATACCTTCCTCTTTCATAGAATCATAGAATGGCATGGGTTGGAAGGGACCCCAAGGATCATAGAGTTCCAACCCCCTGCCACAGGCAGGGCCACCAACCTCCAGGCCTGGAGCTACACAAGGCTGCCCAGGGCCCTATCCAACCTGGCCTTGAACACCCCCAGGGACAGGGCACTGACTGTTCCAGCACCTCACCACTCACTCTGTAAAAAACTTCCCCCAACATCTCATCTAACCCTTCCTTCCTTTAGTTTTAATCCATTCTCCCTTGTCCTGCCAGTCTCTGCCCTTTAACAAGCTGATTCCCCTCCTGTGTCTCTGCTCCCTTCAGGGACTGGCAGGCTGCAACGAGGTCCCCCCACAGCCTTCTCTTCTCCAGGCTGAACAAGCTCTTTCTTACTTGCCATGCTTCCCTGCTGCCAGTGGGAATTTCACTGGAGAAACAGTTCCTGCCAAAGCCTGGCCACTGAAAACTGCAGATAACCCAGATCCCAGAAGAAATACCAACACTGCAGCAAAGCCTCATCCTCTGTCACTTCACTTACTCCGCTGAGGCGTCCTGCTTGGAAGAGTCGTCTGCTGCATTAGCTGCAGCTTCTCCACTCTGTTCCTGTGCAGCAGGTGCAGAGGTGGCTTGTCCCTGTTCCTCAGCTGTGGCAGTGCCAGTGCTTTCACCCTCTGCTGCAGAAGCAGCTGCAGCAGTGTCTGCCTCGGAGGCTCCCGGCGCTGCAGAGGCGGCGGTGGCGGCGGCAGGCTCGGCGGCGGCCGTGGCTGTGCTGCTGGTGTTGGTGGCTTCTGCTGCAGCAGCTGGAGCTGCTGTTGCTGTGGTTGATTCTTCAGGCTTTGTGCTATAGGTACCAAAAACCACCAACAGTTATGGACAAGCACAGGGCATCTTAGTGGCTTCCCTAAACCATGAAGGACCTTAAGTTCATAAATACAGAGTGGGAGGTCTGGGTCTTGTTACCAAGACTCCTCAGAAGGACACAGCAGCTCAAAGGCAGGAAAAGCTCTCCTGAAACTCTGCAGTTAGAGAGACTCAGAATGCACTGCTTGAGCTTTTATGCATCAAGCCACTACCTGGAATGTCAAGTTGCAAGGAAAAGGTTTTAAGATGCAAGGCCTAGCTTCCATTTTTAACAAGCAGGCAGCTCCCCACACAAGGCATCAGCATACCACTGAAGACATACCTGTTTTCTTCAGCTTTAATCATTGCTGGAGGAGAAAAGGGAAAAGCAATCAAAACACAGCTTCAAAATGCAGGCCAAAAAGTTACTGTTAGCATGATTTAATAAAAGCAGAGCTTTGAACACTTTTGTTATAGCTTATACTTTTTAAAAATACATTTTAATATTCTTTAATATTTCAATATTTGTACCCTTTAAAGGCTGAAATCAACTCAAACACAATTCAGAAATCCCTTCAAAGAAATATTAGGGTGTATGAAGAATTACTGGTTTTAAAGTAATTATTTCAACTACTAGCTTCAAGAACAGAAACAGATCTTTCCTTTTCTCTGCTAACAGTCCCCCTGCTTACTCCTTGTAAAGCTTTCACAATGCTCCTTCCTTACCCCAGTTATCTTTTAGGTTTTTCATCAAGACCACATCTCCCTACAATACTAAACAAAAACATGCTAAAAGGAAAAAACAGGAGCACAACATCATCTGTTTGCACAGAAGCATTAATCATCTTTAATTACTTTTTTGTATTATAAATGTTTTTGCCTGGTCACAGTTTCCCAAAATTATTTTGGTTCAAAAATCAGAAGCTAACTGGTACCCAAGGCAAGGCTTTACATACAATTTTGGCTTTCAGGAGACAGCCAGTACTATTGCTTTAAGTATAAAACTCACCACTGTTTACAAAAATCTTTCCAAGACACCAACCCAAAGTGTAATTCTTAATTAAAAGCTGTGTTGCACTCCAGAAGCCTGGCACCCTTTTACCCTGGATTCCCAAGTGAACATGGATTAGTACAGTCTCCTCTCTGCCTCCCATCTTCCCCCATCAGTCTGGGCCCCTCCACAAATCCTACAGGAGTCAAACCCTACAAGGGCCCTAAAACAAAGGCCTGAAGGATGACCTACTGCTAACACAGCCCTGGACAAGCACAGCACCACACATCCTGATCCCTGCCTGCTCAGGGACACAAGGGGGAGCTGATGCTGTCGGCACAGAAACAGGGAAGAACTACGGGTGCCATGGAAAAAGGGACAGTGATCATAGAATCCCAGACTGGGCTGGGTTGGAAGGGACCCCAAGGGTCACAGAGCTCCAACCCCCTGCCACAGGCAGGGCCACCAACCTCCAGGCCTGGAGCTACACAAGGTTGCCCAGGGCCCCATCCAACCTGGCCTGGAACACCCCCAGGGATGGGGCACCCACCCCCTCTCTGGGCAGCCCCTTCCAGCCCCTCATGCACACACAGAGCTCATGACTCACTGCCATGCTCCCTGCTCCCTTTCACTGATGTTACCTTCAAGGTCCTCAAGCTCTTTGGGTTTGGCCCAGCGTGATTCCTTGGTTTGAGAATTATAATAGTAGGGCTTGCCAGAATCAGATTTATACTCTTTCCAGGGACATTTAGACAACAATTGCTAAAGGACAGAAAACAGAAAGAAAAGCAAACTCAGAACAGTGTTTTCAAATGAAAAGGATAGCTACAAGTGAGCCACAAGCACTATGCCAAGAAAGAACTAAAAGATCAATGAATACAAGGCATATAATTCCCCAAGAAAAGCCTCTCTAGGGACAAACACACACATTGCTGATCTGAGTATCAGACAGCTAATACCAAAAAATTATCTAAAAATTGATGAAAGCTGTTGAAGAGCTTTGTCCACGTTGCAGCCTCAAGTTCCAATACCATAAGGGATGCCATGTAAACATTTTGGCAACATTTCTTATTTTAAGTTTGCTCCCATGGGGGGAAAATAAAGCAAAACAAGAATAAAAATCTACTGGCACAGCTATCCTCCTGCCCAAGAGTTACAGCAGCAAACCCTTGTGTTCACAGAGTGTCACACAGTCCAGCAATCTTCATCTGGATTTGGTTTACCTCAGCAGGTGTTTTGAGATCATCTGGCTTTTCCCAGGTAGACTGCTTTGTCTCAGTGTTATAGTAATACGTCCTTCCGTCGGGCGATTTGTGTTCTGTCCAGGTAGATTTCTAGGGGGGGAAAAAACCAAACCCCAAAGGTTAAAGATGAAGGATAACTGTTGATTGGGGTGCTATCAAACCCCCACTAAGAGTGCAATACTAGTGGAAAGCAGATGGACCTGTTTAGAGTGCTCTTCGTTAAGAGAGCTGTTGGAGGTGGCGGTTTGCTGGGCTGCGCAGACGACGGGGTGTGTTGTCTGAGGGCGAAACAAAACAGAGCTCTGAAAAGACATCCTGGTTAATAGCTGTTCAGCTGAATTCACACATGAGACACACCAACCCAGCAGCACAGGCAGCAAGGCAAACATCTAAGCACATTTAAAGCAGGACTGTGTTCAAGAAACACTTCTTTCTGACAGGAAGGATCAAGAGTCTCTCAACGCCCTCTCCCAGCCAGCAGCCCAGTTGCCATTAGAAAAGGGAGCAGGAATGAACATGACCTTAGAATCATAGACTGGTCTGGGCTGGAAGGGACCCCAAGGGTCACAGAGTTCCAACCCCCTGCCACAGGCAGGGCCACCAACCTCCAGGCCTGGAGCTACACAAGGTTGCCCAGGACTCCAGACAACCTGGCCTTGAACACCCCCAGGGATGGGGCATCCACCCCCTCTCTGGGCAGCCCCTTCCAGCCCCTCACAACTCTCTCTGCAAAGAACTTCCCCCCAATCTCTCATCTCACCCTTCCCTCCTCCAGCTTCACTCCATCCCCCTTGTCCTGCCAGTCTCTGCCCTTTAACAAGCTGATTCCCCTCCTGTGTCTCTGCTCCTTTCAGGGACTGGCAGGCTGCAATGAGGTCCCCCCACAGCCTTCTCTTCTCCAGGCTGACCCAGCCCAGCTCCCTCAGCCTCTCTCTGTAGGGCAGCTGCTCCAGCCCTCTGAGCATCTCCGTGGCTCCTCTGACCCCTCTCCAACAGCCCCACAGTTCCAATAAATCACACAGGACTGAACAAGACCAGAACCATGACCATCCTGCTAAGGATGGCTGCATTAGGAACAGCAAGGAGGACAATTATTGCCTATCAAATTCTGCTTCTCACATTCAAACTGTCAAAGTAAAACATTCATTCATGTGCAACAGGCAAAATGCTACCCAAACATCAAAGTAAGGTAAAAACTGCTTCTCAACTGGCCACTGGTGTGGAAGGGAAAAAAGAAAAGCACAAAAAGGAACAATCTTCAGTGCAAATAAAATCCCAACTCTACACTGAGTGACTCTAGTCCAACACTTGGGGATTGAAACTGGGAAACAGCCAACTCTAAAGTTACAGTGGTATCTAGGCTGCAATTCACTGGCTGCTCAGGTAGGGCAAAGAGACCTAAAAACAGCACCAGAAACACACTGCTGGCCTGCAATCAGGAGGACTAGAAACAAACAGGCTGTAGCACTCAGAAAGCAGTGGAAAGGTGAGAGAAAACACACTGTAGCTACACACATTCATTACAGACTGGCAGTCAAATAAGCACAGCAGCTCCACAGGGACAGGACAGTAAGACACAAGGTTTACTTGGAAACCTGCAAAGCCAGGAATGCACACTGCAATCTTCCAGAATTCTGGGTTCCACATACCTGAGTTCCAGGAGGTGTCACACCTGAAAAATAAAATTGAAAAAAAAGAAAATCATTAAAAAAAGAGGTTTGGTTTGTTTATTTTTCTGCATAAAGACTCTAATTAATCAGTGTTTGAAAGAAAACCAGTTTTTCTGGGGATCCAAGTTGTCAGTTACTGAAGTGCTAAGGCACATTTTACAGAGCAGTGTGCATATATATATATATACTTTTATATATTTGTTTTTTTAAAAGCTTCACCATTTCTGGTGAGACATTTTGAAAAGGTAACAAACTGGTTTTACTTACCTACTTGTGCATCCATACTGTTCACCCCTGGCTGTAGGAACAATCAACAGACATTTAAGTACTGAGTAATTAAACCAAGATCTTGTAATTAAACCATCAATAAACACAGAACATATCCAAAACAAGGGCTTTCAGCAACAAAATGCTCTACTGCCCCAAATACAGATTCTTAGCTTCCCATCCCCACTGAGTAATTACTGCTCCTTAAATAAGCAATTAGGAACATTAAGCTAACATAATTTAAAAAAGAGGTTTGGTTTGTTTATTTTTCTGCATAAAGACTCTAATTAATCAGTGTTTGAAAGAAAACAAGTTTTTGAAAGAAAACAATGTTTTTAAACATTTTCAGAAAGGCAATATATGCAATGAAGCACACCAGGGGTCCCCTGCCATCATTCCCACACCCATCTTTACCTCCCAAGTGAGTAGGTTGGGAAGAAGAAGGAGATCCTGAATTTCTGGAGTAAGGTTACTAAGTTTCTCCTCCAATTATGTGGGATGAGCCTTTGGATGTATTAGTGTTACATTCACCAAAATGCTTGCAAATAACCAAAGCTCTTACACAGACCCTTTATTTAAAGTAGTTTCATACTCAGGAAAAAAGGATTAAGAGAGTTCAGAATTTTCCCAGTTTCCTTTGGTTAATCTGGGCAGAATTATAGTCTGGGTTCAGCTGCTGCTGGGGTTTATCTTCCAGCTCCCTTCTTCTACAAGCTTTGTTAACAAGCAACTCAAGGGAAACAGCAAAATGTGTTAGAAGGAGAAAAGAAATCATACTGCTTTAATGATGTTTGTTATTATCCAGCAGGACTGAACCAGGGGAACTGCTGACAAGCTTTAGGCCTCTAAAGGGTGTTCTGCTTCTGAGCTGTTTGAGCTCCTCTGTGAGTGTGCTTGTGTCCAGGGGATAAGGAAGGCTGGAGTCCAACCTGTGTCTCCAGCAAGTCACTCCTCAGGCATGTTTTCTTCCCTATGCCTACAGTTAATCATAGAAGAGGCTGCCCATGTCCCACTGTGTCCCACCCTTCAGCTATTGATCCCCATTGATCAGATCCCCTCTCAGGCTGCTTCTCTCCAGGCTGAACAGCCCCAGCTCACTCAGCCTGTCCTCACAGGGGAGATGCTCCAGGCCCTTCATCATCTCTGTGTCCCTCCTCTGGACTCTCTCCAGGAGATCCCTGTCTGTTTGATCCCAGGGAGCCCAGCACTGGACACAACACTCCAGGTGGGGCCTGACCAGGGCAGAGCAGAGGGGGAGGATCCCCTCCTGTGACCTGCTGCCCACACTCCTCCTGATGCCCCCCAGGATCCCCTTGTCTCTCTCAGCCCCCAGGGCACACTACTGGCTCATGGCCACCCTGCCATCCACCAGCACCCCAGAACATGCCCCAGGAGTCACTGACTATCACTGCAGTTAAACTGAGGCTGTGACATACACCCACATCTCATTAAACAGGCGCCAGCAGCAAGAAATAAGCTTGTTAATTAAGGAGCAGATTCTCTAGTGTCTAGAGACAAGCACTACACTTTTCTGCACTGTTGAGACAGCCAACATCCCCTCTCTCATGTGAATTCTGGGTCATCTGGCACAACTCAAGGTGACATGAAACCCTCCTCCTGACAGCTCCTCCTCAGCTGGTGCTTTACAGAAACTTTACTCTCAGTGGCCTTTCTGTCCTCACTCCAGCAAGCAGACAGGCTGCTCAGCACACTGGGGGGTAACACAGCTGGCTACACCTAGCATGTTTGGGAGGTGAATTAAAGATCACTTTCAGCAACCCCCTAATGAAAAAAACAAGTGGAATATGAACCAACTTATTGTATAAAATGACCACCAGAAGCAGCAGGAAAGGCTTTGTGCTTAGCACTACAGACAGAGTTCTGCAGGAGGAAGTCTGACTTGGGGGTGTAATATCTGCACTGGAGGAAAATACAAAATGCTTTATGTCTAAATTTGAATGGACAGAACTGATTTTAAGGGGATCTCCTATAGTTACTTTACATCTCAGAAAAGATGATGCTAATGGGAAGGAAACTTAGCCTTTCCCACTTCAGAGAGAGATTTCATCTGTAATCTGTTAATTTACCTGTCCATTTCCACCCAAAAACTTCTCCATGCTTTTACTGACCTCAGCAAACATTCCTCAAATCCCAGTGACTCAAGATCTCACACTGAATGACAGAAACTCTTACAAAAAAATGAGATATATAGTGGTCAGATAGGAGATACATAGTAACCTTCCAAACAGCCAGAGTTCACACTGGTTCCTGCCAACACAGAAGCAGGTGAGGGGCAAGGGAAGAGGCCAGGGCTGCCAGAAGCTTTGTGGGAGGCAGGGGGACAGGAGCGGCAGGGGCAGGGGGACAGGAGCGGCAGGGGCAGGGGGACAGGAGCGGCAGGGGCAGGGGCAGGTACAGACATAGGTGTTTAAAAGGACAGCTGAAAAGCCTCAGGACACCAAGTATGACTAGCTCTACCTCTCACAGAAAGCTTCTTTTTGACAGAAATAAAACTTGATTGCAATCAGCAGTACCTTTTGCACAGCCCAGCTGAAGAAAACCACTGGCCCAACTGACCCCACTGACACCAAACCCCTCTAGAAACAGGGGAAGTCCAAACTCACCGGAACCGTGGGCTGCATGGCAGCTTGAGACATGTGAGACATCATCATCCCAGGCATCACTGACTGCATCATCCCAGGCATCTGCAATTAGAGAGGATTTTAAAGATAGATACCTTAGGAGGGTTCTTTTCTTTAAAAGCAGTTCTTCAGCACTGTTTTTTATTTCAAAAACACACAGCCAAGCATTATGAAGCACTGGGTAGCCACAAGGAGGGCAGGTCTGTGGAATTCATCAGTCTTTCAGCTCACTCCCACAGAACTGGCATTAGGAAGAACAGGTCTAAAGTATTCCAAAGCCTGATATGGAACTATGAATCATAGAATGGCATGGGTTGGAAAGGACCCCAAGGGTCACAGAGCTCCAACCCCCTGCCACAGAAAAGGAATCTTCCTATCACCCAACCTAAACCTCCCCTTTTCTAGTTTAAACCATCCCCCCT
>VZTU01001869.1:0-97109 GCA_013400835.1 Zapornia atra | reverse complement strand
CAGAAAGAGTGGTGAGGTGCTGGAACAGGCTGCCCAGAGAAGTAGTGGATGCCCCGTCCCTGGCAGTGTTCAAGGCCAGGTTGGATGGGGCCCTGGGCAACCTTGTGTAGCTCCAGGCCTGAGGTTGGTGTCCCTGCCTGTGGCAGGGGGGTTGGAGCTGTATGATCCTTGGGGTCCCTTCCAACCCAGACCATTCTATGATTCTATGATTAGCATGAAGGGATGATGGTTCTCAGTTAAGATCCAAAGCAGAAGGATAATGCTGTAATAATTTACATTGTCTATTCTGAAATTCCTATTATGCCAAATTCCTATTATGTATGTTATTTTTCCTACCAGTTCTGCTGGATGCAAAGTCAGTGCTACCCACAGCCCCCTAGTAGATCAGAGTAATCCTAATTACTGACAGAAGTTCACAATTATTTTTTTTTTCCTGCAAGGCTGTGTTTTAGCAGTTCTGAACAACTGACTCCTCCTCTCCCCTGCCTTTTGTTTGTTTTAAGGTGTTTCCAAAACCACCTACGTATAGCAGGGACTTTTAATTCTCAAACCCGGATCTAATGTCCTAGTTGGGCATGCAACAATTGCAGTCACTGCTAGAAATAAAACCTGGTTAGCCCAAATGACAGTGGTATCTCTGGAAAGGCTGGGCAATGGTCAAGACAAAAACTTTGGTGAGTCCAGCTGTAAAAAATTGCCTTCTAATACTTTGGTAATATGATTTTTTCCATTTGTTCTGAAGTCAAGAACTACGAACAGAAAGAGGATCAACATACATAAATACACTTCAATTATACTTTTTATCTTTACTTTCTCTGTAACTTTCCACTGATACTTTTAAAATGAAGTAATGTTTTTTATTACAGGAATGCTTCCACACATAAAAAAAATCTTCCTAATGAGTTATACCAACAACCTTGGTGCAGTAGTTAGCAAATATGACTCAGTGGAGGAAGAGAGAAAAGAAACTGGAAATGAATATGCCTTCTCTTCAACTGCCTAGGCATTATGGAAGAGTACTTTTCCAAAGAAAGGGTGAGTTGCCATCAGATGATGTGCACTGCTGACTAAAAAGAATAATAAGACTAGCACATAAACTAAAAATCCTGCATGACAGAAAATTAAATGCTTTCACTGCATGTTCTAATACTGTGACATAAAAAAGTATTTTGTTATTATGAGTACACACCATGTTAGGATCCTATTTTCTATTTTGCTTTTCTCTGGGGTTTGCACCATTGTAACAGCTGCAAGGTATTTTTTGACGTTTAGAACGGAGTCATTATGTAATGAAATTTAATTGTGCTAATGACTGATTAAAAATACTGTGTGCCTTTTATTTGCAGTGAACTTTCAGATTAGTTCTTCCTTCTTACCTTTTGAGTGTCTTTCAGTGTCAGTCGCTGCTTTTTCTCTTGTCTATGGAGTCCATCCCACAGTTTTGACTTTGGGACTTGCCTGTTTTCAGTGTAACTTTCTGAAAATGGCTCACAGCACTTTGGAAATTCTAACACTGAATTGCTTGCTGTGCATCTGCTTGAAGTTTGCCTTGTTGTGGGTTTTTATTTTATTCAACTGAGGACGTTACATGCCCTTGGCAAGGTCCTGCTTAATACTCCCTCAACTGGCAGTGAGATTTGTGGACGTGGCAGTTTAAAATCCCTCCCTGAAGTTCTGCTGTTGTTTACCTGCTTATGTTTTTAGGCTGGAGAGGAGCGACAAATAGTGGACATAGTAATGGCATAGCAAGCTCTATCATAATTACATTTGATGTATATGAAAAGAAGATGCTTTAGTCCTTTATGTTTGGTTGGTAGTGACAGCGTGTTTTCAGAGTTGCAGTGAAGAAGGCTGTGGTAGTCAGCAGAATGGTTTCCAGTCCCATTGGTTGCACTGACATGTCTCAGGAAGGACAGAAGTGAGTGTTCTAGGATTATTATTTTTTTGGTGGAGGTTTATTTTGTGTGTTTGTTTTGTGGCAGGCTAGTTTCAAATGATTCTGAAGTGCCCTGAAACCTAAGTGTCTTATAACTTGGGTTGGGGGGAGGGGAGGGAGGGGAGATAACCATGCCAACAACAAACCTCAAAACTATAGAGTTATGGCTGCGTGAAGGTTACTGTGGGGTAGTGAATGAATTTATAAATAGGAGTATTGTCGCAGGCTAAAATAAACCAGGAATGTAATTTCAGTATTTTTCCCCTCCAGGCAGCCCGCAGAATCACGTAAACAATCTTCCGGCTCAAAAAGCTGCCATAAATACACGTGTATGGAAGAAGGGCAACATGCAGGGTGAATTTAAGGACTCCCGGGAGGAGCCCGGCTAGCTCCATCCCGAGGATTTCCCAGCCAAAGCTCGGCGGAGGCTGGGGGCGAAGCAGCTGCGGGGCAGGACGCGCACGGGCGGTGTGAGGGCGGCTCCGGTAAGCGCAGAACTCCCCCCGGTGGCCGGGATGCCTCCTTCCCCAGCGCTTCCAGGAGCGGCGAGATTGAGGCAGACGCTCTTCAGAAGGAATCTGAAAACCGAAGGCGGAAAACACACGCACACGGGCGACGAGGAGACGTCAGGGTGGTGAAGCGAAGGTGAGCGCTGCGGGATGACTGGCGCCGGGTCTCCCTTCTCCTTCTGTCGGGGAGGGCTCCCCCTGCGCCGGGAGGGGTGGCGAGGGAGCTGCGGAGCTCAGCCCGCCCACGGCCCGCCGCTCTCTGCCCCTTGACGTGGCGAGGACTCTCCCATCAGCCATGTTGCCTGCGTCGGCAGCGCTGGGGCGGCTGCGTGCGTGTGGGGGAGAGCGAGAGGCGGCAGTGGCGGCCGGGACGCGGGGTGAGCGGGCAGGGCAGGGGCTGGGAGGGGTGGCGGAGGGCCGCAGAGCACCGGCTGCGCGAGCTGGGGTGCCGTGGGGAGGAGAGTCCTTCGTCGGCGCCGTGGCGGCAGCCCCGTTCCCCGCGCTGCTGGGGTACCGGGGCACCCCAGCCCTCGGGCCGTGTGGCCCCCGCTCGGCTGCCGGGCCGGGGGGAGCGTGTGGGGAACTCCCTGACTGCTCTAGCAGTTTCGGCCGCGTACCCCGCCCTCCGTGGCGATGCGGAGGGAGCGCTGGGCGGCCTGAAGCTGCTCGCCGGGGCTCCGGACGTCCATAAGGGGTCGAGGATAACGCTGGCGGCTGGTCAGTGCTGCCCGCGGTCTCCCGACCCCCAGACCAGGGGTGCCTGCACCCCTTCTTATGAGAGGGGGAGCGCCCGCCCTTGCCGCCGCGGCGGAGCTCGGCTGGGGCCGTGCGAGCAGCCGCCGAGTGCCCCAGGCGCAGCCGGACTTGCCGGCACTCAGGTAGGGCCGGCGGAGCACGGCCTTTGCACGGGTGTAAAGTGCGGCTCCCTCGGGCAGCGGCTGCGGCTCTGGCGCGGGGCTCTTCTGTACCCGCCTCGCTGTGCCACTGCCGGGGGCTCTAGCCCCTGCTAGGGGTGCCTAGCGATAGAGGTAAAGCTACGTGAAAATGGTGTTTAGACAGGCCCTGCTGCGTGTGGATGTGTTACCTTTTACTTTAGGTGAGCTTCTACGTGTGCTGGTAGTTTAGAAAAGAAAAGCCTTCGGTGAACAAAACTGGGAGAGGTTTGAAGGATGGCTCTGTTTGAGTAGTGAAAGTGGGATCCTTATAGTTTGACGACCTCTTTTGGTTAAGTACTAAGTTATTCTCATATGTTTCAGTTCCTCCTTGGAGCTTGAAATAGTAATCTATCTGAAACGCTGATTTTGGTATAAAGAATAATTGGAGGTTTATTATTAATATCTTTTGTTTTACTAGATTGTTAATACATAATAAGATGAAAGAATTGGTTTGTTATAAGGGCACAGTGAAATGTGCTAATTTAGTGGTATTAAAATACGTAGTTACATGAGGGACTCTGATCTCTCTATGCTGGAGCTCTTAAAGCACTATAGAGAGAAACATTCTGATTTTGTTTGTGCTTCCAAGGCTTAGGGGTTAGTATTTTGGTGATCTTCTCTATTGGGTCACATTTACGTGGGGTATGTAAATGTTTAAAGGTGTTGGAGGAGGTTTTAGAATAATCTGTTTTGAAAAAAAATATAGTTATTGTTTGTAGTTGCCTCTAGAACCATTTTAAAATAGCATAATTTCATGGTAATGTATTTCAGAACTGTTTATTCAGCTATAGGATAGCTTTCTGAATGGTCTATCAAATGTTTGATGTGTGTAAATCCTAACTGTACTCTTGAAACTAGACAGAGCAATTACACAAATACTGTAGTTTACTTGAGAATCAGGTACAGTCAGCCTGTGACTCGTCATGCACTTCAGTTGTGGCTTCTTTGTGTGATGCAGAGTAAGATTACCATGGAGCAGGGATGTGAAGTACATTCAGCCTTAGCGGCAGGAGGAAGGAAGCGAGCCAGGAAAGAGTGCTGGTCATTTCTGGATGCCCTATCCTGCAGCAAAACTAAAGTAGTGACATCCCACCATGGGAGCTGTTGCTGTTCAGCTGTCCTGAAAATCACTTCTCTGTGGTTTTCTGAGGTGGACAATATGTATTTTGTGGCATTCGTGTGTATGAAGTTTAGTATGCAATTTGTAGGTCAGGAGGGCTTGCTGTTCTTGTCTAATGTAATACCTCTCTGCACCTATCTCAGCAGATGTGCCTGGACAGCTATAACAATGCTATCGAAACTGAATGTAACTTGTTAGACTGTGAATTTCACATTTGGTATATGATTAAATATGAGAGTAGCCCTGCTGAAAAGGACTTGGGGATTGTGGTGGATGAGAAACTTAACATGAGCCAGCAGTGGCTCTTGCAGCTTGCAAGGCCAATGGGATCCTGGGTTCCATCAGCAGAGGGGTGGCAGCAGGGACAGGGAGGGGATTGTCCCTCTCTGCTCTGCCCTCGGGAGGCCCCATCTGGAGTCCTGTGTCCAGAGCTGTGGCCCCCAATACAAGAGAGATGTGGAACTGTTGGAGAGGGGTCAGAGGAGCCAGGAGGATGATGAGGGGGCTGGAGCACCTGCCCTACAAAGAGAGGCTGAGGGAGCTGGGCTTGTTCAGCCTGGAGAAGAGAAGGCTGCAGGGGGACCTCATTGCAGCCTGCCAGTCCCTGAAGGGAGCTTATAAGCAGGAGGGGATTCAACTTTTTAAAAGGGCAGATAATGGCAGGACAAGGGGGAATGGATTAAAGCTAAAGGAAGGAAGGTTTAGATTAGATATTAGGGGGAAGTTTTTTACAGAGAGAGTGGTGAGGTGCTGGAACAGGCTGCCCAGAGAGGTGGTGGATGCCCTGTCCCTGGCAGTGTTCAAGGCCAGGTTGGATGGGGCCCTGGGCAACCTTGTGTAGCTCCAGGCCTGAGGTTGGTGGCCCTGCCTGTGGCAGGGGGGTTGGAGCTCTCTGATCCTTGGGGTCCCTTCCAACCCATGCCATTCTATGATTCTATGATGTGGCTGGAAGAAAAGGTGGAGTAAAACTTGATTTTTAGCAGTTTCTGCCTTCTGCATAGGAAATACATACCTTACTAGAAAGTAACTGTTGAACTCAATCCAACAACTCTTTTTGATATATATATAATAAATATATACATGTATACACATTATTTGTCACGGAACACTGATGTTTGTACATTGGCCTCTGTGGAGCAGTAACTGAGTGACAAATCAAGTGTTGCTAGAGTAAAATGTGGAGAAAAGACTTTAAAGTCCAGTACGGAAAGTGGGAGTTCATGTTGCAGTTTGTGGAGTCAGAGTTGGTGGACTTTACAGCAGATGCTTATGGAATGGCAGAAATGACTTTTAAGTTGCAATTTTTTTGTCTTTTCAGGAGATAATTTTAAAAAGAGACATTCGGATTGTGGTTGTAACTGAGTTTGTTGCTTCGTGCAGATTGTTGTGTCAATACCCCATTTTTCAAGGACAGTATTCTTTCCCCTTTTCCACACAAAACTGATGGATTTTGATGTATTGGGAGAGAAATTTCTTAAATTCTAGGTCCCTTTCACATACCAGGCTTTTATTTTTCCCTCTTAGCTGAATTGCCTTCTGTGTCAGATCCCTCTGCTAATTACAACTACCAGATACTCTGCCTCCTTGTGTTTGCTAAGGTTTGTCCTCTGCTCGATGGCCCCATTTAGCCTGATGGCCTTGTAGCAACTTGAATAAAAGTGATGGTGGAAGTGCTCTTTTGTAACCGTATGGCTCCCTGTGTTGCAATTGCCATGACACGTAGATTCGATCCTAATATCAGTAAGATAACATGCCCATTAAAATACTGGCAGGCTAAATTATCATAGTGGATTTTTTTTTACACTGTGGAGATAAGTGGAGAACAGTTTGCAAGTATAAATGATTATTGAGTAATGAGCAGAATGAATATTTAAATGCATTAGTGAAAGGCCTTTAAAAGGGCTGTATTTTTGTGTGTCTGAGTGTAAGGTAGTCTGGTTTTTATGGCATGTTAGTGTGCTGTATGTTGTCTATTCTGGCCAACCCTAGAATTACTGCATTTCTTGCCTGAGTTTGTTCCTTGAGTCAGGAAGTGATCAGAGGAAAACTAGTGTAATAAAATATATTTAACTTGCACCATCTCAAATACTTGTTATTTGGAAGATGCTGTTGCTTGTGTCCTAGGAGTCTGTAATTTTCTTTCTGTTTCACCTTGTAATTCTGTGTGTGCTTTGGGATTTTAGAAGCATTATTTGGTGTTTATTGATTGTAACTCAGTTACAGCATTTAAATGTGTGACTGTTGCTAAGTACAATCAATATTTTATGGTTAAAAATGTTTGTACTTCAACATTCTGTTAACAGTTCTCTCTTAATCGTAGTGAAAAACAGAGAAGCTGACCATGACAACCTTCCTGGAATTTATCCAGCAGAATGAGGACAGAGATGGAGTTAGATTCAGCTGGAATGTTTGGCCTTCAAGTCGTCTTGAAGCCACAAGAATGGTAGTTCCAGTAGCTGCCCTCTTCACACCACTGAAAGAACGACCAGACTTGCCTCCTATTCAGTATGAGCCAGTTTTGTGCAGCAGGACCACGTGTCGAGCTGTTCTGAATCCTTTATGGTAAACCCAATACATACATTATGCCAATGCTTTTCCTTACAAGCCATCATTAGAATAGGGCCAGTTAAGCTCTGGAAAAAATCTGGTGTGTGGAAGTTCAGGTACTCATATGAAGAGTGTGCAGCTCAGACTTCTAGATCGCAGAAGTTTCTGCACATAGGCTTTTGCTTTTAGCAAATAACTAGGGTAAAAAGTTCACTATGCTATATCTTTTTAACTATGGAGCCCTAATATATTTTAATTTTCAAGTAAAATAAACTATTAATTACTGACCTTAGTTTGTAGACCAAAACAGAAACTGAAAGATGTGACAGCTTGGCAGATAAATATATCAGAAGTAGGCATGAGAGAGGGTGAAAGCTATTTAAGCTAAAGGGTGATGTTGGTACAAGCACAAATGATTGTGGAATAGTCATGGATATGTGTAGGTCAGAAGCAGAGGGAGTGCTTCATGTGTCATCTTGTATGGTGTGGAAAAGACACGTAACAGTTTCTAAGGTGGAGCCTGGTAGGCATGGGAAAAGAAGTGAGTGATAGTGAGAGATTAGACATGATTGAAAAGATCCTGTAGAACTCACTACAGGGCTAGATATCCTGCAGCCCCTGAAATTGGTATAGATTGTTTGATCTCAGTAGAACCGTGTTGTGTTTACAGCATGCTGGGATTTATCAAAAGATTTGATATTTTTAAAAGACTTCTGTCCTTGTAGGCAGGACAACATGTGATCTCAAGAATTGTAAATTAAAAACATGTGAAGTTTACTTTCCCTTAAGTTGTGAGTAGGACTTTGTAAGACATCTTTATGGCATGAAGGTATAAGCTGCATTTTTTATTTTAACTATCTGAATACTAATGAAAATATAGATAAAAAGCCAGGTTTGTAAGTTGAAAAAGTAGTATTTTCACTAGAGAGAGACAGCTGTTGAGTTGGAACCAGGTTTTTTTAGGGCAGATGTATAGATTCAGTATAGTCTCAGACACTGACACCTAGAAGGCATAGGCTGAGAAAAGAGGAAAAACACAAAGGTAGAGAGAGTTAAAACATGCAGAAAGTCTCTAATATAAAGTTGTTGAGTCTGTATTCTTAAATTTATATGGTTCTTTTCCTTGAACACCGTTCTTCCTCTCTAAAGACAATAATTAGCCTGGTATGTCTGCATTAAACAGCACTTATTTTGAATTTATAATATGGGCATTTAGTAGGTAGCATATTAGGAGGAAGCTTTTTTCAACGTCAGTGTGTTTATGAAAAATAAACTTATTTTAGGGTCAGTGGAGGAAAAAGAAATGTTTATGCTATATAAACTTTTCTTCTTGTATTCTTCTAGCCAAGTGGATTATCGAGCAAAACTCTGGGCTTGCAACTTTTGCTATCAGAGAAATCAGGTAAGAAAATTAAACATTCAGGACACAGAAAATAATTTTTTTATAAGGGAAAAGTGAAAATCTCAGTTTTTCAGGTTTTAGTAGCAAACTGAAATTGATGGTAGTGATACACCTGGGATCAGGTGTGTCTTCAGAGATTGCATTGAGCTTTTTTTCATGACAGCAATAGTGAATGTCTTTTGCTGGGGAAACTAGTCTGTACCTATGTTTTTGTTTTCTGTAGGAGCTGTAATTTTTTCTGTATATTTAATTTCTGTGGTTTTATTTGCAGTTTCCTCCTACCTATGCTGGTATATCTGAAATGAATCAGCCAGCTGAACTTTTACCTCAGTTCTCCAGCATTGAATACGTAGTACAGGTAATATCATTAAGTAAAATCTTGAACATCTGTAACCTTGCAATATACAAAAAGAATTAATTTCAATTTCATTTCTTCCCTCTGCTTTAGTGATCATTAGTCTGAACATGCTTGTTAGTAGAGTGAACATATTTCCATCAATTGGAAAACAACTCTTTGTAAAAATAGAAGGATGGCTAGCAAGACTAGTTAAAAGAAAAAAAAAAAAAAAGAAGAAAAAAAAGGTGGTTTTGAAAGGCAGTAATTCTGTTAAGTGTGTTTCTTTACCAGGAATTAATTTGTGTTTGTGCTGGGAGTTCGCTTACTGCTGTTGCTTGCTCAAACAATTTCAGTTCAAATTTGGCCAACTGTTGATTCATTTCTCATTAATGAGATTGTAATTAAATAATTACAAGTTAATTGTAGGGCTTGCTGGTTTAGAGAATACAGCTAATACATATACAGTTCAGGTGTTCAAATTTTAATAATTTTTTTAGGATAGAAGTTACTTGAAATAAAAAATGGACCTACAACCCAAGACTGCAGATGTCTGAAGTTGCAAATCTGTATCTCTAAATTCCCTTGTTGAGGATTAAGATGTGTAAGACTTCAGTGAGACATTCAGATCCTCAAGATTGGAGCTTGAGCAGAATCTCTACTTTTTGCCAGCTCTTGTAACAAAGTAGAGAGTATATTTGCTCATAGTACAGCAAAATTAGTTCAGGAGTAATCAAAAGAACTGATGATATCTAAAGTAAAATTATGAGGTGAAATGCCACAGGATGTTAACATATTTGGATTATTTTATAATTATGAACAGCTTTATGACTGTTAGGTTTGTTTGGACCAATAAACTTCATTATTTATGAAAAGATTTATAACTGGCACATGCTTCAAAACTATCATGCAATTCTGAAAGGATTTTTTTTTTCTTTTTTCATAAGCATTTTATTTTTGTGCAGAGTTCTTTAGGGCAGAAGTTTCCTTCCCCTTTAGCTCCAGATACTGATTACTACTTGGGAGGGATGTAAGTTAGATGGAGCATTGACATTATTCCTGTGGTTGAAATGAAAACTTTTACAAACTGCTCTTTGTTTGGTTTTGGTTCCTGTAAATATTGCAAGATTTGTTTTTCATGCAATTCTATTTGTGTTTCTCAAAGCGTGGTCCTCAGATGCCTCTGATCTTTCTGTATGTCGTGGACACATGCATGGAAGATGAGGATTTGCAAGCTCTGAAGGAATCCATGCAAATGTCTCTTAGTCTCCTGCCACCAACTGCGTTGGTAGGTCTCATTACCTTTGGCCGAATGGTGCAAGTTCACGAGCTTGGCTGTGAAGGAATTTCCAAAAGTTATGTCTTCAGAGGTACAAAGGACCTATCTGCAAAACAGCTGCAGGTAATGCACAAAAGCAGACAAAAAAACCCCCCATCAAGATGATGGTGATGAAGAAATTAAAATAGTCTGTAAACAAACTCCATAATAAAATCTTCTGCATTTGACTGCAGGAAATGCTAGGGCTTACAAAAGTAGCTGTTTCACAAGTCGGTCGGGGTCCTCAAGTGCAGCAGCCACCACCTTCTAACAGGTAATGTGCTTAAAACATCTAGACCTCATACCTTGACTACATTGATTTACTGTAAAAAATAGGTTTTATGGCAATGAAAACGATAACTGACAGTCAAACCTTTTGATCAGGTGTGGATTTACTAGGAGACTAATGGTTATAGCCTGTTTCTTTCCTATAGTTTGTGCTGGGAAGAAGAGACTTCATGGGTGATAGTAAAATCACTGGATGATTCTTTGGAAATGTTCTGAGATAATGCTCTCTAGGTATATTATAGATAAGTAAATAATGATGGTTGGTTGGTATGCTGGAAAGTGTTAACAGCTGCTTTAATGCCGCTTTCTTATATGGATATCCAGTTTTAAAAGCCTTCCCTGTGTTCTCCCTCTTCTACTCCCCTCCCCTTCTGTCTCTCATTTGGAAATTGTGTGTTGGCATTTGATTCTTCCGTGTATTCCACTGTGACATAGGAGAAATTGATGATAAAAAGAGACAGTTTTGCAGTCTCTGCCTTCCCATAAATAGCAGGATTTGTAGAGAGTCGGTAGCAGAGAGCACAAAAAATACTTGTATGTTAAAAATTCTTTCTGTGATAGTCTGATCTTTGATTTTCATTGAAGTAGTGAAACGAGTTTTGTTTTGAGATTCGTAGCTCATCATCTGAGGCATTCTTTTGACTAGATGTGTTCTGTCTGGTTAGTGGTACAAGTTAGTAAATGATTGTTTTACAAGCACTTTGCTGAACTTAAAAGGTGAGTGTGCTGTGTGTGTAGTAATACCAAACTGTGTTACATTTGGTGTCCTGGTTCTGGCCAGGCCTGAGTTAACCTTCCCAAGCTGCCAGCCCAGATGAGCTGTTAGCCCTCAGCTAGTTGGTTAGGCTGTTTCCACACCACCTGACATCACTCACCCATAAGAGGGGCTGGTTGGGGAGGGGTGTTCCTAAGTGTCTCTAGGGCAGTTTGAGTGAGTCAGGGTAGTTGGTCATTAAAGGTTCTATGTGTTATCACTGGGTATAAGTGAAATTTGCTGCTACTGTTCCCCTTTCATGGTGCTTTTGTCAGTAAACTGTCCTTATCCCAACCCACAGAAGCTGTATGTGTTTCTTCTCTGGGAGTGAGCGGCATTTGGGGCTGAACCACAGCAGTTGGTGAGGCAGGGACATTGCTCTGAATCCAAACTAGAATCTAGAATGAGACACGGTGAAGATACGTCTGATGTATTCATAGTGAGCGACTAGTAAATCTCTTTACCTAACAATTTGAATCTAAACTAATTCCATGTTATTTGTTCACAGATTTTTGCAACCAGTGCAGAAGATTGATATGAATCTTACAGATCTTTTGGGTGAACTGCAACGGGATCCTTGGCCTGTTCCACAAGGAAAACGGCCCTTGCGTTCTTCTGGAGTGGCGCTCTCTATAGCTGTAGGGCTCCTTGAGGTAAGAGCTTTACCTACCCTTATGCTGAGATGTAATTCATCATTAACCTGCTTTGGCAGGGGGGTTGGACCCAATGATCTCTTGAGGTCCCTTCCAACCCCTACAATTCTGTGATTCTGTGATTTTGTTGCAAAAAAAAGCTCTCACAATCAATGTGTAAATACCTTACTAATGGATGCATATTAGATTTGTATGATGATTTTTGGTGGGTATCATTCCTTACATACCTAGAGTAATTGTAGGTGTTTACACATTTTAATGAAGAAAAACAGAGACTTTGAATTTACAGTGAACTTACTTCTCCCCCCCCTCTGAAAAATTATAATTGTTGTAGAATGTTATCTATGTGATAAATACCTACATAGCTGTTTCTCTTGTTCAATTTGTAGCAAACTCTGACTGTTTTCTTTCTCTTTTATTTCCCCCCAGTGCACTTTTCCTAATACTGGTGCACGTATAATGATGTTCATTGGAGGACCAGCTACACAGGGACCTGGCATGGTTGTAGGGGATGAATTGAAGTTGCCTATAAGATCCTGGCATGACATTGAAAAAGACAATGCTAAGTATGTTAAAAAGGGTACTAAGGTAAGAGATGATCATGGGTGATATTTTAGGCATCTTACCAGCAAGTAAACATTTACACTGCCTGGCTTTGTAAAATACTGTTAGTAGTAGCAAATGTATAAAGAAGTGAGAGGTATGTGGTTTTGTTTACTTGTCTCTGAATACTGGTGTGTCTCCAAGAATTTCTTCAGCCATTCTGGTATATTAAGTTTGTCCAGCTCACATGAATGTTCTTTGGAGGGCTTCTGGTTTGAGCCAGAAAAGATTTGTGCGACCAAATGGTATATCTAGAGTAAAGGCTGTCTGCTCCTAAGACAGCTGTTCAAAAAGCTGGCTCTGTAGTTGGGGTAGTTTAGACATAGTTTATTTCATCTTAAATGCACGTTTGGGTGGGTGAACTGCATCCAAAACCTGTTGAATTGATCTTAACTGATTATAATGGAAGCTTAAACAGTCATGGGCATCTGTCGTTAGAGACACTTGCGGTTAGCAAGGTAGATTCAATTCCATGTGTTGGATGTAGTACTTTATGCAAAGTTTAAAAAGAAAAAATCAAGGTAGCTTTCTAGTTTAAGTGGCAACCAGTGGTCTGTCTAGTGTGAGTTGGGTTTTTTTTCTGATCAGCTGAGAACCTAAGTTGAAAATTCCAGTCTTAGTTTCAACTTCAGGAAAAAAATATCTTTTAGCTTGTATTAGAAAATCATGTGAATGAAATCTGATAATGCTGGTTTAGGAGAGTTTAGAATTTAATATGAAGGTGAGGAGAGTTCATGTCCTGAATTGCTATGAACTGTATTTTCATCTTGGATTTAGCATTTTGAAGCCCTGGCTAATCGGGCTGCCACAAATGGTCATGTTATTGACATCTATGCATGTGCATTGGATCAGACTGGTCTTCTGGAGATGAAGTGTTGTCCCAACTACACTGGGTATGTGCCTGTTCATTTTTTAACTAGCATATGAAGATGCAGGGGTTTGTTTGTTCATTTGTTAGTTTAAATTGTTTAACAGGAACCACTGAAGTACTTACCAAAACTTTCTGCTACTTTCTAAAAACAAGCCTCACAAACTCACTCTGATGGACTGTGATGGTTGGATTTGTCCTGGCATTTCTTGGCCTCTGGCAAATTTGTCACACCAACTGTGGGTTTAATCAGAAGGCATTTTGCTGTTTTTCTTTTAATGTGATCTGTTTGAGACTTAAATAACATGGATATGTTTTAAACAAACAATTTATCCTATGCACTGTAGCTCTTTTATTTTTTCAGTGTATGTATATGTAAGCTGCAGGTTTCTGTAATCACATAGAATCACAGAAGGTTAGGGGTTGGGAAGGACCTCAAAAGATCACCCAGTCCAACCACTCTGCCAGAGCAGGGGTAATGTTAAGGAGTTGTCATCCTTCTTTTTCTTGCTGTTCAGAGTGGTACTAACCCCTGTGTTATTCTTTGTCTTGTCTATGCTGTTTTTCTATATATTGCTCTTCATAGGTTCAGTCACTGTCTTAGGTGATTATCAGGTACATCTGCTGCTCCTGGTTTTTGCTCTGTCTATGCAATCTACATTTCATACATGGTCTTGTGTTCCCTCTAGCTTGTCTTGCCATGATTTCACTTGAATATAATCAAAGCCAGTTGTAGTCGTTCTCATGAAACCACTCCCCTATTTTCTGTCACTGTGGGTGACACCCCCACCCTTCCTGTTGTGCACGTCTGGGATAGCTTTTTGACTCTTGCTCATGTATTAAGTACCTCATTAATTTTGTAAATCCTTCCAGTTCTTCCTCCATATTTTTTCAGAGACTGTCCTTTTTTGAAAAGACAGAAATATCCACACTCATATTTCATTTCTGCTGGTATAGACACTTGCTTTACGTACTGCTTCATTTTTAGGTTAGAGTTCTATATTGTCTGGCTCATTCTTTTTGCTTGTTACTGTTAGCTTGGACAGTACCAACTGCAGGTAAAACTAAATGAGGCATATTTACTTATCAGTTTAATAACTGGTATATCTGTGGGTAATGGGCCTGTCAGGATGATCATATGACATAGTCTCCCAAGCACATGCTGCATATCTAGGCAAACGAAGAATGATAGGTGCAGTTGAAGGCTGTGATGAGTTTCAGGCCAGCTTGTTGTGCTAATCACTGCTGGATTCCTGCTTTTCAGAGCTGGGTGTGTAGCATTAGCTTAGGAGTTGCCGCTGCTTTTCATGGAGGATCTTTAAATGGATGTTTAAATTTATTACTTTACCTGTATATTTGACTTCTATTTCTTCTCTGCATCAAACCCAAGCTGTGTTTTTTCTTTATAGTACAGTGTAATTTTGCTCTTTCTGTCAGCTCCTGTGACTGATCTTACTCAGTTTCTGCTCTTCCATCAAAACTAGTCTTAATTTATAGTTTGTTTAGTTTTCTCCTATGGCTATTCCTGTTTTCTCTGTGGTTACATCCTGCATACAGGGAAGAATTTCTGATCCTGTCCATATTTATTTTCTTATATTTTTTAGTACCTACCTGAAAGTGGATCGCACCACCTTTCAGGTGTAAAGTTTGACCTACAATCATATTTTACTAACATGATTTAATTAATATTTTTTGAAGAATAAAAATAACATCTCACACTACTGTCTCCTGAATGCAGTGTATGTTATTTCTTGATAAGTGACTACTGTTGCAGTTACATCCATGGAATATTGCTATGCATAAAAGTAAATCATACTTCTTGAGCAGAGATTCAAGCCTGGAATAATAAGTGAACTACACAAAATAAATTGGTGTTAGAAGTAAGTTTAGGATATTGAATATTAGAAGTAGACTGACTTGGCATGACAAGCTTATGATGCATTCTTAATGTTGGAAGTCCAGTGTGGTATTTTCCCTGGTGAAAGATTTTGTTGTGTATTACAATCACAATGAGCTTAAAATGCTGACTGGGCAAGAAGCTCACTTAAAATTTCATCCCTGACATTGTAACAAAATAATGGCTTAATGATAGTCCATTTTAAGAAAGGAAAAACGTGCTTTCCCAGTGAACTGTGTTTTAATTTGTCTTTAACAGAAGTAAGCTCTGTAAATCCCATGTGCTAAATTACTGCATAATAAGTAATCTGTTTTAACTGGAGGGGTTTGGTTTTTTGTTGTTGTTGTTGTCTAGAGGCTACATGGTAATGGGAGACTCTTTCAATACATCTTTATTCAAACAAACCTTTCAGAGAGTATTCACGAAAGATATGCAAGGACAATTTAAAATGGGATTTGGTGGCACATTAGAAATAAAGGTAAGAAAAAAGAAATGCAGTGTTTTAGCTAAACACTGAAATGGCTGTGAACTATGGAATAAACCATTTGCCCTTCAAGGAATTTTTAGGAATATGCTAAGTCCTTGTGTTAGGGTAGGCTTGGAAGTAGCTGTAACTGCCCACCTATCTTTTTGCAGGTCTGTGATTCTGTAAATGAGAGTTAGGTATAATGTTAATTCCTTCTTACCCTGTGTTCAGTGGCTAGGAGACTAAACTAAAGGGACACTAAACTAAAATAAATGTTTCTATTATAAACTCAGAACGCTGCATGTGTGTGTGTTTTGGTATCAGTAGTGAGTGTTTCTCAGTTCTAGGTCCAGGACAGCTTTCCTTTGGTTTTCCATCCTCAACAGAACCCACTCTGGCACTTTAACAGTACTCCTGTTTCACCTCCACTCTCGTGAGAAGCTTAAAGCTGAATGTGCTGTAGGTTCAGGTCCTGTCTTCCATGATGTTTCCTGCAAAATACTACAATTGTGTGGAAGAATATGGGGCTAATTTCTTGTTCAGTAAAATTCTGTTTAAGACTTTACTACTAGGGCAAATGGTTGAACCTTCTTTTTTTGTATGTGTGTTCTTGTGAATTTTGCTGGAAGATCTTAGAAAATGCAAAAAGGGCTGAGAGGAAAATGACTTTGGAAGGGTATACATAGCCAGATTTTGCTTTTAGCCAAGTATGTTTAGGAGAAAGAGTATAAATTAATTGTGGGGTATGTACAGACTTAGCTTGCCAGTCTCATCTTGTGAATATTTTTATTACTTTGTTAGAAAGTAGACATTTTCCAGCATACTTTCGAGGCTCTGAGGCTTCTAAATAGCATAAGCTTTTCTCCATGTTTTAATTTATGTTCATGCTATGGTTTTAGATGTGTTAATTGGTACACCAAATATACATAATTAAGTGTAGAAAGTGAGCACATGAAAAGTTTCTCTGAACGTATCAAGCATTGTTATATGTATAACCTTTCCTAAAGATATCAAGAATCTGATATGCATTGAGGTTTTAATTAAGTATTGGTAAAATAAGAATGAAGTCTTCTTAGTGTGACATATTAATGTATGTTTTTTCTTCTAAATGTGAAGACTTCAAGAGAAGTAAAGATTTCTGGAGCGATTGGACCCTGTGTCTCTCTCAACTCTAAAGGACCTTGTGTCTCTGAAAATGTAAGTACACCTGGCTGAGAATTAAGGTAATATCCTGCTATGGAAAAATAGGATTTAGAATTTCTGGACTTGAGAAGAGCCTGGAAGTTTTCCATAAATGGACCTTTTTACCAATTTTAAATTAAATACATGCAAAGGCTGTTCCAAAACACTATTTGTGTAAGGATAGAACTTACAACTTGTAACTCCTAAACTTGTTTATATAAGCTCCTGTTCACTACTAGGTTAGATTCAAGTTGTGTTAGACTTTGCAGATCCCTTGTTACTTGTTCAGGTTTGTCCACTGAGGAGTTGCTTTAAAGTTATTACAGAGAAGTTACATGCTGGCATAGCAGAAACCAAGCAGAGACTGAGTTAGCGTGCTTTATAGCTAAAGTCAGAGCTACATCCGTTTATCCAGAGAGAATAATGAAAGTACTTTGTCTAGAAAGAGAGAACAGGAGGGCACAAGTAGATGGAAATATCCCCTTTATCTTGACCCTGTCTTCCCATTGGAGAGGGTTCAGAGGAGCCACAAGGATGATTAGAGGGCTGGAGCACCTGCCCTACAAAGAGAGGCTGAGGAAGCTGGGCTTGTTCAGCCTGGAGAAGAGAAGGCTGTGGGGGGACCTCATTGCAGCCTGCCAGTCCCTGAAGGGAGCTTATAAGCAGGAGGGGATTCAACTTTTTAAAAGAGCAGACAATGGCAGGACAAGGGGGAATGGATTAAAACTAAAGGAAGGAAGGTTTAGATTAGATCTTAGGGGGAAGTTTTTTACAGAAAGAGTGGTGAGGAGCTGGAACAGGCTGCCCAGAGAGGTGGTGGATGCCCCATCCCTGGAAGTGTTTCCAAGACCAGGTTGGATGGGGCCCTGGGCAACCTTGTGTAGCTCCAGGCCTGGAGGTTGGTGGCCCTGTCTGTGGCAGGGGTGTTGGAGCTCTCTGATCCTTGGGGTCCCTTCCAACCCAGACCATTCTATGATTCTCTGAATCTATGATTTGTGTAGCCGTTTTCACCAAGTGCACGTTTAATTGATTGGCATATCAACTATTCGGGGTCCTGAAGTAACTTCTTTAAATTTGTATCAGACTTAAATAATCACTTTTTTTTAAATCAGATATTATATTACAGCTTAATTTTACATTTGATTACTAATCCAAAATAATTACTGTAAGTAACCATAATGTATTGCATTTGAAAAGTCTCACTGTTGTTCCTGACAATCTGCATAATGGAGAACTTTAACCAAGCATTTCTTTGTGCCTAAATTTTCCTTTTATTTATGAACTAAAAATCTCAATATAATCAGCATTTTTTTACCTTAGTGATCTGGTACAGATTCTCTTTTTTCATCATCTGACAAAAAAAACCCCCAACAATTAAGTGTCCCATCTCTCTATTTAAGATACATATCTAAATCATCTGAGGTAATAAAAAATTGTGAATTCATGTCAGTTGCCTTGCAGTTTTATAATGATTAATTTATATTCCAAAACCCTTTTTCTTGAAATAATCTGAATTAAAATTGAACTAAAACACTGACTGATAGATGCATGCAGCTTGTTTGAATTTTAATGGGACATTTATTCCAGCCATAACACTTTTAACAGTCAACACAAGCACAGTGACAATATTGCCAGTTTAATTTTCCTTGTTTTGTTTGGTTTCACTGGGTCCATTATACACAACCAATTATTTTAATTGGTTTCTCTGGGTATTTATGTTGTTTGGATGACAAAAAGGAATTGTTACTTGAAATACACCACTCTGTACAGCTAACTTGTTAGTTACTAGAGATATTGTAACTACATGCTGTATACTATGTAAACGATGTATTTGAAGTTTTCCTGGTTTGCCTTAGAAGACTTCCTCTACTTAAATGTTTGTGTCTAGTACTTTTTCCCATTTCTAACTTGCTGTTTCCGTTTTTCTAATGCCATCTCCTTATCTTTCCAATGTTTTAATCTCTTGCAGCTGTCTCCTCTTTAGAAAATATTATTCCTGCATTCAACACTGCACTTATTTTGCAAGAGTATTTGTCTGAGGAACTTACAGAATAAGCGGGGAGAAAACTTGTGACAGAGTAGTTGTAAACAAGTACTAGTAATGGCCAGATGTACTTCACAAAGTAATACTTCTGGGTTTTAAAAGTATTATAAAATCTTTCAATAGGAGATTGGAACAGGAGGTACTTGCCAGTGGAAGATCTGTGGACTTAATCCTACTACAACACTTGCACTGTACTTTGAGGTGGTCAACCAGGTAATAAATGTTTGTCTATTTGTCTACTAAGCCCAGTAATTTTACATGATTACTGAAGCCTATACTTTGTGTGGTTCCCTCCAGCACAGTAGCAGGAAAGAGTGGTGTTGCCATTTTGCGTTGTCAGAATTTACAGACTTAACAGCTGGATGAGGAGCTTACTTCTTGAGTATGATGAGAACCAAAGAGCTCTACAAATTTTGTCTAAAGTTCATAATCCAAGTCTAAATTTTCTTTTCAGTGTTACTTAGTAAAATATATTTTACTTGCAATATATGAAAATACTTCAATCTATATATTTAAAAGTGCTTTTCAATATTTCTCTTAGTCCATAATGTTACAGTTCAATTTATGCTTTAATTGCTCAGTATTTGCAAGTAAAGATTGGCTTCATTGAAATGCACTGGGGGCATATACTCTGGTTTCCTCTTTCCCCGTGGGGGTGCTAGGAAAGTGGATGGACACATGACAAGCAAATGGACTATTTCCTTCTCGTGCTTTTCCTTCTTCCAAGTATTTGAAGCTCAGGAAACTACATGAGCTGGCTGTAGTTTCTGTATAGCCTATACAAAGGTTTGGAAACTTGAGCTTACCTAATTTTTAATTTTACGTTTTGCATATTTGTTCTGATCTCATTTTATCAGTAGCTCTAAAACCAGTTTGGTCATGGTGTGTAATAGTTGATTTCAACTTTTACTCTCTTTTGGAATTACTTACTGTGCTAACAGTGCATAAACCTGCATTTATACTGATGAGAGTTCTGAAATTTCAGTTAACACTTGAATTCCAATCTTTACATTTTAATGGAACTTCCTGGGATTCATTAATTGACATGGCCCCCTTTCAGTAGTCTGTGGAGACAGGACAAGGGGCAATGGCTGCAAGTTGGAGCACAGGAAGTTCCACACCAACATGGGGAAGAACTTTTCCCCAGTGAGGGTGAGGGAGCCCTGGGACAGGCTGCCCAGGGGGAGTGGAGTCTCCTCTGGAGATATTCCAGCCCCGTCTGGGCGCCAACCTGTGCAATATGAGCTGGAGAGCTGCTTTGGCAGGGGGGTTGGACCCGATGATCTCTTGAGGTCCCTTCCAACCCCTATGATTCTATGATTTTAGAGTAGTATCAGTTTTGTTGCTCTGTAATTCTAGTGAATCATGTGATGGTCAAGTAGAATCTCACAAAATCAGCAGTTCTAACACAGCCCTTTTGCAAGTAATGTCTCTGTAAGGGTATGTGGAAGGAGAAATCATTGCTTGGTGTCGTGGTTTTGCCCCAGCTGAGAGCTGGGCACAGCTGCTTGTCCTTTAAAAGGGAGTTGGGGAGGGGGGCAGAGTTGAGGGAGGGGGAAAGAGAAGGGGAAGAAAACCCAATGAACCAAAACCTTGCGGGTTGGGATAAGGATAGTTTACTGGGATAGCAGAAATATATGTATAATAACAGGACTTTATAGCAAAATAAATGAAACTAGTGATATGGTTTCTCACCAAACTGCACAAACTCAGGCTGGACAGCTCAGAGACATCCCAAGACCTCGTGTCCTGGAGCTGCCTGCTCCTTCACCCGCCAGCCCCCTTTTTATGCTGAGCATGATGTAATTGGCATGGAATACCTCCTTTGGCCAGTTCTGGTCACCTGTCCTGGCTGTGTCCCCTCCCTTCTCCTTAGTGGGAAAATATGAACAACTGAAAAGTCCTTAATAGCTTGGCAGCAGCTAGAAACATCAGAGCGATATCAGCACTGCTCTCATCCTAACTCCCAAACACTGGCATTCCATCTGCTGCTAGAAAAGAAATTAACTCCATCCTAACCGAAACCAAGACACTTGGTTAAAGCTGTTTGACAGCAACTGCTCCTATCATCCCTTGACCATCTCCTAGGTTTATTGGCTGTGTTTAGTAAAGGTACTCAATAAAAGCACCAGAAAATGCATTTATATAACTCCAGCTGCCTACTGCAAATAATTTTATCATTTTCTAGTAACTTGTTCATATGTTTTTGAATTATACTGTAAAATATTGAGATTCCCCTCCATTTAATGTTCTTTTCCTCCTCTACTTAGCACAATGCTCCCATTCCTCAAGGAGGACGTGGTGCCATCCAGTTCGTCACTCAGTACCAGCATTCCAGTGGACAGAGACGTATCAGAGTGACCACAGTTGCCAGGAAGTATGTTTCAACTTGTGATGAATCACTTCTGAAAAAGCAGGATATACATTTGCCTTTCAATCTTTAGGTTTTTAACCAGCCTATATGGGATATGCAGTGCCACAGGTGGTGAAGACATGATCACACCTTTGAGACAGTTGCCTCTCTTGTTCTGTGGGCTGTCTGCTCTCTTGGGAGGTTACAGCTGTGGTATAATGACGTTGTGGGAGTGGTCTGTGGTAACCAAAGTGATTTTTAGATTAAGAGGAAGCTTTGACTGAAATTCTGTGGCTTAAACTGAGGAGATGGCCAGACTTAGGGAATGGCAAAGATCACTCCATAACTGCGCTTGAGTGCTAGCTGCAGTTCAGTGGGTTGTAAATACCCATTCTTCTGTGCATTACCTTTACCTGCAGCTTCCCTGATTGAGCTTACTTCACAATTTTAGAAAGCAATGTTTAATATTGTGCAGGTGTCCAATGACATTTTCTTTAATAAGGAGATTATTGATTGGTTAATTTGATGGAAAATCCAGTTTATCAAAAAAGTATTGTTCTTGCTGTTGATATAAATATCTTGTTAGCTTACATTAGTTATTAGATGCCATGCTTTTACAAATATAAAAGGCCAGATTAATAGTTCACCATGTAAATTGAAAAGAAGTAGCAAAGGTGCACAAGAAAACTGCTAGGGTGGGGATGTGTGATTAGCTTTATGGACAGTGAACTGTTTTATAAGTGGTATTCTATTTTATTTCAGTGGTTGCATGGCATCTGACCAAATAAAGGACACTTCTTATAAAAGAATGGTTAACTGAGAGCTGCTCATTCATACCTAGTAGATTTCTGAAGGTCCAGCAAGAGTTTGTTAAAACTGCTAACGCTGCTTTCTTTGCCTTAATTTTGAAGGGATATTTTGAGGGTGGACATCATTCTGCTCATTGTGATGCAGATACTTGTGTTTTTCTTTTGCAGCTGGGCAGATGCACAGACACAGATTCAAAATATCGCTGCATCTTTTGACCAGGAAGCTGCTGCGATTCTCATGGCTAGACTGGCAGTCTATAGGGCAGAGACAGAAGAGGGACCTGATGTGCTTCGGTGGCTGGACAGACAACTCATACGCCTGGTAAAGAGCACTACTTTAAAAGAGTTGGATTGGTTTTCTTTTAAAAATAAACCAAACAAACATAGAAGAACTGATTGCTTCATTTCTAGAAGAGGGTATGGAGAACAGACCAAGATTTTCTATTTTAAATGAAAAAAAAAGAGTAGACATGTTTTAAATTTATTAATGCTGGGAAGTGTTCAAGGCCAGGTTGGATGGGGCCCTGGGCAACCTTGTGTAGCTCCAGGCCTGGAGGTTGGTGGTCCTGCCTGTGGCAGGGGGGTTGGAGCTCTATGATCCTTGCGGTCCCTTCTAACCCATGCCATTCTGTGATTCTATGATTCTCTCAGTCCTTGGCAGTTGGCAACTGCCAGCAATTGAGAGACATTCTAGCAGGAGATTAGCAGAAATCAAAGCTTCCTCTATTTTCTGCTGCCTATAATGATTTTGTAGACAAAGTAATTTTAGCAAAAAAAAAGTTCAAATGCCTAGAAAGCCATGTGAAATGTCTTTATTTTCAAAAGTTGGCTTTTTAAAATCTCTTACTCATAATTAAGTAGTTATTAATAATTTAATTTTAAATATGTTCTCCAGACCTGTTTAATTATACAACTCTGCTTAGCAATTTTAGAGAAAAAATTACAACAAAAGCAATTAAAGCCTTGTACACAAGGAAATTGCTGCTTGAACTCAGGTCAGTGTTTTTGCTAGGTTTCAAAGCTGTAAGCACTTGGAATCATGTGTCTACAGAACCAAACAAGCTTGCAGTAATGACATGACCGAGCAAGTATGTTTCTGAATTTAGATAAATTTTTCTTTTATTCCAGTGTCAGAAATTTGGCGAATATCACAAGGATGATCCCAGCTCCTTCAGATTTTCAGAAACCTTTTCACTCTACCCACAGGTGAGCAGAAGACAGGCATATCTTTAAGGGGTAAGGAGAGAACACTTGGTGAAGAAAGAGGCGCTGAAGCCCAGAGTAAAATAAATCTGTACGCTGGATACCAGAATGGGAAGATCCCCCTGCCCCCAGATGTCTGGCATGCAACATTAGGCAGATCACTCTGTTGTCTGTGCTGCTGTTGTCCTCTTTTGCTCTCTGTCCTTACAGCTAAATTTTCTCTGTGTGGTTTTTGTTTCTCCATTAATAGAATCTTTATCTTACCTGAGTTTGCAATTCAGATAGTGACACTTTTTTTAAGGGCAGTTTTAATGATGAAATTCTGAAAACATGAGAAAAGATGTGGTCTTGCTTTGTTGTTTCTTTCCTGTATGCTTTATAATACTGTCCTCTTCAATATGGGCCTGTCCTCTTCAATATCTTTATTGATGACCTGGATGAGGGCATTGAGTGCACCCTCAGTAAGTTTGCAGATGACACTAAATTGGCTGGGAGTGTGGATCTGCCTGGGGGTAGCGAGGCCCTACAGAGGGATCTGGACAGGCTGGAGAGCTGGGCTGTAGCCAATGGCATGAGGTTCAACAAGAGCAAATGCCGAGTCCTGCACTTTGGCCACAACAACCCCAGGCAGCGCTATAGGCTTGGGGCGGAGTGGCTGGAGGACTGTGTGGAGGAAATGGACCTGGGGGTACTGATTGATGCACGGCTGAACATGAGCCGACAGTGTGCGCAGGTGGCCAAGAAGGCCAACGGCATCCTGGCTTGCATCAAAAATAGTGTTACTAGTAGGAACAGGGAGGTAATTGTCCCCCTGTACTCAGCACTTGTGAGGCCGCATCTCGAGTACTGTGTCCAGTTTTGGGCCCCTCATTACAGGAAAGACATTGAGGCCCTGGAACGCGTTCAGAGGAGGGCTACTAAGCTGGTGAGGGGTCTGGAACACCGGCCTTACGAGGAGCGGCTGAGGGAGCTGGGATTGTTCAGCCTGGAGAAGAGGAGGCTCAGGGGAGACCTTATAGCTCTCTATAACTTCCTGAAGGGAGGTTGTAGTGAACTGGGGGCTGGCCTCTTCTCCCGTGTAGACAGTGACAGAACTAGAGGGAATGGTGTCAAGCTGCGCCAGGGGAGATTCAGGCTGGACATTAGGAAGCACTACTTCTCGGAAAGGGTAGTCAGGCACTGGAATGCACTGCCCAGGGAGCTGGTGGAGTCACCGCCCCTGGGGGTGTTCAAGGAAAGACTAGATGTTGTATTGAGGGACATGGTTTAGTGGGAGCTAGTAGTAATAGGTGAATGGTTGGACTGGATGATCTTTTAGGTCTTTTCCAACCTTGATGATTCTGTGATTCTGACCTGAAAAGAAACACCTCACTGGTGAAGTGAGCTTGAGCTTGACTATATTTGAATAGTTTCTTTGCTAAAATTCCATTCTTATAAATTCCTCCATGCTGATAGCTCCTGATATCTTGGTTTTGGATGCTTCCTAGTCTTCCATAGTATTTCTGTTGGAGTTTTCTACCAATCTGTCCCAAGGTGTTAAGTGTTGTGGATAGATTAAGTCAACATGTGGAGAGATGGATTCAGCCAGGAAAGAACTTGCTTTTTCCATTTTACTAATAAAGTTCAACTTTGCTGTGGTTAATGTTACTTTTTCTGCTCGCTCTTGTCTTGTGTGAGGAGCACAGCAGCCTCCCTCATAGGAACAGTAGTACTTAAAGAAATGGTTTGGCAATATTTGGTCATAGTACTTATCACTGAAGAAGAAGAAATCTTAAACTTTTCTCTAATTCAGAGTTCCTTTATAGGTTTATCCATTCTCCCCTTTGTCTCACTCTTGTGAGAGCATCTAAAAAGTGGCAAAGGTGCATTTACAAGTTAAAAGCATTAGAGGACTTGGAGTTCGGTTTTGTTGGGGCATTCTTCTCATGCAGTTAGTGGAAACATTTCTCTCCTTGTACAACTCTCCTTTTTATCTGTGAAAGTTCAAGCAAATGCTTTTTTTTTTTTCTTTTGCAGTTTATGTTTCACTTGAGAAGATCTCCTTTCTTACAAGTTTTTAATAACAGTCCAGATGAGAGCTCATACTATCGTCATCACTTTATGCGTCAAGATCTAACCCAGTCGCTTATCATGGTTCAGCCGATTCTCTATGCCTACTCCTTCAATGGACCTCCAGAGGTATCATCATATATAACATGATAGTAGGTGTAGTTTTGAGAGAAAGATGATTGTCATCCTTGTTGTTACACGTTTAAAATATGTGGTGGCTCAAAATTTATTTCATGAGAGAGACTATTCTTTAATATAGAACATACTGTGAGGCACACATCAGAATTCTGATGTAACATAGTCTTGAGAACAAAAGTCAGTTCATGAAGACATGATGTTTTAAACTAAGGAATGGTAACTTTTTTTTGTTAGTTTGAGAATTTTAGGAGTTTTGCTTTTAGTTTTGTGGTGCCAGAGTGTAAACATCAACAGTTAGTTACATGGGTGATGCAAAGGAGAAGCATGATCAAGTGGGAGCTGACAACGTGGTGTAGAATGAGTAATAAAGTAATTGAAATTTTTTTTTTATTATTGGAATAGTTAATAGTTTTGGTGTCCCTGATAAGGTTGATCCAATTAAGTTACATGGTACCAATTCAGTTAAATCATATAATGTAATGTCACTGCCCTTCAGAAGGGGAATTAAAACCTTGGTACATTGGATTTTGTAAATAATGAGTATTTACTGTATACAGTATTGGTTGATATATGTGTACAGTAATAACAGCCATAAGGATAAGACAAAAAAAAACCCCCAGATAACCCTCAACCCCTAAATCTACTTGAATTCAACTACTGAATCTTTATACGTTGAAATGCAAGTAAATGGCACTGTATAGGTAAATGTAGAGGCACTTGAAATACTAGAAAAGTGCATAATAATGAAAGAGATTTCAGTTCTGGAATACAGGTTTTACTACTTCCATGAAGTTTTACATTCTGAATCAGGCTGGATAATGTTAGAATGAGTTGGTGTGGGATGCAGATGTATAACTTGAAAACCAGCAAATATGGAGCTTTAGTAAGTGATTGAAGAAGTTCCTGAGATTGAGTCGACTTGGTTGAGTCAGGAAGCTGGTAATGACATCTGATTACTTAGTTCTGCATCAGTTGCTAATTTTTTATTTATTTTTAAATCTTAGCCTGTTCTTCTGGATAGCAGCAGCATTTTACCAGATCGCATTCTCCTTATGGACACCTTTTTTCAGATTCTTATTTATCACGGAGAGGTAAGATCTGCACATACATCTTCTTTTTCTGAAGAATGTGATGTTATGAAAGACAAGCCTAAGTTCTGAAGCATTTCAGTGCTCAACGTGTTGTCTGTGTGGCTGATACCAGACCTGTAATTCATGTCTGTAGTTTGATAACCAAACGTACTTGACATAACTTCATGTTGCAGCACTGGTTGATAGGACAAGTTTAAGATGAATTAGCTTCAATATGTAGATTATTTGGTTTAGACCAATATTTTTCCAACTTCTAATAATGCTTTTGCCTGTACTCCCCACCCCCTGTAATTCACTCATTTGTTTTAGACCTCTAAATTAGTTCTTTGGGGATAGTGAGTCCCAATTTTATAGCCCCTCTTCCTGGAGGAAAGAAACTGTTCTTGGCAGTTGAGTAGATAGACACTCACTAGTAATGTAAATGCTGGTGAGATGCTGGTGCTCTGCTGTCCTTGAGGAATTGAGCTGCTGCTTTTTTCTGCTTTGCAACTGTAAGATGGTTCCCAGCTGAGTGTTTGACAAATACTGTTATGGATCACATCCTCATAGCTGTACTGTTTAAAATAGCTATTAAACCTCAGCCCTTCTTGAGTAGAAAAAAGGCAGCAGTAGGGGGATGAGGGAAGGGGATGAGCAGCTTGGGGGAAGGGGAATGGGGAGCCGAGCCTAGTTGCAAGGCAGGCAGAGGCCTCACCAGTGAGGACCTGGCTCCACTGTACCTAAGCAAGGGGAGCAGGCCAGTTTGTGGGTGGTAACCAGGTTTGGCCACCAGTTCAGATCCTCACACAAGTCAATGAGGATGAGGCAGATCCCAGTTCCACCCAGTTAGTCAGCCCCCCGAGTCCGGATGTGTGGCCAGGTACAGGCACAGCTGCAGCGGAGCTCAGGCAGGGGCCAAGCCTCAGCTTAGAACAGCTGCCAAGCAGAGGAACAGGGAGCCCATACTGAGAGTCCCTCCAGGTCTTTCCTAACACCAGCCTGATCAGTGAGCTGACCTTGGGCAGTCAGCTTCACTTCTATAAGGTGGGGAGGCCGTGCTATGAGCTCTGAAAGGTAGATGTCAGTGTAAATATTTGTTTTGTGTTGTAGGGATGTACAATTAAGAATTGCAAGTAGTGTCCCTTGACCTGGTGAACTAAACGTTTAGCATAACAAAGGGTGACAGAAAAGGAAATGCAGAAGAACCACACATTGCTTAGAAATAAATAAATAAATCTAGTGGCATGTTATTTCCACATCCTGGCTTTTAAAAATTAACTTGCATATTGTAGAGCAGAAAGGGGTGAGTGATAGAAAAGAAGCCAGCCATGGCACGTTCTCCTCTGAAAAGCCCAGTGTATCCTCTAAGAAAGATTGGTGAAGCAGTTCTAAATTTCTTTCTTCCCCCTATCCCCAGACCATAGCTCAGTGGCGTAAATCAGGTTACCAAGATATGCCGGAATATGAAAACTTCCATCACTTGCTACAAGCTCCAATAGATGATGCCCAAGAAATTCTCCATTCCAGATTTCCAATGCCCAGATACATTGATACAGAGCATGGGGGAAGCCAGGTATGGTAAAATATACATATTATATAACCTAGGAAGTGATGTGTTAGTAATTTCATGAGGTTTTTTTGGTAGTAAACATGCATTTCTATTCTAAAATACTTGTAAACTGCAAGTGAAGCTTTTGATTTTTAAAGCTTTTACAGAACCACTTATTTAATAGTAGCTTTTTCCCTAATTTGTGAGCTATGTTATTTAATACTATTTTTATACCATACTGACCCGGACTCTCAGATTCCTTGTGTGAGGTAAGACAAAAGTTAGTACTTGTCCAGGGTCTTTGGAACAATGCCAGGAATAGTCTTTGTGTTTTATTTATTTAACTTTTTATTGATATATTTGGTTTGCTAGGGATTGGAAAAAGACAAAAGCTTACTTTTTGCTGCATTGAAAAGTTATTAGCAGTTCTGTGTTATAGCTGTAGAATCCAGGGAGTGGTTTTATTTATAGAGGTGCTACTTGCTCTTCTAAATAGATGTGTCTGCACATTTTTATCTCCTAATAATAGAAATGGTATAGTTCATACACATGTAATTTTTCTGAACACAAGAAACTTCTCTTTGAGAAGATTAATTTTTTGCCTGTGTTTGGTTTTTCAAAGGCTCGTTTTCTGCTGTCAAAAGTCAACCCCTCTCAGACTCACAACAATATGTATGCATGGGGACAGGTATGTATGAATCTGCTGACAAAGCCTGAATGTGTGATTTTTATGTTCTCTTCCCCTGTTTCAGAAATCAAGTGGCATGTTGCATGCATACAATTAATAATGCCAGATTTTGAAACTGAAAACAAATGCAGTTTTGGCCTGCTGCCACCAAAAAGGCAAAAAGCTAAGAAAAAATGGGTTTGGTTTCTTCAGCTAAAAATTATCTGGTTTGCTCTTTTAAGGTTCTGTTAGGCTACTTTCACGTCCAGCCTTCTTTCTTGGACAGATACCTTTAAATTCCTTAGAATGAGAGCACTTAGCACTCATGAAAGACTAAGGGACAATTTTTGCAATAGGGGAAATAAATTTTGTAGTTAGCTCTAAGCAAAGACTGAAAAGTGCACTGGTACCAGTGTGCTGATGTTTTCCAGAATTTTTGTGGTCCCAGGTGACCAGGAATCAGTTTTTCAAGTCTTGCTAAATTTTAGGAAGGAAGTCACATAAGAGTTTAAAAATTAAACTTTCTGGAGCATCCTGTGTTCTTGAGCACTGCATCCCAGTTCTATGTTCTCCTTCCCCATTCAGCTTTTATAGTGGGAAGAGAAACACCACTGTGGGTGAATGCCAGTGCAGTGTCATTTTCTCATGACAATGTAATGGTGTCAGACAGGTGAAGCTGTATGTTAACTGTAGTTTTAGAGTACTTTGCTACAGGGCATGCAGTGTTTGGGTCTTGAGTGAGAGAGCTCTGTAGCAGTTGTGCAGCAGTGACTGTTTTGTGAGGTAAACTTTATCTGGGTATGTTTTCATAGGGCTGTATGGGTTTTAATGAAACTTCTGCCAGAGAAGAGCACTGAGATCTAGAGTGAAAATACTTGAACAGTGTACTGAGTCAGGGACAGCGTGATTTGAACCCAGTGCTCTTGCTTCCAAAGTCAGAAATCTATTGGTGTCTCTCTTCATCCTGTTTCCTCCACAACATACAAGCAGTTTGAAAAGTTGTGGTTTTTATCTAAACGTTACCAGAAAGTTTTTGAACTTCTTGATGTTTCCAACAGTACAGGACAAATGTTTGCTGCTCATTTAATTAGTGAGCAAATGAAACTGTAGTCCACATATAAATGCCAATACAAAACAATTCTTGAACTGATCTCTTAAGAACGGTGCTGTGGATGAGTAAGACTCCTTGGTACTCCTCAACAAAGACAAACTTTCCCTTTTAATGCTGAAAAGGGTTCAGTTCTAGGGTAACATAAGAAGAAGTGGTGGGTTATTCTCTGCAGAGGCACTGCTGCATGTGCGCTCAACATAATATCCTCCTGTGTTTGCAGTGTTTTTTGTGAACAGAGCTGAACCAAGTACAAATTATGAAATGAGAAATGTAACTGTTGGGAGAAAAAAATTAAACTGAATTGGTTTTGCTCTTGTTTTTTCTCATGAGCTTCCTGGATTGTTTCATATAATTTTATTTTGTGCCTAACTGGAAGTGTACAGAACAATTTGATAGTCCACACTGACCTGAAGAGGGCACCCACACACCACTGAGACCATGTTTCAGGAGCTGGGGAATCGATTTTGATATTGAAAGCTAAGATTGTGGTGTTTTTAATCTATAGCAGGTAGATGCCTTTTGGCATAAAAAATATTTTCAGAAAATGATGGTAGACTTTTACAGCTGTATCATGTTGGTTAGTCTTTGAAGATGCAGTTGAGATTTTCAGGTTATGGAGATGACATTTATTTTCAGCTTGCTTTATTTTTGTTGTGGTAAATATGGAGAATTTGCAATTTGAAACAAAATAAGAGTTCAGTGGCACTAATCTTACCAAATCCCCAACTAGCTGTTACCAAGTCACTGTTAATTAAATTCTCCTTGTATGCCTTAGATCAACATTTTTCCTGAGCAGAAAGCAAAACTCAGTGGTCTGTGAAGAATCAGAGCTAATTCTTGTACTTTTCAGACTTGTAAATTGTGACCTCACTGCTTTTCATGTAATTCCCCAGCAAATCAAATACTCTATCTGCTATCTTACCTGCACAAAGGGCTCCCAGTCTTCAGAGTAGAGCTACTGCTGTTGGTGGTAGTGGTGGCAGCAGCTGCCCGCGTGCGCATGTTGGATGAGATGCCCAGCTTCAGGAATCCATCCTGTGACCATGGATTGCTGCTAGCAGTTATTGTGAGGGGTCTCTTAGAGGTCTTGTCTGCTCCTTTGGTGGTTTATGTGCTAGAGGAAGATGTACTGTCCTTCTCTGTGTAAGACACAAGGTGGCAAATCTGCCCCAGAATTAAACTTCTTGTAATTCCCTTGTGGCCTCTTAAATACAAGAGCTCAGGCTTAGTATTTGGTGGGCTTTGAAGTAGAGAACATCCTTTGTTCTCATCTTGTCACCATCAGCTGATAGGTAATTTAGTGGGCCTTCCCTGAGAGGGTCTGTGCATTGCATCAAGTGTATTGTAGTGGTCTGAGAACTCTGAGGTACTGCTCTGGGGTTTGACCCTTGAGCATCAACTGAGAAATGTTTCCGGCCAGTTCTTGAAAAAGGGGCATGGATTCCAAGCATCCTTAACACTTTCATGCCTGTGCTTTGACAGGTTGTATAAAAGATCAGAGAGCTCTGATTTTTGTTTAGAAATATGGGTGCTTAGTGCCTTCAGAAAGATTGAACTGTTGAGATTTGTAGAAATTCTTCCTGTATCTGTAAATGGACGTGATGGCAGATTGGTTTCAAAGGATTTAAGAGAGTTACTGTGTGACATTTGCAGAGTTGCCAACTGCTGTTTTATTTAGACTGTACATTTGCTTAAAAATAGTGATTGAAAGGTGACCCTTTTGATCTGTTTGGATTTTTGCAAAATTACTTCTGAGGTCAAAAAGTTGCAGAAATCCACCCAAAGGGCTTTGGGTTGTTTTGGTGGAGTATTTTTTTAATCTTTTGTGATCTGATTCTGCAGTTCTTGAGATGTTGGTTTTCGTGTTTCTCTGAGGTGGCTGTAGGAGAGAATATGGCCAGCTTTCCCTGAGGAAGCTAGCTGACCTTCACTTGGTCTCAAATCAGACCCTCAGTGACTTTGTTCCTTCCTTTCTCCATTTGGGAAGTCTGAGCTTAACTTGACAGATACGATTTGTCAGTTGTGTCGCTTGCCTGTTCCTGTTTCTCCCACCTTAGTCTGCTCCCCTGAGGTAGGAATGATACAGGAATTGTGGTGTGGAAGCTTTATTTACTTTTAAAAATTTGTAAGCTAGTGTAAGATCTCCAGATCTGGGGCCCCCAATACAAGAGAGATGTGGAACTGTTGGAGAGGGTGCAGAGGAGCCACGAGGATGATCAGAGGGCTGGAGCACCTGCCCTACAAAGAGAGGCTGAGGGAGCTGGGCTTGTTCAGCCTGGAGAAGAGAAGGCTGCGGGGGGACCTCATTGCAGCCTGCCAGTCCCTGAAGGGAGCTTGTAAGCAGGAGGGGATTCAACTTTTTAAAAGGGCAGACAATGGCAGGACAAGGGGGATGGATTAAAGCTAAAGGAAGGAAGGTTTAGATTAGATCTTAGGGGGAAGTTTTTTACAGAGAGAGTGGTGAGGGGCTGGAACAGGCTGCCCAGAGAAGTAGTGGATGCCCCGTCCCTGGCAGTGTTCAAGGCCAGGTTGGATGGGGCCCTGGGCAACCTTGTGTAGCTCCAGGCCTGGAGGTTGGTGTCCCTGCCTGTGGCACGGGTGTTGGAGCTCTCTGATCCTTGGGGTCCCTTCCAACCCAGACCATTCTATGATTCTATGATCCTTGGGGTCCCTTCCAACCCATGACATTCTATGATTCTATGGTTAGGCAGCTGTCAAAAACTCGGAGGGGTTGGATGGTTGATGTAAATATCTCGCTGTACTGCAGCTCATTGCCGTATGCATTAATATGGAAGAGACTCTGCTTTATGCCTGAATTTATGTAAACATATGAAAATTTATGTAAATGTACATCCTGCTGGTTTTTGTCAGAGGATTTCAGCAATGACACACTTCTAAGGTCTTTCTAAATTTATAAAGTGTTTATTTAACGCATCGTATTGTGCCTTAAAATGGTTTTTCTTCACAATGAGCATAATCAATTCTCCTTGTTTCCTTTTATAGGAGTCTGGAGCACCCATTCTTACTGATGATGTCAGCTTGCAAGTATTTATGGATCATCTGAAGAAACTTGCTGTCTCTAGCGCTGCCTGAGATTCTGCAGTGCATTAAAGGCACAGATAAGCTGTAGCCATATTTCAGCTTTTTCCTCCTTTCCCTTTTCCCTGTCTCTTGACAGAATGCTCTGATGTGCACAAGCTGCCTGAATAGATGTAAAGCAGTGTTGTTCTCAAAGAAAGGCTTTTGTTATCAAGCATAAGTTTTAACGTGAACTGCAGTTTGTAAAAACAACAGGTAGTAAATTAAGTTATAATTAGAGGAAAAAGAACAGTAATTTTGATTATTGTGATATTGTAATTGCATTGAGATCACTTATAAAAACTTTGAGGTGTGATTTCCATTTCCTTTTTAAACACTGAGGTTGATTCTGCTCTGCACTACAAAGGCACATTGAACAATAAAGGAAATCTTTGGTGATGTCAGGCCTTCCAGACTGCCAGGTGACTACTTCTTGCTTACTCCATTTGAGCACAGAGTGAACAAAGAAGCAACAAAAAGCATATAAAAATAGTATTAACTCAGCCTTTTGACTTAGGCTGCTGAACTTTTCTTTCCTTCAGAGGGATTATTGTTCACGCATTGTTCATATTAGGAGTATTTAATTTCAAATACTTCTTCCTGTTTACCCTACCTGATTCTGTGGGAGCAGAGATTTTCTTTATTTCCACATAAAGAATTTGAACTGAAAAAGAAAAAAAAAATAAAATCTGTTATTGCACAAAATTGAAACCCACATGTTGTATTTTTGACAGAAGTACCTATTACAAAACACAGTAGCAGAGGAATATGTTCAGTAGTTAACACTTTTATAGCTTGAGCTAAGAAGAAATCCTATACTACCAAAATGAACTGACTGGGAATGCAGCCTTGATTTTTGTCTTGGCAAGTCTACTTTTACAAAAATAAATATATTATCCTTTTTTAATTATTGCCTTATAATGTTATTACACTAATGCATGACACTGCACATCTGCTTTGTGTTTCTGCATCCTTTTTGTTGTGAATTCAACAGGCTCCAGTTCTTGTTGAAACAGTATTATATAGAATATGATGTAATTAATTTGATATGTAGGTTGTGCTTTTTCTTTTGGTGGTTAAATTAGTAGGCTTTCCCATTTACTTGCTGAAGTTTACACATAAAACTGATGTTTACATAGGTAACATGACATTTTGACAAGCAAAGATGTGAAATGTTGGAGTGGGCAAGAAAAAATGGTGCCAAGTCTAAAGGAAAAGATAGTTTGGATATAGGAAATTCAATCATATACTGATGTGATAAGCATGAAGGTTTTTTGTTTTCTGTAAATTCTCAGAAACTTGATCAAATCAGTTGCTCTCTGTTTCTTTGATCTAAATGAGATGAGCTCCTTTTGCCTCAGTACGAATAAACCACATGTTTTTCTCTCACTTTCTGTATTTATTGTGCTGGTTTCTGTTGGTGCTTGAAATGACATGTGGAAATAGAAGTAGTAATGGTAAAATTGAGAATAACTTCACCACTTTTATTCATGAAATAATTGGTAAAACACTTGTTCAACTTCCAGAGATAAGACTAAACCGTTCTTGATAACGACAGCTTCAGAGATAAAAATCCAGTAGCCCTCCTGACTTTGTCTTGTTTTAGCTAATAAACAGGTTGTTACTTTCTCATTACACTAAATATGTCCAATTTATTTGGCAGTTAAATACTGTTTGACTAATAAATCAGTTCATCAACAAGTCATGACAATGGATGAGTTTTTTTGTGCTTTCTTCCCTTCCCTTTAACCAGCTTTCACCCTCTAATAGGTTCTTTCAGCCAATCTCCTGGCAATGTTAGCTTCTTTTGCAGCTTTGAGTATTTCACACTGTCAGAGACCTTTTGAAAACTCAGATGTGTCTAATGTATTACCTTTTATCCTCCTTACCTCTTCCAAATACTCTGTGTGGTTAGCAAGACAGGATTTTCCTTCACAGGGAATGTGCTGACTTACCCCAAAACCACAGGCTCCTAAGTCTCCTTCTTTTATTGCAGATAGTCTCTACCACTTTACCAGGGATAGCGATCAGATTCACCACTCTGTAACGTGCAGGATGTCCTTCAGAACTCCTGGGTGAAAGCCTTCCTGTCCTGGTGACTTGTTCATACTTCATTCGTTGGTTTCATCTAACACCTCTGGCACTTTTACGTAGGTCAGATGAACTGTATCGGGGAAGTAAGCTGTTAGGACTGAGAATTGATCAACATCTAAAATCAAAATAATCTGCTGTAGGGTTGTGCTACAGGAGAAAGTAGAGTAGAAGAGATAAATTGCAGCTGTTTGCTGCCCTTGCTTGCATCTGTATTACTAGGTTTCTTGGTGAGGAGATGCTACAGTCTGTGCAGTAATATCCATGGCTCACAGCTGTCTCATCATAAAGGTTGATCTATTTAATTACAATAGCAGGTTTTGTGATGATTTTTAAAAAATATTTTGTTTTGGCTGGGCACAGATTGGAAATCAGAGAAAGAATTGGTCAGATCTTATGAAAAACACAAGGTCTCAGACTTGGAAGAAGTAGCTTTCTGCAGGACATGGGATTAAAAAGAAGCTGCTGAATGTTCTGTTAAGGACAGGGACATTAAAGACTGAGAATTACCAATGGGTAGTCAAAAGTAGGGGAGCAAGCAGTCAGGTGCTGCTTCCTCTGCATTGTTAGGCAGCCTGTGGGTTTGAGAGCAGTATAAAATCTGCTCTTGGTAGAAACTTCCTCACTGGGTGCATATGTGTCTGAAGCGTTGCCATCTGGGTGGTACGTGTGTCTCAGAGCGACATAGGTGGATACGAAGTTAGTTTTGCCAGGATCATGAAATCAGATGGAGGCTCATAGCAATCTAACAGCTGTCCATGTTCTTAGATATTCTTGTTGCTGGTGTTTTGACATGGTACAGAAAAGCCCCTTGTGATTGGCACTCTTTCCACAGTTCCTGGTCTATAAGGTGCTGCTTTCTAGCCTGCTGCCTTTTTCTTCAGACAGATTTCAGGCTGTATGTGCTGAAGTTTTCTTCTCATTGCTTTAGGTCCTGTACTTACAGCTCATTTATTTGTCCACAGGCTATGTCTTCAGATCAGACCACACCACAAAGCTATTACTGCTGGCCTAGTAAAGATGAGGTAAAGGTTTGCTGGACCTTGTAAACATGAAAGTTGCTGTTTGTTCAGGGGAAGAGGTGATGGTTAAGCTCCATTTTGGAACAAGCCATTTTGAGCAATAGAAGCTATCACCATGTGGGTGATGAGTCCGTGTTTCTACATATAAAAACTTCAAACCTCTAAGAGTTTCTTGCTGAACTGAAAACCAGACTCCTTGCCATCCACACAGATATGTAAAGAATGCCCTGAGACAGTGCTCTGCCCTGTCAGGGCAGAGACAGCAAGCCTCTGCCGTTTGCTGTGGCTAATGCCCTGCCTTGGCCTCTCTTCTGCCCCCAGTTCCTGTTGGGGAAGACAGCAGGCCTGCCCGCGGCCTAGCTCGCTTCTCCCAAGATTTAGGCCCTGACAATATTCTTCTGCTCCCATGAGAGAGGAAAAGTTACTCATGCAGAGAGGATCTTAATAATCACATTCTCAAAACACAGCAGCCTTGTTGAACCCTAAACCAAGAAGCAGTTATGGGAAGGTATTTGGGAGTAACAGAACATGTTAGGAACCAACCATAACATGAGATTCAAAACAGCAGGTGTGCAGATACTTTTAGGCATTAAAGGTAAACTAACAATATTCAGCTATAAGATAGGTTTATCAGAACTCATTATAATTACTAACCAATCAGTGTGGTGTGAACAGTGTGTGTAACCAATGAGCAGTTTTTAGCTTGCCACGTTTGCAGTAATAAAGGTCTAGAATCTGTGTGATTTCACCCAATAAAATGACTTCACCTAAAATTCGTATCGAATTGCGTGTTGCTCTCTGCCAGTCACCACAAGTTCCCAGGTCTGGGACAGGCACAGCTGGTTTCCAAATAACCTTTGGAAATACTTTGCAATAATTGAATCCATGTTACATTACAGCTTCAAAGATCTCCTCTTCTGGAAGGTGAGGAATTTTGTTTTTTAGCTCGGTTTGTTTAAGATTTTTGGGTTATTAACTGTCAATTGTTAGCAATCCATTCCCTTTTCCCAAGCAAGAAGAAAGCAAACTTAAGACTTTCACCTCGTGCTTGGATGGGACAGCTCACACGGTACCAGGCTTAGACACAGATTTAACAAGTTCAACTAAAAGCTGAATTTAAATTGCCTAAAGGCATGTGGATTTGCCCTGAAATACAAATACTGTCAACTTCCTAGAACCTCATGGCTTGGTCTGTGAGGTTGTGACATGGATGAGTGGTCCTGAGCCTGCCTCCATCACAATGGTACATTTGGAAAATTGTATTTCCCATTATTCCTTCTTTTGCTTAGCTAAAAATAATAGCTGATGAGCAGTGATCAGGAGCCTATCCTGTTCTTCTACCAAATCTCAGGCGAACAGCTATATTATCCACCCTGTCAGATTGCAAAGGGCAATAGAACTGAGCTCAGTTTAGCTTTTGGCATTTTGGGTTCACACAAAAGTTAAATGTTACATGAAAGCCAACAAGCCTGAACAGAACAGATGGAGAAATTAATGAAGCTGTTGCTCTGCTCTGCATAGAATGTAAAGTCTTGTTTAAATTAGCAGATTGTGCCTAATAGTGTAGGCTTCTGTCTGAAGGAAGGGCTGCAATGCTAAAAGATAAGCACATCAACATCCATGACTTGATTTCTGGCAAAAACAAACAAACAAAAAATAATCACTGCACCCATTAACAATGGAGGCTGTCCCTGAAACCTGCAGATTGTTCGTTGTGGTGTTGTCCTTCTTCCATGACTGCCTGGAGGTATCCTGCTGTGTTGTGCCCTTGCCAGGAACTGGGGTAGGAGTTACCTTGGAAGCTGATGTGTGTGGAACAAGTGATAGGCTGTCCTTTGCCTCTCTCAGGCAGAGGTGCACGTGTTGCATCATGGTCTACAGTCAGCTTCACGCACTGAAAGTGTGCATGTGCAGGGGTGTTTCTCTGGCTAGAGAATGGCCAGAGACCAGCATACCTTACTAGAGAGAGAGCCTGCGTCTCCCAGAGCCCTGGCCCTGCAATTTTCTGCTCTTTCCCTAATAATAGGTACAGCCAGCCACTCAAGTTATTAGCTACTGTCAGGGTAACTTGGAACCAGGGTAGCTCGGGGTCAGAATAACACGGGGATGGCCTCTGAGGTCCCTGAACATGCGCTCCCTTCTGGGTTAGGACTCGGTTCTCCACAGTTGCCAACCTTTCAACCTTAGGAGAGATGCCAGTACCTTGCAGGGCACAGTTTGTAGTCTACAGATAGCATGTGGAACGGTGTTGCTTTCATAGTGTTACTAAAACAAAACTAGCAAGGGACCATAGCCAGGTGTGAAAAATTGAAGCTAGGTGGAGAGCCAGAAAAGTTTAGGTGACACTAAATTGGTATGAAGTAGCCTGTGTAATTAATAAGGTACCAATGAAGAGGAGATGACATTTCTGGGATTCAGCTGTGACCTCCTTCTGCATGCTGGGGGCCAGTACATATCTCACTCTTTTCTGTAGCACCACAGATATGTTTGAGCCTTGGCTCTGAATGGACGTGGACCTTTTAAGACCCCAGTCTGTATGACCTGGAGAGAGTGATACCAGGGGAGAGGGATTTTTATTCCTTTTTTTTCCCCCTTTTTACTTTGTCCTAAAAATGTCAACATTACAGGATGGCTTGAATTACTGATTGAAACATGTGGACAGTTTAAACTGAGTTGTCCCAGTCTGCAGACAGGTCACACCTGGCTGATGAAGTAGAGCTGTAAGTGGTTTGTAGTACTGCTGATCTTGATTCATCCTGGAACATACGTATTTTTGTTAGCATTGCTTTTTAGAAGGGTTTGTATGGAATTTTTCCAGAAAGCTCACAGGAAGTTTATAGGTGGGCAAAATAGGTGTTTCAGGTAACGCTGCCTGTCTAGTTAGGATCAAAATGTGCCTCCCCCTCCCTCCCAGAAGCTACTGTAATAGATCCTCCCACTCAAGGTATTCAGGCCCTGCACGAGGGGAAAAATAGCCCAGATGGATCTAGCATTGCAGTGTGAGCAGTGCTACAGCATGAGAGGATATAACTTCTCATTTCAGACTTGCTCCCACTCCCCGTCAGGAGGAGGAGGTAAAGGGAGATAACGCCCTTTTGATGATGGCACTGAACCAAACAATGGAGCTGTACTCTGTTTTTGTCACTGTAAAAGCAGAAAATGAGAGGGCTAACCTGTTACAGAACTTAACTGAATGTGTATTTTGTCCTTTGGAAAACAAAGATTTTATCACAGACTCTTTGAAGCTAAAACTGTTTGCAGAAGATAACGTGTTTTTTCACTGAAGGGAGGGCAGGTCTGGAAAGAGAGATTGCCTTCAGGGTTAGCCCCCCCCCCCCAATCCCCAGCTGTATCTGTGTCATGGAGACCTTGCTCTGGTGGGTCTGCTTTATGCTGTTTCCTCCATGAACGAGCTGTCAGCCACAAATGGTATTTTAAAAACCTGCAGCAGAACTAATGCTTCCCTTGCCAAAATGCAAGATGAAATTTGCGCTGTGTCATGGGAGGAAAAGCAGCAGAGATCAAAAGTCTATGGCAATGCCTGGGGTTCTCTGCAATAGGAAAGAATTTTAAGTGACATGCCCCGGTGACAGGAGGAAGTTGGTTGTGGAAAATGCAGGACCTTGGTAGTCCCTGCCTATCTAATTGGAGCAGAAAAATCCTTGCCAGCTTCCAAACGGGAAGCTAACTTCATCCCAAATACCAGCAAGACACCTTGGACCTCTCATTTGATGATGGGCACCAGTTTGGTATCCTAGAGCAAGCAGGGGCTAGTGGCTGTTCCCAAGGAAGGAAAAAATGCCCCAGAAGCAAAGTGGTGCAATGAGGGGGTGGAGGAGTGGGCTACTGCAGCCTTCACAGAACACGTTACCCAGCATGTTCCTGGCAACACAGGTCTTTGCTCAACTCGATTTTCTGATTTTCAGCCCATCCAAGGTAAGTTAAGGCAAGCACACTGTGATTGCTATTGGTATAATTGGCCTGATTAAAATGAAAAAGATGGTTGTGCTGAACCTTTAGCACATAAATGTCCTGCTGTGACTTCCTTTCCTTTGGGAATGGTTGAAATGGCCTCACTTTGTACTTCCCAGATGTGTTAGTCACCCCTTGACAGGATGCTTTTGAGCACAGATGCACAAACTGATGGCTGTACCTTCCAGACTGAAGTGGTTGTTTAAATGACTTAATAACCCAAAGACCTCTTTCTGGTTAAGGGTTATGAATGAATTTTCCTTGAGGAGACCAGAATACAGCCCTGACAGGTAACTGCAGAAAAATGAGACAGATTTGGTAGTTGCATGTGATCTGCCAAGACTGCAGGATGAAGAGTCCCATTGCTGTGTATGTTCCTCTTCACAGAATCACAGAACTGCAGAGGGTGGCAGGGACCTCTGGGGATCATCTTGTGCAATCCCCCTGTTCAAGCAGAGCCACTGAGAGCTGGTTACCCAGGACCTTGTCTAGATGGCATGGGCTTTTTTTACTTAAAAAGGAGTTGAAAATGTACAGATTTAAAGATAGGTCCCTGCACAGGCTACTTGTTATCCAGTGGAATTGTAGCCCAGATGGAAATAATCCCATAAACTGCAGGAGATGGACCGAGACCTCTCTGCTCCCCGTGTCAGTCTCTATCTTATTCCAACTGTGTAAAACTACAGGTATAAACACACAGAGAATATTTTCTGAGAGAAAATTTTAACTGAAAAGAACGTGGGCAGGGCACTTTCAAAGGCTACACCCATCTTAACCAGCAGACTGAATGCAGATCAAACAAAAAATTCAATTCTTCTCTGTAAGTATCTGAAATTCATGAAGTGACAGGTCCTCATAGTAGGTCAGTTGCATCTGAATGAAAAAATATCCTTTGTCCTAGTTAAGTAATGTGTAGAAATAAGTCTGGATTTATTTTTTTAGATGATATATTTGGCAGTGTATGACATAATGCCACTGTAAGCAGAGCTTAAAATAACTTGGAATTAAGATGAGCAGAATAAATAGGACATTTGTTTTAGTCAGATTTCTGCAGTGTGTTAACCTTAGACACAACTGTCTTATTTGCTAATAGAAATACCTATTTAAAATATGCATTATTTGAAACATACAGCACTGCATGTTGCAACTGACAGTTCCCACGTCCTTACAAGAAGGAAGGAATACTCTTATGGCTTCTGCCTCAGGCCTCACAAAGAAATGGAATCATTTGCTGTTGCAAATTTCATTCCAGTGGAGTGAGTGGTTACTTTGCTGCCCGTGAATCGAACATGTGTGCTGATCCCCTGCAGAATCAGAGCTTTGGTTGGAGGAAGATGTTGTCTTCTGAGATGAGTAGTCGATGCTAACAGATAAATCCTGCCACACTTTGGCTGCAATTCCATGGTTTTTTGTAGGACTGCAGGAGCAGGCAAGCTAAGAAGAAAATAGTAACATGGATTCACAGCTTCACATCCAGTGCTTGTATTTTAATTGCTGGCATTACCTTTGTCAAACCCCGAGAGGGCAGTCCATGCATGAGGCTTCTGGCCTGATTCTGGTTCCAGGCATGCTGGTGTCATCAAGTGCCTTAGTTCCTCTTTTACATCCATCTAAGTGTGAACTCAATAGTGTAGAATTTGAAGTTAAATTTACCTTCACTTAGAAAACCACAGCGACATTTTTCTTCTTTTTTTTCAGTTTAAACTTTAAAGATAAAAATAAGGACAGTCCTCAAAAGTAAACAACCTGTCATAAGCATTTGTGATGTTTTAAGAAATCATCTAGAAAGAAGACCTACAAAGAACTGATTTAAAATATTTTAATGGAATACTGTGACAAAGAATCTTTTAAAAACATGACCTTGTAAGATAAAATGTGCACAAATAAACACATTCAGCAGAGGGAATTGAGCAGAAGGATCACCTTTTGATCATCATCTTCTAAAAAGAATACAAAATAAGCAGAAACTAAATATACAGGTACTGATTGTTTTTTTTCCCCTGTTAAAAAGAGAAAAGCAGGGTGTGACTGATTAAAGGAAATGAGACATATCAGAGCTATGGGTCTGGACAAACACTTGCCCAGAACATTCTCCCAACTGGCACTAATGTAAGAAGACAATTATCTTGGAGGTGTAACATGTCCAGATGTTAAGTTGGGATTTCTAATGTTGAAAGGATGCTTCTGATAACTCCAGGTTCATTTAATTGGAAACACACACACACACACATACACATGAATATAAAAAGTATAATTAATTCAGAGAACAGGAGGATCAACTCACCTAATCACTGTCATAGAATCATAGAATGGTCTGGGTTGGAAGGGACCCCAAGGATCATAGAGCTCCAACCCCCTTGCCACAGTCAGGGTCACCAACCTCCAGGCCTGGAGCTACACAAGGTTGCCCAGGGCCCCATCCAACCTGGCCTTGAACACTGCCAGGGACGGGGCATCCACTGCTTCTCTGGGCAGCCTGTTCCAGCCCCTCACCACTCTCTCTGTAAAAAACTTCCCCCTAAGATCTAATCTAAACCTTCCTTCCTTTAGTTTTAATCCATTCCCCCTTGTCCTGCCATTATCTGCTCTTTTAAAAAGTTGTCCTAGGTGTTGAACAAGTGAGTTGAGCAGCTCTGCAGAATACTCAGCCAGGAGCTCTCCCGTGACAGGAAACAGCTAAAACAGGCCAAGCTGAGTGAGGAGTTCCAAAGTGTCGGGAAAGAGAAGCAAATAATCTTGGATGGCTGGAGCTCTGGAGAGGTACTTGAGACTCATAGGCATTGCTGGAGAAGGTTTTACAATGATAAAACTGGCGGCTTTGACGTGTGGAGTCATTGAGGGCTGTGCATCGTATTTGCCCTTGCCCACACTGCAAGTTATTTCATTAGAGAAAGCGATCAGCTTGGTCAGAGCTGATCTGCCCTTTGTAAATCCACACTTTTCCTCATTGGCTTCTTGTCCTTTGTTTGGTTGAAAAAGGATCCTAAGGAGAAATGCTGCATGGTCTTTCCAGGGACTGAATTGGAAGCTGGCCAGCATTTAGTTCCTCAGATCTTCCTCTCCACCCTTCTTAAAGAGGACAGTAATATTTAGTCCTTTTCCATGGACCTCTCCAGATCATCAAATATTTGAGGATGATGTGGCTTCACAATCACATCACCCAGATTTTTCATCATCTTTTCATGGGTCCCACGGACTATCTATCTCATACATTTGTGTTTCCTCCTTTCTCAGACTCTGCAGGTGTGTATATTGGTCTGGAAACTTTTTTTTTTTAAGACTGGGGCAAAAAAGTCATTGAATAGTTCAGCTTTCACTATATTGTCCACCACCAGATCATCTCCCACATTCAGCAACAGCTTCGCTTTTCCTTTGAACCTGGGTTTGCTGCTAGCATGCTTAGAGGATTATTTTTCTTTTGCCCTTTATGCCCCTCAGCAGCTTGAGCTCCAGCTGGGCTCTGTCTTTTCTGGTATGTTCCCTAATTGCCTAAGCAATGCTTTTATACTCTTCCTTTGTTGCCTGTCCTTGTTTCTGCTACTTGTATGTTTTCTTTTTTGCATTTTAATTCATTAACAGCTCCTTGCTTTGCCAATTGGGCCTTCTGCCGAAATTTCTGGTTGCATACAAAATCAGCTCAGCATTTAATTAGAATTAGAGGGTGCTTTGTTAGTACATCTATCTTTTTATTATTTTTAGACTAAGTTCTGCCACTGGCCAACTTGCAGATCTTGTGATCCAGTTTTTATGATAATCCTGCCCTTTAGGAACTGCTTTAAATCCAAATGATTCTCTTTTGTTTCCTCTTTCAGTAATTTGGAGTTTTGCCTTATTGCAATCACAGATTCACAGAATTGTAGGGGTTGGAAGGGACCTTCAGAGATCATGGAGCCCAACCTCCCTGCCGAAGCAGGTTCCCTAGGACAGGTCACACAGGTAGCTGTAGTTAAGGCAACACTCATTTGTAACCTTTGCAATAAACAAATTTAGCTCAGGTCCAGCCAACCTATCTTCATGCAGATCACTAATGCATGCTTGTAGTATTTCCATAGTCTGCAATACAACACACCAAGGAGTGTGTTTATTGTACATGCAGATTGCGTAAGGGCGTGCCTTTCAGTGGGCTCATCTTTTCATAAAACAACCCTTTTCTCTTTGAACACAATACTCAAGGAACACTAATTGGGAAAAGAAAGTCTATGTTCCACAAATCTCAGAGTGCCTTTTGTCAGCTTGGAAAGCTCAGCTCACAAGGCCTTCATTTTGGTGGGGATTTTTTATATATGAGGATTTTAGACACCTTGTGAAGTTCTTCCCATGTCAAACAGAGTTGAAGATATTTTTTGGGGGGGGAAAAGAGGCACTGAAGGTCAGCATGCTGAGTAGTGTGAAGGCAAGAAATGTTCCATGCCATAAGAGTAAAGCAGAGAGTGAGCAGTGAAAAAAGATGTGGTTTTGACTGAAGGAAAAAATTGTTATGAACAAGGTGATAGTGGTAACTTGTGATCACTGAAGAAATTTTCAGATTTCTTACTAGCAGTAAGAATATGTTGACTTCTCTCTAGAGAGTGACAGAAAATAGACTGGAAAGTTGCCTTTTTTGTTTGCTTATTTGTTTAAGGGATCACTCAAAACAGAGAAAATGATGTAATAAAGAAACCCTACCCCAACAAAACAAACCCAAGCAATGTAAAAGTACCTTTTACTAGGTATTTACAGATGACTTTGGTGAGGATTCGATTTCACATCCCAAGCAGCTATTGCATGCAAAGGTTGGACAGCAGAAACTGCTGCAGATGTGAAGCAGCCATGAAGCAGCCGTTCTTACAGTGCAATTGAATTAGCTGATTTCATGAACTGTGGCTGCAGCTGTAGAGGCTCAAGCTTGACTTCCAGCATGAAACATCTGTTAGAGGGAGTGAGCTGTGAACAACCAACAGAGCTATGGGAACAGGTAGGAAGACGGTTGCTTTGCATTATACCTCATTCCTGCTTATTGTATTGCATCAAGAGCTCAGTCACTTGTATGTTGCTGCTGCCTAGCAGAGCTTCATTAGCCAGAGAAGGCAGGCCTTGTGCAAGCTTATGGTGAATGGAAATTTCCAGACAATTGCAAGAATTTTTCTGCATCAAGTAAAGGTAAATTCAGTGACAGAGAACCAAAGATTTCATGTGATTTTAATAGGAAAAAAGAGAAGATTGTCAATTGTAGAAATCCTGGCATTTGCTACTGGCCTGCCTGCTAGCTTGAGCTATCTTGGGCAGTGGAACCATCTGAGGATTTTGTTCTTCAGCATCCAGCTGTGGTTACTGCAACAACCTTGCTCTGGTCATGGCTGCTGTGTTTGGTCTCCACCTCAGGCCTTTGTGCACCAATAGTCCCCTTCTGAGATGCCATCCCTGCCACTGCTGCTCTCTGGCCTTCAACCCCCTTGCTCTGCCCCAGCCCTGTTCCCTGGGCTGATGGGCTGGTGCTGCCTGCCCTGCCTGTGGTCTGGCTGTTTACCCTGCTGCCTGCCCTTCTCCCTCATGTGAGGGAGGCACAGGCTTGGCTGCTCACGCTTCAGTTTGAGGTGGAAGGAGCATTTGTTGGGGCATCCTGGCAGAAACTGAGGTATTTGGCTTCTTCAGCCCCTCACAAAAAGCAAGAATTCCCAGTGCTGCACCACACCCCATGGTGGATACACCTGATGTACACCAGCTCCTGCCCCTGACATAAGGCTGAGTCCTGTTTTCCATGTGAATACCGAACCCAAAAATGTCCTCCCTGTTGGCAAGGCTATTGTGGTGCCATGCAAGGGGCTAAATGCCAGGTCTCTTCTTTAGGAAGACATCTCCAGGTACAGTCCTCCCTGCTACTGAGGGGCTGGTGCACTCACTTTCTCCTGAGAGTGCCGTTGCCAGTCTGCCTGGCTTCAGGTGCTGCATGTATGTTGACATGATGAACTTCAAATATGTGAGGAAACGCAGGATGGCTGTGCATTTCTGGTGAATCCAGACACCCCTAAATGTACTGGCAGGACCTGAGGGAAGGTTCTGTTTCAAGCTGCCTTGTGACTTTACAGTGAGGGGGAAGTTAGTATGTCTGTAAGGTCTGCATATGGTGCTGCTCTTAGGGTGATGCCACCATTACTCACCTAAACAACAGGTTGAACCCAGCTCAGCTCTTCACAGTGAATTTTTCATTACAGAGCTCAGAAAGGAGCACTCAATTTGTTATTTGCTGGAAATAAGGGCAGTGTTGGACATTATCCTATAACCCGAGAAGGAAGTAAGTGATCTGGAGGGAATTTCATGCTTTCCAAACTATCAGTATTTTAACTTCTTTGTAGTTTTTGTACTACTTTAAAATATGTCACAGCTGTGGCCTGAAGCAGCACAGGAGACTTCCATGCAGTGCTGGTCTTCCTCCAGCGTGGCTCTCTTATTCAGTATGACTGCATCCTCAAATGGAATTAGGTGACAGCATGTTTGAAATGGAATGCTGATTAAAACCAATATTATCTATTTCCCTGTACATTGGTTTTGGGAACTTAGCCTGACCTGACTTTTAAAAAATTAAATAAAAATCAGAATAATCCAATGCAGCTTTGAATTGCCATTATTTAGGGTTTTCACCAGTCATAAACAACAGGAATTAAGATGCTTTTGAAATAAATGAGACAAAGCATACAAAAACCAAATAAAAGCATTTAGTATTATTATAGACCTGTTGTCTGCCTGGAGCTATTGCTCTAAGCAGGCTACAAGCTAGAAATAGAGGTGGTAAAAAAAAAAAGTTAGAAGTAAATGATAGTAAATGAAGTAGAAGATAGAAGTAACTGAGCACCTGTGAGGTCTCAGATACAGATGGGTCAGGGCAGCTGGTAGACACCTCCTTGATTAAAGTTATTCCTTCAAGCAGTTCAACTAATTGGTGCCACATGGTCCATGCAGTGATGCATTATTCCCTTTGCTTTGCCAAGCGTGTGAGGACCAGAGGCAGCTGTAGCTGGAAAGCTCTTAGACATGTTGCTGGCTTTGTTGGGGAGCACTATGCAGGTAAATTTTCATCAGAATTCTGAAAATTTGGGTTAGATAAAGCAAATAGTGGACTTGCTTTTGTGATTTGACAAGGTGTGGAATTGTTTTTTTCCAGGAAGAGCTGGAAAGAAGTTTCTCTGAGTTGAGGTTCTTATTTCCTAACAGGACAAAGCTTGTTATCTTGAGAGCTCTGGTTTGTAGAGGCTGGTTGTTTTAGGAGGTTGGCATTGCAGTATCTGGACCTAATCTGGATGTTTGTTATAGTGGTACAGTACTTGGTCAAAGGATTACAGCCCTGTGGTATAGGATTGGTTTGTTAGTTGTATAGTGATGAGTTGTTCAGAAATACTCTGGGAGGAAGTGGTAGTGAATGCTCTTTGTTGAAGGAGAAACTTTCAATAGAGTTTCTGATTTAGGGGGCTACACCATTCCATCAGTTAAGACTAGCTGAATAATGAAGGGTACTACATCATCATTGAGGATCTGTTAATGCTTTAGTGACCTGCTTTTTGCTTTGGTAAGAGATAAGTACTAGCTTCAAGACTGGAGTCCTTGTTCTGATTTTCTTTTTTTTTCTTTTTTGAATGAAATGGGTTTTTTTCTCCAGATCTAAGCTGTAGAATGTTGTACAGATTTAAATTGTAGAATGTTATAAAGCACTTTCACACTGGAATAACTGCTGAAGGCATGGATTTTTTTTGTTTTGTTTTCTTTAGTTTTACCATTGTATGTTGAAACAGTCTAAATCATTAAAACGTGTATGACATTTATTAAACTTATTGAACCAATTCCTTTGCCTGCTTTTAGGTAGAAGTATTTTACATGCTTAAACAAGAAAACACTAGGGCTTACAGTGTTACTTGCTCTGTTGCATCACTTCTCTATTTTCCCCCCCCAGTAAGTACATGTGCTAAAACCTATGACAAACCTTTGTTAAATGTGTTAGTGTTATTGTACTGCTATTTTATATAATAAAAGCTGTTGCAGAAGAAAAAAACATAAACACAGAAATTTGATTAGGACAGGAGCTGATTATATAAAGGCTTAATAAAGGCTTAATTTACATTTCATTTTATCCAGTAGGTTGTGCAAAATGGCAGTAGCCGAGTCATTTGTGTGATACAGAAATCCTGTGCTTGGGCAGCAGAAGCCATGAGTCTCAAGCTAAAATGAAATCATAAAAGGCTGGAGATTCTGGTGAGAAAACTATAGTTGTTTTCTGAGGAGTTTCTACTGCTTTCTGTCTGAGTGCTTACAGCAACAACTTTTTGTAAGACACCCAGCACTGGCTTGTTTGCACTGTCCCCATTTTCGCCTAAGCAATCCTCTTGAGTTAAATGAAGTTACAGGAGAGCAAGATTAGCGTAAGGAGAGGAGAATGGATGCCTAAAATAGTAGATTAGGTGCTGTTATGGCTCAGTACTTTTGTATTTGCTCTTCTGTTTTCACTCACAAATGTTAGAAATTCTCAAAGCAGTATAACTATCTTGGGTGCCAAATGACACTGGAAAGACAAAGGGAGATTCCTGAGCTGTCTCGCTGGTTCAACACCTAGCTGAAAGAAGTAGTGAGACTACAGCTTCCAGTTATGATCCAGGTGGTCAGTGAACAGAAAATAAAGAAAATGTTAACATTAAAGATATTACAAACATTGATTGATGTGTTGCAACTTCCTTCTGATTCTAATAAGGGTTATTCTTCTTTCATGGAAAGTGACACTGAGAGCTTTACAGGATTCTGTACTACCCTGAGGTGAACAGTTGCATGGTGAACTTGGATAAAAATATAGGTGGATAATTGAGATTCTTACTCTGAAATAATATAGATAGGTCTCTTCATAGTTTTTTAAGAAACACTACCTCACTTCTAAACATAAGATAGGTGTACAAACCTGTGATTTAATTGTCTCATTCACGTTACACAAATATTTTTCATGATGAATCCTCAGATTGAATCTTTATTAACTGTTTATTAGGCAACTCTTAAGAACCACCTGGAATCTCCTCTGTTAGCAATTATTTGTGCCTAATCTAGTCAGAGACTACTGGCTGCATATACCAAGCTGAAAGAATCTGTCAGAGGCGGTTTTCCATTAAGTCATGAAATAAATTGTGCAAGCTAGTGTAAATGGAATGTAAAAAAGTGAGGTGCTAGCTGTACAGCTAGATTGTGTTTCACAGCATTTTGTAAATGATAGTAAATTACTTGCATGGATACAAAAATCCTATTCTCTCCATTATAATTTTCAGTGGGTGTGTTTATTAGATTTTTTTTTCCCCCTAGGTAAGATACTGTAAAGCAGACAGTGATAGTTTTATTTTGGATGATGTGATAACTTAGTTACTGTATTCTTGTTAGCAAATCCAATGATCTTCATACTAGAAGAATGGAACAGGCTCAAATAAATGGTCTGTTCATATAAATTAGCTAAAAGGGTTTGTGATCTATTTGTGTAAGGAGAGTTTTTGTAAAAGCTTTTTGGAAAAATGTATTGTTAGTAATAGGTGTGATGCTAAAATAGCCAACAAAAAGACAGTGAAGTGCAAAATCTTGGACCTTGTGGCACTAGCAGGAGGTGTACTGACCCCAAATCCTCTTACTTGGAGGTTGAAGAGTGAAGTTGACTTTGGCTTTCTTGAGTAGCTGACCACTTCAGCGATGTAAGAGAACTAACTGTAGTGGCTTCTCCTTACACCTTTGGCTGATGAGTCCAAAGAATTAAGTAACTACTTGTGGTGTTAAGAGTATGCTTTCAACTGCTGTAGTCAGCAGTCTTGCTGGATGTCTGCTCAGACCACATCTGGCAGTTCAGGAGCATTTAACCTCTTTCAAAATCCATGTTTTAGACTCCCTGAGGGCATCCAATTAACTGCGAAGGATGAGACAGGACCTCTTTCATCTTCTGTCCATTTTAAATACATGGAGGGGCCTTTAGCAAATAGCAAAATGTGGTAGGATGCTTCAAACAATCAGCTTGTGTGGAGGAAATGGGAAGGAGGCGTTGCCGGTGGCATAAAGAGAGCTTGAATAATAATAATAGTGATGGTGATGTATAGCAGGTTTCTTTGGGCTTTTTTTGGAAACCCACTAACAGCTATTTAGAGAAGTAGTGAAGTGCAATCAGTCCTACTGGATTTGGGAGGTGGAGGGTTTGTTGATAGCCAAGCACAACGTGCTCCATGTGAAAAGATGCTGGTGCATCAAGTCATGTGTCTCAAGTGAGGAAGCTTGAAGGTACAAAATCAGTAGATAGAGGTTCTACTTTCAACTAGTTGTTTCTTTTTGGATGCAATTGCTGATGTTTGTCAATTGATGTGTTGTCATCTTCTTGTACCTTTAAAAAAAAATCTTTAGATGCATACTGCATCTTTACACTGCTGGGGTCTTATGTTGAATTTAAAGATTTCATGTGTCACTAAAGAACACAGCTGGCAAAATGTACTGAGCCTTTAGCTCTGCGGTTGCTACAATGTGCATCATAGCTGTGCTTGAAGTATCATTGCTCCTAAAACAGTTTATCTGTAATTACAGCTGACCAAGTGTACTTGAAACCTTACCCTACTGTGGATGTTGGTGATATATAGCACCACTGGAAGTCTTTTGTAAAGCTGCAGCCCAGATTACCATAAACCTGGCTCTCCTGTACTATATCTGTTGCTATAGATCAAGCCCTTCCATTTTATTTCTTTTGCCACTAAGAATTCCAGTAATTTATCAAACCAAGTAGGGCCGGTGCAGAATCTTCTTGCTGTTTTTGCTGAAGAGGTGTCTCAGTACTGGTTTTATCTTTACACAGTTAGTGGCCCATCTCAACGAAGTCTGAATCCTGACTGTAGTTACCTGCCATGGTACAGCTGCCATGGTACCTGCCATCTAACAGCTAATGGCAAGTACTGATACTGCTGTGGTTGAGGAATGCCTCTTTTAAAGCTCTGTCTTTTGAAGTTGGACAGTATTAAGCAGCAACTACTCCTTTTCTTGGTAAAATAAGAATATATTTTAATTTATCCCCGAGTTCTTTATTGAAGACTTACCTGAGAGTCTGTGCAAGAATACTGTAATTTGCCAAGACTGTTTGGCTTTTCCACTTGGTGAAGTTGGTATTTATCACATGAAGAGAGGGTTTCAGTGAGCCACGGACACTGGTAAAATGAGAGAGCTGGTTAAAGTTTAATCAAATGTGAATCTGTGCACTGACAAAAGGCACCCACTGCTGCAAGCAATGTCAAACCTCTTCTGACAATAGCGTGTGCAGATATGCAGTTTTGAGAAGGAGGTGGTCTTGGTGTGTATCTTGAACTTGATAATTTTGAAAGATCTTTGATTATTCAGCAGCTTTATCAACCCTATCTTCTACTGAGAGCTAATTAACAATATCCCCCAAGTCATCTACTTCCATTATTCTGGTTTTAAGATAAACCAGGCATTATCTGTGTTTTAGGCCTAACTTCTTAAAAAGCAGGAACACTGACAGAGCTGCAAGTATTACCTTGTCCTCAGGAAAAATGTCTTTTTTCTGGATCCACTTTTACTACTCCAAACACCAGATTTATGCAGTCAACCAAAAGTTAAAGAAGGAATATGGAAACTTGTTCCTAAACCTATGCTATTACTTTCTGCTGGCTTCTCCAGGAGACTCATAAAGGTCTTGCAGAATTAAAGACTATGAACACAGTTACTCAGAACTCATCCCGTTCTGTGAGACCTGGCACTCTTGATACAGATGAGTACTGAGTACATAGAATCATAGAATGGCATGGGTTGGAAGGCACCCCAAGGATCATAGAGCTCCAACCCCCCTGCCACAGGCAGGGCCACCACCCTCAGGCCTGGAGCTACACAAGGTTGCCCAGGGCCCCATCCAACCTGGCCTTGAACACTGCCAGGGATGGGGCATCCACTACTTCTCTGGGCAGCCTGTTCAAGTCCCTCTCACCACTCTTTCTGTAAAAAACTTCTCCCTAATATCCAATCTAAACCTTCCTTCCTTTAGCTTTAATCCATTCCCCCTTGTCCTGCCATTATCTGCCCTTTTAAAAAGTTGAATCCCCTCCTGCTTATACGCTCCCTTCAGGGACTGGCAGGCTGCAATGAGGTCCCCCCACAGCCTTCTCTTCTCCCGGCTGAACAAGCCCAGCTCCCTCAGCCTCTCTTTGTAGGGCAGGTGCTCCAGCCCTCTGATCATCCTCGTGGCTCCTCTGAACCCTCTCCAACAGTTCCACATCTCTCTTGTATTGGGGGCCCCAGCTCTGGACACAGGACTTCAGATGGGGCCTCCCGAGGGCAGAGTGAGTTCCAGGTCTGAGACTGATGTGGCAAAGTCCTTGTAGTTCTGCCTGTGTGTGTATATGTGGTCACTGGCTGTGTATACTATAGTGTGGGAAAAGGTTTTTCATCAGGCTGTCAGGACACACAGGTAGCTGAAGACATATGTATGTATGTATGAGTTCTGAGTGTCAAGCTGCATCTTTGTTTCTACTCCATAGGCCATAACATTTGGTATTCCTTTTATCCTCTGCATAGTAACCAGTTTTCATAGTACTTTTCCCAGTAGAAGTGGAGACAGGAGTCACAGTCTACAAAGACTTTTGATACCTCTTTTTTTCTCCTGAGCTACAAATCAACCAAAGTTTGGGTGTTTTTTTTTTTTTTAGCATCAGTGGAAGAAAACAAACCTGTTTTCCTTTTATCTACTTCAAATGCTACCTGGAAGTTTCAGAAATCCCAGGACTATTGGTCCAATACATATGTCATAGACATGCAGGAAGGTGGAAAAAAAACGTAAGGCTCTGCAGAATTTGAGTACAATGGATTTTTTTTTTCCCCCTCCAGCATCAAAGAGGACAAAAAAAGCTACTGGTTCACAACTGAAGTACTGCAACATGGAATGAGGCTGAGATAACTAAGGAACAAAAGCATCTGTGAACTTGGGGAAATATGAATGAATGAATATATGAATCAAATCACCTATCCAGACAGGCTTGCCAGTTTAAACAGCCCCAGTGTTCAGAATACTGTCTATTTTCATGTTAGAATCATAGAATCATAGAATTGTAGGGGTTGGAAGGGACCTCAAGAGATCATCGGGTCCAACCCCCCTGCCAAAGCAGCTCCCCAGCTCATATTGCACAGGGCAGCGTCCAGACGGGGCTGGAATCTCTCCAGAGAAGGAGACTCCACACCCCCTGGGCAGCCTGTCCCAGGGCTCCCTCACCCTCACTGGGGAAAAGTTCTTCCCCAGGTTGGTGCAGAACTTCCTGTGCTCCAACTTGCAGCCATTGCCCCTAGTCCTGTCCCCACAGACCACCATAAAGGGGCTGGCTGATTCCCCCTGCATCCCCTACTTAAGATAATTATAGACTTTAATTAGGTCCCCCCTTAGTCTTCTCTTCTCAAGGCTGAAGAGTCCCAACTTACTCAGCCTGTCCTCATAGGGTAGATGCTCCAGGCCCCTAATCATCTTCGTAGCCCTTCTTTGGATTCTCTCCAGGAGATCCCTGTCCTTTTTAAACCAAGGAGCCCAAATGTCTTAGCAACCAATTGTCTTAGTTGTCTTGTTGTTTAATAGCTTTATGATTGCAGGTTACCTCAAAAGCGGCTGAGATGAAAGTCACTTTCCAGAGGGGATAAACTATGATGTGGGGTGTATAGGGTAGTTATCTCCAAATGGGACACTGATGGAGGCACAGAAGGTTCTTTGGACACTGAAACTTCTCCAACTTGTGCTTCCTTTGCTCATGCCAGTGTGCAGCCTGCAGTTAGCATTGGTGAACATTTGCAATTTAGAGCAAAACTGCCAGGGAACAGGTTGAAATGTCATGGTCAGCCTCCCATCTTCCAACTGCAAATCTGGACATTGGTGGTTAAAGATATTCTTGTCTTTCCTGCACTCCCCCCTTCCTCCACTTTTCTGTTTCAGAGGTTTTGGGGAGCTTTATCCTAGATGAAGTCTTTTATCCTAGGCGAAATCTTCTTCAAGCCAGATTTAAACAGCCCTTGCCTCTCAAATTGTCAGCTGTACTGACTTCTTTTAACACATCTCATGTATCTTTGTGACAATTCAACGTTCTGGCCTGATGTGTATGGCAATATAGTAATGATCTTCAATCCACAAACCCAAAGCTGGATGTAGTCTTCTGCAGAGCTTCCTTTCCAAATATGCTCTCATAAGATTATTACCAACATACTTTATGTTACTCTCCTCAGACCCCCAGGAACTAAGGTGGTCTCCTGATGGGGTGAATTTTTTTTGTTTGACAATGAGCTAATTCCACCACTGCCTCAAATGCTACAGTCCTAGGGTATGCCCACTGCAGTCAGGGTGTAGCTCAACTGATGTCACTGTAATAATTAAAAACTGACTGAGTAAAGGTATACTGTTGGCTCGCCTGTTGTCAAAATGGGGTCTGTAGTTGCACCTAGGCTGTAAATAGTGCCATGGCCCAGACAATTTAGCTTTACCAGGTGTTAGTAGGAGTGCATTTTGTGATATAATTTAACCATACCAGGCCTCAAGCTTTAAACTTATTTTAGGATTTTTTTTTTTTTGGTGGGGGTGGGGGGAAGAGAGGTTGGGGTTTTTTTTAGACATACCAGCAAACTTGTTTTAAGAAACTTTTGTTCTCCCTTCAATTTGGCTTATTATTAAGTGACCGTTGTCCTGACTGCAGAAGCAAAATCACCCAGAGTGGGTGTTGCCTACCCAGTATTTTTGTGCTTGTTTCAGTGAACATTCCTCACTGCCTCTTGTTTCTTAACTGTTTAGTTATGTAGTGATTCTTTAAATTCAGTAGCTCTTCTCCATGTTATAAACTGATGTTTTAAACTGTCTCGTATGTGGAACCTTCAGACTCCTCTTAGACCCTGATAATATTGTGTCATGCCTGTATAGGCATCTGTTAAAATTAAAAACATTATAGTTCCAAATAACTCAGTAGTTCTGGAGGGACTGTTGTATGCTTGGAGAGTCATAAGACCTTCACAGAATCGCAGAATGTTAGGAGTTGGAAGGGACCTCAAAAGATCATCCAGTCCAACCCCTCTGCCAGAGCAGGATCAGCTAGACTAAATCACATAGGAATGCATCCAGGTGGGTTTTTGAATGTCTCCAGGGAAAGAGACTTCATCAGAAAATGGATAAACCAACAAAAGTTGGCTTCCAGAACACACCAACATAAAACTGTTTTGTTTATTTAAGAACCCTTATTACAAATACAGCTGTACAACAGCAGACTTGGTGGATGTGAAACAGTTTTTCAAACATACACTGGTTTAAGTTGCACCTAAGGGTACAGGTTTTCTATCCAAATATATTCTGATCTTCAGCACGCTAATCTTTCTAGATGAATTTTCCAGAGTTTGGGTGAGAGCCCAGGTTTGTTATTGTACACTATGGGTAAGGATCCTGAGCTGGAACACCATCCTCCAGTCTAAGTGAAAATAATCCTAAAATTACTTTAACTTGTGCTTGGATTCAGCCTGGCTCTCCCTTTCACTAGCTGTCAGAGTTGAGATAAGGTGAGATAAAATGTGTGTTATTGTTCATACCAACAAATCCTCTAGGACCACTTTATGTTGCTGCCACATTCCTGAAGATCTGTTCTCTATTATGCAAGAATTTCACTAATGCTGATAAAATTAAGAGCTGCAATTACTGTGCTCAAATACAGCCCACTTTTCCTAAGCTCACCAGCCTCAGATCTTTTCCTACCTAGGCTTAGTTCATTTGATATTTAACATTTTTATTACTCCTCAGTAACCACAAAGGGTTTTCGGTGACACGACCTATGAATAGATACCTTTGTGTGACTCCCAAATCTCATGCCAAACTTCAGGCTATGACTTAAAATGTTCAGATAAGTTCTGAAATTGCTTATAGCAGCAACACTAACTAATTCATGACCACAGCTCTGTCGTATAAGCTGCTCTGTGAAGTTTTCAGGCTAAAGGTTTAGTGAGTGAGGCAGACCTGATTATTAGCTAATCCCATGACAAACTGCAACAAAGGTAAGAAATATATGGCAGTAAAGTTTTCATTTAAAGGCAGTATTATAAAACTTCCATTATAAAAATGCATCTAGATTTAGGACAGTTTTGCAAAAGTCATTAGCAGTAAATAATTTTTGCCCTTGTAAGTCTTTCAGCCAAGTCCCTGTGAAAGTGGCAGTTTGTTTTTTCCTTTTAGCTGGCTTATGCAGGACAGATTTCTGACCATCTTGGTAGCCTGAACTGATCCCCTCATGTGGGGAATATGGGAAAAATCTTGTGTTTTTAGAAGATGGCAATAAAACAACATTAACAGACAAGATCTCTTTTCTACAGTGGTTGGCCATGTGTAAATTCCCACAGGAAAAAAAGGTGGCAATCTTGCCTATGTGCTGATCAGACTGAGATCTAATAGATTAGGTCTTAAGTTTACTATATTGACTGAACTGCTTTAATAATGTTCTTTTCACTCTTTCCCCTCTTCTTATCAGCTCTTCTTTGTATCCTTAGAAATGGAAGCATAATTCTAGGCACAAAGTACACAGTCAGACATTTCTAAAGTATGCTGTTGAATGGGAGCTGGTATGTTTGACTGGGAGTTAATTACTATGGTTGGGAGATGGCTCAGTGACAGTCCCAGTGCTAGTGAAGTTATTTTGCCAAGTAGATTGGTGTTGTAAGTGATGGCATATCTTTGTTAATTAATTTACAAATGATGTATGTTAGAATGAATTGTGTTTGAGTAATAGGAAGGATTTTAATTCTCCAATTAATTTCCTTTTGGCTAAGACAATGGCATGTTTTGTCTGGCACTGGTTAAGAACATATTCACAAGGAATTAGATAAAACTGCTATTTTTGTTCTCAGAAGGGTTCTGTGATGCTTATAAATATTTCCTTAGCTTTTATTTTAATAAATTGGTTTCAGATATAACGGAGTGGTGTATCAAGTCAAATAATCAGGAAAGGTAACCTGTTTTTCCATCACTTTTCAATGAGTTCCCACACAAAGTATTACGCAGCTTCCTAAAGGACAAGACTTGCAGCTACAGTATCCTTGATATAAGTGGTATGTGTGTGTTTTGATGGTTGAATGATCTTTGGGAGGTTTCTGGGCAGACCTCTGTGGACTGATTCAGAAGCTGGAAGACTTCCAGATGCTGAAGTCAGACTTGGCACTTCTAGCACCTTCAATTTATTTGTAGATTTATTGTTGTTAACCTTTCTTTCTTAAACTAGCGTTTTCTCATCCACCTCATCAAAGGAGGCCAGTTGTCCCTGCTTACCTGCATGACTGGTTTCTCCCCGTATGCTGCCCCCTTCCCTCCACCCCCAACCCAGTCCCAGTACTTCCAGTTAAGAAGCAAAGTGACCTTTTTATTCTCACTCTCTCTCTTTCTATTAGAATTATCCCTCTCCACATCTTTGACATGTGGCTACAGTAAATATGTTTACAAAGCAATAAAAATAATCATGGTTTTCATGGTGACTTGGGATCAGTCACTTGAAACGGCCTCTACCCCTGAGGATGTGTTTACCACCGTGCAGTCTCACTTAAGAGCAATGAAAATGAGGCAGCACTAATTTCATCCATGTCTTTTTTTGCCATTTTGAGATGGAAAACAGAATTCTGTGTTTATTTCGCTCACATAAATCATTTACACTTTGCATGGTTATTTCTAGCTTAGTAACCTTCAGGATGGCTATAGATTCTGCTTCCTGCCAGGGTGGGAGATGTTGGCACCTATCTATACAAAGTGACATTAATGTTTTTGGGTGCAGTGAGTAGTGAGGGGGAAATGGAAAGGGAATGGAAATAGTCTCTGTCTGTAGGTCTAACGTCAAAATAGCCTTTAAGGTGGCTGACCCAAGAAGAAACAAACTTCTTGAATGAAAGGAAGATGGAAGCATTTAATCTTTCTGTCTGTTCATATAAAACTACATTGCCTATATTTTAATTTTTTATTTACTTTTTAGAATAACTTGTCTTTAAGGGTGATTTTTCAAGGTAGCTGCAAAATATCAATGCAATATATCAATATTTTATTGTGGGGGTGTTTTGGGGTTTTTTTTCTGGTGGGGAGGGAAGTACCAGTATAGGACTTGATAGCAGAAGAATCTCCATGGTAAGAGATGTCCTTTAATTGAGAGGTAACACCAAGTGAAGTGGCAAGCAGAAGAACTGTGGGGAGGAGTGCTTAAATTTGGGAGCCATGTGAGGAAAATTTAATAGAAAGCACTAAGAGAACTGATGAAGAAATGTGGGTTGTGGTATGTCTAATAAACTACTTATCCCATCTTGATACAGGTGGTTTTAGGATGGAAAAGCATTTGGGGAGTATTGTAAGGCTTACTTGTTGAACGGGTGTATCTTCTGCTTGCTAGCAAGTTCTTAATCAAATCTGAATGGGGACTCACTTATTGCTGAGCTAATACATCCCTTAAAAGCAGAGATTGTCTGATAAAACTGCTTAAGCAAACTGTTCAAGAATGTAGTGAGGTTCTTGGCTTCATAATGACGTATTTTTGCTTACAAGCTTTACACATTGTTTTTTATGATTTACAATTTTTGTCTGCATATGTCACCATCAGAATTCATCACTTCATTAGAGTCCCATGTTGATCTGCATTTTAGGTTTCACCATAGATTAGTAAGAAAGGTAATGCTGCAAGCTGCAGCCTCCCAAATAACACCTTCAATCTATACTCCATGACCTCCACTGGCAATCTGGGAATTTCTAAATGAAGTGCAGGGAGTTGTTATAAAGCAAGTTTGCTTCATTGCCACTTTCATTGAAATATTTGGGTTTCTCTCTAGAAAGCCTGAAATTGTGTATTTAATTGAATCACCAACCTCAGGCACATGCAACATAGTATTTTAATGACACAGATTTCTAGTTTATCCAGGGAGTTACAACTTGTGCCCCTATGCTCTTTTTTTTTTTTTTTTTAAAAAAAAACCCATGCCCTCCCTTGGACTGATGAGCTTTGGGCTTTGTTCCCCCTGTAAAGTCTCTTTACAAGAGACTGGACCTATTTGAAAGGTTTGACCTGTAGAAATGACTGAGGGTATGGAGTCCCTGAAATATAAGTATTATCAGATGTTATGAGCCACACATGAGAGAGAGACCTTTTGAGTGGTCATCCATTTATTGTCATGTTCTCTTGATCAAACACACCTGCCTTCATTCTTTGAGATTTTGTGGAGTCTGATGCCTGAGCAAAGCTAGGCAATCGATGAACCCTTCCCATCCAAGATTTTCTGACTAGAGCAATTATGGCAGAACCCTTCATGTAAAAGGAAGAGGCAAGTCACTGAAAAGCTAATTCCTCAGGGCTGTGCTCACCAATGGAAAACCTTAGCATTGAATAGGAGGAAAAAACCCCAACCAAACCACCTGATCTCCCTTCCCTGTCAACAGTAGAAAACCAATTTTATTATAATTCAAAGGCTTTGCTGTGTGGTGTGTCAGAAGATAGGAAAGCCAGACACTAATGTTCTAGTTCATGCCAGATTGGATTGCAATTTAACATTTAAATGGGTTAGTCTGTCTATAAATCTATTTGTGGCTATTCCTGATCTTCCTTTGAGAAAAGCAAGGAAAAGGGATCTATAAATCATGCTGTTACAAACGTCTTATTTTCCTGGTTGGTTTTAGGAAGAGAAAAAAGGTGTATTTGTTTCTTCATTTCCCTTCACTTATGCTTAAAAAACAGCTTTGGTTTTATCTTTGTTAAACAGAAACGACCTTTCTGTTAGTAACCAGACTGATAATGTTGTGTAAGCATTTGGCAACGACTGTGCAGATTGTGTCAGAAGTGGGTAGGTCTGTTCTATCAAAGCACCAGTAGAAATATAACTGCATGTTTGTGTGGCACTGTGTAACAGCAAGCACAAAGGCTTACCTACTCTGCTCGCTGCAGCAGCCTTTTTTCTGTGCTGCTGCTGGGGAGCGCTGGGGGGTGGAATTTCTGGGGTGCCAGGAAGGATTGGCATTTGCCTCCCTTACCAGCAGCCCTCCACGATTTCCAGTAAAATGGGTTGGTTTATGTTTTTCATGCATCCCTATTTCGTTCCTCCTGGCATGCAGTGATACATTATTCCTTCTGACTTTTACAGTCATCAGTGTTAAGAACCTGTATTATTATGGCATAGTGTTGAAAAACTGCTCGGTTTAGAAAGCAAAGCTCTGTACTTGGCAGAACCAGGGGAAACAAGCTCTTGATAGAGCTGTGAATAATGGAATAAAATCAATATTAATTTGTTTAAATATAGTGAATAGCTCAGTAATGCCAAGCTGTGTTGCATTCAGTCAGATGTACTAGAAGAGGTGGACTGAGTACATCTTCCCCACTTCCACTCTGACCAGTCAGAGACAGCTGTCTGGAGCCAAGAAATATTACATCGTTAGCTGGAGCTAGGTGGAGGAGAGCTTGTCAGAGAATTCTTTTCTAAGCTAGCACTGAAAACATGGTCAGCTAAATATACATTCCCCCAAACATAATTTGCTTTTAGTTTCAAACTTTAAGTTCTATGAAGATGCATGGCAGGTTTTCTTTCCTCTGAGTGTTTGGGCTTTTTTTCCCTCTCCTTTGCTTTAGGGTGGAAAGTTTTCAGGTACTGGTGGGAGGAAAAAGGAAACTATTTCTCTTTAAAAATCCTATTAAAAGGAGGAAATATTCTAACCCTTTGTGCCTTTTCCATGCTGACATTTTAAGTATTGGCTGGCCAGCAACTGTGCTTAATCTCAGTAGGAGCTTACTATGGTTTTTTCTTTGGTACAATAGATCCACTTGTTTTGGAAGTGAATTTGTTTTATTCTAATCATAGGCAAATATCTTATATATGCTGAGGAAAAAGCCTTAAAGCTTTTAGTGAATTAATTCAGTTTGTTATGTGGGATTTTAGGAGTGCTTCAACAGCTAAAAACCAAATCAATGAAGAAAAAGACAAACATATGTATATAATCCTTTAGGGGATTGAATAGCTGAGCTGATGACAATAATAAAGGTAACTGCATTGGTCAGTGTGAAACTGCAACAGTTCACCTGAGACCTGACAAAGAAGTTTACAACATAGGTGAAGAGGAAATATGAGTGGCAAGAGAACTTAGAAACTGTTGTATTTCCTGTACATTGAGGAGGTAGGTGAAAACCAGTGTGGGAAATGAGCATCTTTGAATGAGGGGCAAACCTTGCTGACTTGCTAACCTTTCTGTTGCAAGGCTGAAAAAAATCCAAGCCTATGTCTGTTCCAAGTGAAATGGAGCCAGGACCTGTCCTAAGGTACTGAGACAAAGCATCAGTGCAGAGGTATTTGGATGGCATAGTGCTCACCATAAATCTCTTGCAAGCCCTTTGCAGAGCCTCTGTGCCATGAAAACATAACCCAGGGTGGAAGTGCTGAGCTCAAAGCCTCTAAAATGACACAAGTCTTTGTAGCATGAAAACATGGGACTTGATATGAAGGCATGCTGGTATGTGCTTTGGGGTGCAAAACTGTCTGAGATAGCCTCAGAGGATGAGAAGAAGACAAATCTTATGCAGTCTGTCCACACTGCCAACTGGGAATGAATCTTGGCATACATGTGCCAGCTCTGAGTTATGTCTGTGCATTGTACTGGATAGCACTAGTTCCCATATGCTAGGACTGTGCCAGGGTGACAGCGAAACACCAGGGGCAAGCTGCAGTCCTGTACAAGTGCTTGTCTTACAGGCTCCTTCTGGACTCCACAACTCTGCTGCTCAAACAGACATGCAGAATGTCAGCAAGGTCAGCACATCAGAAATGATCCACAAATCCTGAGGCTTTTATCTTGTCTGTGAAGTAGCAAGCAACTCTGTTACTGTGCAGAAGAAACGCAGTGTGGTCGTATAAAAACCCCTCAAAACCATCCAAGACCCCATGCTGAGCAGCACAGACTTTGATTCGTTTTTCTGGGATTGCTGCTTGTGTGCATTACTTTCTAGAAAGAAACTCTTGCCATACTTAGAATGGGTTTGGAAAAATATCAATTAAGTCTCAAGTGGCAGACACAGGGGAAATTGGTCTGTGCTGTCATCTTCTCAAGGTATGATTTGGCTTTTGCTCTGTAGAAGTTCAGTCACAAACACTACAAGATATACAGGATGCTTCATAGCAGAAATGTATTATTTTGAGCCTTGCAGCACATCTTTTCCAGCACTTCTATGAAATGACAGAGTTGTTCTTGCAAATTATTCCCCCATGAAATCATAGAATCATAGAATGGCATGGGTTGGAAGGGACCCCAAGGATCATAGAGCTCCAACCCCCCTGCCACAGGCAGGGCCACCACCCTCCAGGCCTGGAGCTACACAAGGTTGCCCAGGGCCCCATCCAACCTGGCCTTGAACACTGCGAGGGACGGGGCATCCACTACTTCTCTGGGCAGCCTGTTCCAGCCCCTCACCACTCTCTCTGTAAAAAACTTCCCCCTAAGATCTAATCTAACCCTTCCTTCCTTTAGCTTTAATCCATTCCCCCTTGTCCTGCCATTGTCTATCCTTTTAAAAAGTTGAATCCCCTCCTGTTTCTCTGCTCCCTTCAGGGACTGGCAGGCTGCAATGAGGTCCCCCCGCAGAGGGGGGAGTCTGGCGGGTTGGGAGTTTTTCATGGTTGTTTTGGTTTTTTGAAATCAGTGTTCTGTGTTACTTTGTTTGCTTTAGTTTATACAGAGTTTCTAGACATGGTTACAAGTAGAAAATACAGCCTGGTATTATAAAAAAAGTTCAATGAAGCAGAAGTAACTTGATGAGGCACTGTGAGGGTTTCAGCTTACAGCAGATGTTAAAAGAACTGATTGGTACAAGAATGTTTAATAAGCAGGTAAGTTCCTAGTAGCTCTCACATGACCTTCTTTGCAACAAGCAAGTTCTGATTTCACTGCCAATGTTTTCTAGGTAAAAATTCAAATCAGTAATGAACATGATGTATTTGTTATCTAAGGCAGAAACATTCTAAGATGTTGGGAAGGTGTCTGTTCTCTTGCCTCAGTCCCCAAAAGGTAACTGTTTATGTCAATGCATAATTGGTCTTCATCCCACTTGGCTTTCCTGTCTTTTCCTTTCAGTTAGTACTCTTAGCTGTGGTTGAGTTTTAGTGTGTGGTGGTGAAAAATTGCTGTGGTTGTATGTGGCCAAATTTTTTTCCAAGTATGATGAATAGGAGCGTAAGCAGCCTGGAAGATTGTCTTAAATTCATAGTGTAATTCATAGCGTAAGCTTCCATTGCCCAGAGGCCTATGAAAAAAATTGAAAATCCTACAGAGCCAGAAAATATGAAACAAAGGAATCATTATTTCTCTAGTCTAGAATCCCTACAATTTTAAATTTTTTTTAGTGCTTGTGTCTTAAATAAATTTTCTGTCACTTGAGGAAGAAATAGTTGGTTTTGTAGGGTTGGTTTTGGTTTTTTTTTTCCAAAAAATATGAAAACACATATAAATGTGAAAGAGGGAACAAAGCTTGATGACCTCTAACTATGAGACAGCATATTTCCAGAGTTGTACAGTGAAGCCTGTGATGAAAAATACGTGCTAAGCCAGAGAAGTTTATGATAAATAAAGATTGGAAAGGAAATTGTAAGCAGCAGAACTGTAACTGTATCATATCTCTGATAGTATTTAGTGTTTAAGGAACAAATATTCTAGGAGAGTTTTGATTTATTACTTTATCTCCAGATTCCACACAGACCCCACTCAGTCCTGATGCTTCTCTAACTCTGGAAAGATTAATAAATTCATCACTTGGACTACTTCATTCCTATGACATGGTGACTCATCTGTCAAATGGCTGCATTATGGCAAGGCATGTCATTCTGATTTCCTTTCAGGGAATAACTAGGTTTGCAAGGCTGAACAACGGTGTGATATGCTAATTAGTATAATTGTCTTCTCAAATCTCCCTGAAATGGATTTAGATTTTTTTCTTCCAAAAGATTAATAAGTGAAGGTCTGGGAGGAGAACCAAACGTAACATTTTATCATTGAAACAGGAAATTTTGACTTGATACTAATTTGAACTGGTATCTTCAGATTGCATATGTACTAGTCTTTTTTAAATGCAGCTTTGCTTAAAAAACCAAATTAAATCTGCTTTTCTTTTTTTTGTGGAAAGAGTGCTTGCCAAGAATCTAATCTGAAATAGCTGAAAGGTTAGTCTGCTGTCATATGTTTTCCCCAAATCCAAAGCCATGCATGCACTGAAAACAGTTAAACTTGTGTGTTCTCAGGACCTAATGGCTGGATAGAAGAGAAGTAGAGTTCTGGTAAATGTCAAGGAGCTGTGCTCTAACAACTGGCAAATATTTGAGTTGCAGTTTAATGAGTGAATCGTCTGTTGTTGCCCTAGAGCTGATAAATGGAAATTTATATCTGTTTTGCTAATGGTTGCAATAATACAGGAAACAATAAATGTTTTTTAAAGCAACTTCAAGGTGTTTCACTGAAATAAAATTTTACCAAGACCTCTAATAATTTACAACAGCAAAAAACTTGCTGTTTCCAAACACAGAATGCCCTTCTGTTTTTAAAGTTGGGTTATAGCTCTAGAATATTTTATTTGGCTAAACACTTCTAAGCAGCAATCTTGGTGTCCTTGAACCATAACTGGTCCTTTTAGCCAATCTTACAAAATATTTTCACAATTTTTCCAGTGAGTGAGTGTGGCAGTTATGCTTCAGTTATGTCATGGTGGGAACAAAAGCTCTGTACTACTTATTGCAATGCAAGTAGTAAGACATTATTAGCTTTCCTTTTCTGATGGACTAATGATGACTCAGACAAGAGTAAGTCCTGAGTTTTTGTTATCCTCACTTGTAAGTCTAATGTAGAAGTTTCAAATCCATTGTTTTCTTGTTTGTTTTGGAGAAAGATGTTAAAATCAGCATGTGAAAATGCTTTCTTTTGCCTAGTATGGTGGGAAAAGCCTGTTTTTCATTATACAAAACAAGTTCCAACTTAAATTACGTGTGCCACCGCTCAGTTGTGGTATGATCATCCCATTCAGAAAGTGGGACTGTATAGATGCATGCCTCTTGCTGTAGAGGTGTAAGAAAGCATAGGTAAGAGTCAGATGGAGTAACAAAGGATTTAAAGGATAAGATTTAAAGATAAAATTTAAAGGATAAGACTTAAAATATAACTGTAGAATCCAGAACATCTGAGAGGATTTGAGTTTCGGTGTTGAAGTTTAGATATTGTCTAATGGAAAATAAAGCTGAAGACATGAGAAAGGACTTTTTGTTTTCCTTTGATTCCTCCTGCACTCTAAAGAAACAGGATTTTATATGTTCCTTGTAAACATGCTGGAGTCTTAAATAAAATCATCCTGTATATCTCTGTTATGTTGATCAGCTTCTTGGATCAATGGGTTACAATAATTGTAGATATTTGCTCAGAAAAAGCTCCTTTGCTTGTAGTTTTTGCATTGTGTCCCCTTTTTATTCTGGAAAGCATAAACAGAAACCATTAGTGACTTCTGGCAAGTCTGTCACTTTGTTCTCTAAACATGAAATGAACAGTGATACCCATTGTGACAAACCCAAGCAAATAAACTCCAAAATTAAAATCAACTACGTAATGAAATATTGAAGTAAATGTATTATCTCAGAGGAAAGTAGGAACACAGGGCCAAAGCTTCCACTGTATTAAAAGAAAAAATGGGTTAGCACAAAGGAGGATCTGCTGCTATCAGCAAAATGTGTAACCAGGAATCTATTTTGTAGGGAGTTTCTTATATAAAATAGAAATATGCAGTTACTATGTGGGGAAAAAATTAAAAACAATGAATCATAGAGACAAAAGTGGTTCTATGGCATAATGAAAGAGGCAGCTATGTGAAGGAAGCCTTAGGATGACAGAAGAAGAATATATAAAGGAAAGGAAAAGTAAATGTCACAGAGAACAAGAAAGTCAACACATACAAATTACACCTCAACAAAAGATTGAACGTCTAAATGTATTGTCTGTTGAAAACTGAGGGCCATGAAAGGGTTTGAGAAAGCTGACTTGCAATGAAGGTACCCTCAGGTATACACTGTCTTGCATTTAATTGTATCAGGTATCCACTCTCTAGCATTTAATCTCTGATAAGAAACAAACAAACAAAAGAAATTGGGAATTATATGGTCATTTTGCAAGGACTTTCAAAATATTTTCTTCATGTTCAGACCTTCCAATAGTTTTTGAAAGAATGCAGTGATCTTTGTCACTACTTTCACTCTGACTTCCATTTTGAAGAATGGTTTATGATGTTTTTAGAGAGACAAAACACTATAGGAGTATGATAGGGCCTCCTAAATAATGTCTTATTTTTAGAAATGCTAGTTTATAAATGGCCTGCCCTGTAGGAAGCTTTTTAAGGAAACTGTAAATACAGAATAAACCTAGAAGTGAAAACTCAGGTTTTAAAGGTGATTTCCTCTCCCCTCCCCCATGTTTGGACATCATCAGATAGTCAAAATATAAGCTCAGTGCTGCTTTAGGTTTGTATTTAATGGTTAGTTTTCTTAGTTACCACATATTTAATATGCCTAGGCTTCTTTCTTACCGCTTTGCAAAGCTACTGTTACAATCTGCATCTCATTGCCATTCTCCTTTCCGGATCGGAACCAGGGGAGGTTTAGATTGGATTATTGTCAGTTAACCTGGTCAGCAGCTAAAACAATCACACAACAATCTTAGTCCCCCACCCTCAGTGGGACAGGGGAGAGAACAGAAAAAAAAAAAGGGGGAGGGAGAGGAAGTAAAACCTTATGCTGAGATAAATGCAGTTTAATAGAATAAAAAAAAATTATAACAATAATATACAAAGCAAGTGATGCACAGTACAATTTCTCACCACCTGAAGTCAATGCTCAGCTAGTTCCTGAGCTGCAGTCCAGCCTCCTGGCTAGCTTCCCCTGTTACGTACAGGGCATGACAGTATATGATATGGAACATCATTTTGGTTAATTGGGGTCAGCTGTCCCCACTGTGTCCCCTTCCAACTTGTCGTGCATCCCTAGCCTACTCTCTGATGGGGTGGTGTGAGAAACAGAAAAGGCTTTGGAGCTCTTTAAGCACTGCTCAACATTACCTAAAACATCTCTGTATCATCNCCTCCTGGCTAGCTTCCCCTGTTACGTACAGGGCATGACAGTATATGATATGGAACATCATTTTGGTTAATTGGGGTCAGCTGTCCCCACTGTGTCCCCTTCCAACTTGTCGTGCATCCCTAGCCTACTCTCTGATGGGGTGGTGTGAGAAACAGAAAAGGCTTTGGAGCTCTTTAAGCACTGCTCAACATTACCTAAAACATCTCTGTATCATCAAAGCTGTTTTCAGCACAAATCCAAATCACAGCCCTGTACCAGCTGATGTGAAGAAAATTAATTCTCTCCCAGCCAAAATCAGCACAGATATTAGGAAAAACTTCTTCAGCAAAAATGTTTTCAAGCACTGCAGCAGGCTGCTCAGGGAAGTGATGGAATCACCCCCCTTGTAGGTATTCAGATGTGTAGGAGTAGCACTTCATGGACATGGTTTAATGAGGAACTTGGAGGTGTTAGGTTAACAATTAGACTTCATCAACTGAAAGGTCTTTTCCAACCTAAAGGATCCTGTGATTCTATTTTATGATAATCCTTGTTTGAGAAAGCAAGTGGTGCTTGGTAAATCCACAAGAAGAAACAAACTTAAATTGGTCTTTGTTTGCCACACTATTTCCTCCCTAGGGTGGTACATGACAATGGTTTGATGCCTCAGCAGTTTGTACTATGAGATGTTCAAAGGGAAGGGCTTTGTGTTTTGCATCTTCCATGTGCTGTTTTACATATTGCTCTTGGAGAAGCTTGTACACATGCCATTTTAGGCTCCTGGGATAATTCTTTACCACTTTGCAAAATGTCAGCAAGAACCAGGACTGAATTATCACATTCTAGCAACTTGCAGGAATTGTTCTTTTCAGCAGGTTTGTATTGTGCATTGTTTATTTTTTTTTTTCTTCTCCTGGAAGAAGAGTGGAATTCTAGGAGTATTTTTTTTCAGTGACAAGGAATGGGCCAAACTTGTTTGTGATGAGTAGAAGTCATTGAAATTACTGAGATTGAACACATGGCTGCAGAATTAATCTCTCTTGAGTGTGAGTAGTTCAACATGAACATGATGCTTGGAAATGAACGGTGAAATTAGTAAGCAGGAAAAAGTGACATGATACAAACTTTCTCAGGGTCAGTAATTCCAAACCAAGATCTTGTGCCTTGCAAACACGTGAGAACTCCTTTGCTCAGCCCCCAGACACTAAGACTGTTTGGGTTTTGTCCAGCAATTGTTTAGCCCTACTTGAAAATATAAATGGCTATGTAATCTCTGTGGTGGAATCTTAGTGCAAGCAAGAAAATTAACATGAAAACAATGAAAAAGCAGTGCTTCACTCAGGAAGCTGAAGTTTGTTTTGGAAATATGCATAGGCTGAATAAAAATGTTAGATGATAGAAGGTATTGTGAGCTATTAAGGGAAGCAAAATTGTACAAGCTATCATACTGTGAATCTTGAATACAGACTATTCTTATCTCTGATTTACTAGATCACCCTGAAATGTTTCAAACTAGTGATGCTTACGCTGGCTCAGTAGGAAGTCTTTCATTGTTATAATAACAAATGAAAAGAAGACACTGACAAATCCATGAAGATGTATCTCCCTTTGTATTTTCTCCTTCTTCTTTCTTGCCTACATGAATATAAGAACAGTGAAAATGATGCCTTGTGAATTCTGTAAATCCAAAATATATGTGTTGGCAGGAATGGAGAAAGTAAGGAGCAGTACAGAGACTTGGTACTCTTCTGAGCTCCTGTTTACAGGATGTGGTGACTAACACTTTACTTGCACTCTTTGGCATGTACACTTTCTCCTCATCCATTCTTTGTTGCCCAAAGTGTTCTGCTCAGTGGGTAGGGTACATTGACAATGTGCTTCTGTGGGAAGTGATGGGACAAGGAAACAGGATGGAGTCCCATGGACAGAAGCATTCTGGACAGGTTGCAGAAAACATTCCCAGTTCCAGGTGAAATCAGAGGCATTCATATATAATACAGAGAAACTCTATTCTCTTCTATCCAATTGAGAATCCTCTGACACAATCCTGAACTCTAATTTTCCTCTACTGCTCCATGTCATGTTGTTCCCTGGTTGGTGGTTATGGTCTAAAATTTTGTTAACCACTTTCTATTTCTCTGTTTCTGCAGAGTTCAAAAACATCTATGTGCTTTTTAATCACTAAGTACAATTTAATTTACTGGTTCTGTGGACTGAACCGTACAATTTTCTTAAAGACAGTACCTTTGTGAAGGTGAATTATGTTGTTTATCTGTTCATTCAGCTTGTAAAATGGACTTGAGAGGCAGGTATATTTTTAGATCATTCATTCAGTAAAATTGAACTTGTGAATAACCCTTTCATATAAAATAAGAAAAGAAATAATTGGACTGAATAAATCAATCTGCAGTGAACAGCTGAACCAAACCGTGGCTTATAGATATTTAAAAGCTTAAAAAAGCAACAAAGAAGTCAATCTAGTTCAAAGAAAACAAAATAACACCTACATATATCCCATCAGGAGACCATAGCTTGCAATCTTTGGATATCACAAGCTTTCTTATCATTCCTGATGTGTTGGGATGTGTGAACCATCATTTCCAGGATGTCTGTGTTTAGACAGTATGTCTAAAGGCAGTATCTGATATGCATTAGGATTCCATTTTTATATAAGTAACTTCACTTTAAGCGAAGTTCTGAGGTTGGACAGTAACAGATTACTATCTGTGTCATAATTTAATACCGTAACATCTATGAAATAGATTCACAGAATTCTAGGGGTTGGAAGGGACCTCCAGAGATCATTGAGTCCAACTCCCAAATCCTTCGATGCTACTTTAAAATATCAAGCAAATTCTATATTAAATGCTGTTTCACACCCTGACTCTCACAGATGCAGGAGCTGGAGCCGGCTACTGTCAAATATACAGCGTTGGTACCAAAGTTGTGTGGGAGGAAATGCTATCCTGTATCAACCCTTCAAAGTTGCAATTACTTACTGTTCTGCTGCTAGCTGGAGCATGTTTGCACTTTTAGTGTGGTCCTTTGCATATTCCTTCAGTGAACTCTTCGTCATCCCTACAGTCTGCAGAACGGATAGGTGGTGGTTCTCATCACAGAATCACAAGGTTGGAAAAGACCTTGGAAGATCATCAAGTCCAACCAATCCCATCCTAAGGTAAACCATATCCCTAAGTACCTCATCTACCCTTTGTTTAAACATATCCAGGGAAAGTGACTCCACCACCTCCCTGGACAGCCTGTTCCAGGCCTGAACTTCACCGCCCACCTACCATTCAGCTAGTTTAGGTCATATGCATTGCAGTGCTCAAGTTAGGAACTGGAGTTGGGGAAAATTTAGAAGTTCCTGTGCTTCAGTTCTCTGTTGGCTCCCACTTACAGCTGAGATGTGCAAGATGGGAAAAGGATGAATGGTTTTGGGGGAAGAGATAATCTCATGCTAGAAGGGATATGTTGCGTTGCTTGCTTCTGGCAACCAAGACAGGTGTCAAGGCAGAGCAGATGTAAGTAACACTTGTGTCTGTCAGTGCTTAATTTGGAAGAGCCTCACCTGGCTGAGTCCACTCTACAGTCTGTGCAAACTCTCATGTGGAGATGATAAACACAGCTACAAGCTATGAAATATTGCCTCTCAACAATTCATTTGTCACAATGTAGAATGCATCGTTTGTTTGAACAGTCACAGTAAATGTTATAAATGGGTCCAGGCAGCAAACCTAAAATCCTGACCTTGATTATCTGTTAGAAAACCTGGTTTGCTACCATCCCTTGAAAGCAGTGGGCAGTTTAAACTGCATTTAAAAATGACTGTCTGTTTGTGAATTAAGACTACTTGTGAAATTGCAGCCAAAATTCTTCTCACAATGTTTTCACTCCCCCAATCAACAAACTGACCAAACCCAAAGTCATTCTTGTCCATTTATTTTAACTCAAATAAATGTTTTTAGTAATTGTTTACTTTCCATTCAGTTTCAATTATTACAACAGCTTTTTCTTTTAACTTGCATGTTCTGATCACTTATTTTACTTCTCTGGATATCAAGTACAAGAAAATGCTATTTCTGTTTTTTTGCAGTGGGTAACTGATAAATCTTTCAATAGCTTTTAAAACTAACAAAAACACCCAAGTATTTCATAAGTTTCTTTTGAAACAAATCAGTTGTTACATGTCTACATCCTTCTGAGATCAATAACTTCTCCTCAATATCTTCTCCTCAATAACTTCTTTTTCATTCATGCTGTCCACCATGATTTGCTATGCAGATAACCAATGTGTACCTGCTGTAAGTGAAAGCAAATATTAATACTAATATGGTAGTTTTCTTTTAAAATAGCAGAGACTCAACCTCTCTTTTGTCTGTGACCTTTTCTGTAGCCTGAAATAGAATCCAACTCTTCCACTGAGTAATCAGTATGAAGAAATCACAGAATCGTAGAGGTTGGAAGGGAGCTCAAGAGATCATTGGGTCCAACCCCCCTGCCAAAGCAGGCTCCCTATCTCATATTACACAGATAGGCATCCAGTCTTGAATATCTCCAGAGAAGGAGACTCCACACCCCCTGGGCAGCCTGTCCCAGGGCTCCCTCACCCTCACTGGGGAAAAGTTCTTCCCCATGTTGGTGCGGAACTTCCTATGCTCTAACTTGCAGCCATTGCCCCTTGTCCTGTCCCCACAGACACTGAAAAGGGGCTGGCCAATTCCCCCTGCATCCCCTNACTCCAGGTGGGGTCTGACCAAGGCAGAGTAGAGGGGGAGGATCACCTCCTTCAACCTGCTGGCCACACTCCTCCTGATGCCCCCCAGGATCCCATTGGCTCTTTCAGTCCCCAGGGCACACTGCTGGCTCATGGCCAACCTGTCATCCACCAGGACCCCCAGGTCCTTCTCCACAGAGCTCCTCTCCAGGAGGTCATCCCCCAGCCTGTACTGATACAGATGGTTATTCCTCCCCAGGTGCAAGACTTGTTGAATTTCATTAGGTTTCTCCCAGCCCAGCTCTCCAGCCTGTCCAGGTCTCTCTGGATGGCAGCGCAGTGTTCCTGTGTGTCGGCCACCACTCCCAGCTCTGTATCACTGGCACTTGCTGAGGGTGGATGCTGTTCCCTCATCAAGGTCATCAATGAAGATATTAAACAGACTGGACCCAACACCGAGCCCTGGGGAACACCGCTAGTCACAGGCCTCCATTCAGATTCTGCTCCACTGAGGAGCATACACGAAGAAGTTAATATAATAAAGAAAAAGACTTTTTATCAAAGCAACTGACAGTGATATTTTATCACGAGACAGAAGTCTCTTGCATGTGTGTCTGTTTAAATGGATTTATTGTTGTGTGCTTACACGTGGCATGCTTGGTGCTAGTCAGATTAAGCAAAGTCATCATGTGTAACCTGAAGAGCATAACATTATTGACAGCAATGAAAACTTAGTTTCATATCACTAGCTTGCTAGTTATCCTGTAATTTCTTTTCTTCCCCTAAAAGCTAGTTGTACATTGGAAAATCACAAAACTAAATTCAGCAGAACTTCTACAATTTCCTTCGATGGTTGCTGAACTGAGATCTTTCCCCACTTCTTCCTCCCCCAGGAACATAATTCTTGTGATTCTTTCTCCATTACAAAGAAGCTTCTTCCTGTCTGTGAAGAACCAAAATAAGTCCTTCAAATGAAGATGGGAGAGTGAAACTAGTGAAGAAATGACAAAATTAGGAATAAAGTGCTCTTAGCAGAGAACATGTAGAAATGGTCTTTTTTTTCTCTATGTGCAAAACCACACTCCTCTACACTGGACAGAACCTTAGAATCCTCTGTCCTTGCAGATGGAGCTTTCTCATAGCCCAAACCGTCATTCCTTTTCAGGTGGGGAACATACATTATGTTCAGAGTCTTTTAGGCTGGTTTAAGTGGTTCCTGCTTTCTTGCATAGAAAGGATCAATTTTTGCTTTTCTTAGCAAGGTTGATTGTATCTACATTCATAGGACCTCCTGCTGATAAGCAAAGGAATGTAACGTGTGAAAGAGGATTGAGTGCGATTGAACCCAGGGGTGATGTATTTCAATCAAGGTTTCAATCTAAGGGTAATGACTATTACATTCCTGTTGCTGTCTTTAAAATGAGTATGTCTTTTGTCAGAGTGCTTTCAAAGTCAACAAAGCAAACATTATTCCAGATTTATTTTGATGTGTTTTTAAAAAAAAAATCCCATAGTTTGTTCCAAAGAAAAGTAAAGAAAAGCTAACTACTAAATCTGAATGAGGTTATACCTTTCCAGATACCTTTGCAGTTAAATTTTAACTTGTTTTATCCCTAATTTCTCAGAGTAATACAATATATTATATGTGCCATATGGCAGAGCATCCATCCGAAATTAAAATAATAATCTTGATAATTAGAAGGATGTATTCAGTTGCTTTTTCCTTATTCTGTTTATTTTTTTCCCTTGATATACTTAGCTAGACACACTATTCTTAAGTACCACAACTTTTAAGTGTAACACATTTATTTGCTTGTAGTCTAAACGCGATCTTTCACCTTCGGTTGATTATATTGACTAATTTTCCTTTTATCTTGATTACTATAGAGCTTATATATTGTGTTTTCCCATATCTCTTCCCTGCGAAGAGTGGTCTTGAGATTTTTTTAGTGTAATGGGTGATTTTGTTAGTCTTTTCTTGCATTTTACTCTAGGTTAAGTAGTGAAATACCCAGGAAAGTTTTAGAGATTAAGTTTTAGCATAACAGAGTGATATAGTTTTTGAGACTGATCTACATATTATGCTAAATGGAATTATGAATTCATCAGTGGATTCTTAAACTTCAATTTTAAAGGCCTTATGGAAAAAAAAAGAAGTTCTGTGTGTCCTTTCTATGTTCAATGCATCTGAAAGCCCTAGCCTCTATACACTTATTCTGGCTCCCATCAAAGCCTATGGCAATTTTATAATGGGAGCAAATTTCCTGCACTGCATGGTAAGGGTGAGACAGCACCAGGGAGAGCAGTTGTTCACCATGGGACTCCAGCAGGCTTGTGAAAACACCCAGAAGTTCCAAGGCAGCTAACAATGATACACAATGAAACAGAAATTAAGCAAAATTTTTGTGTAAACCTGAAGCAAGGCTTTTCATTTCTGTTGACAATCAGCAGTTTCAGAAAAATCTTTGGTATTGTGAACACTGAGAGGTGTTGTTGTTCTTGTTTTATTTTTTAAATTTTTCATAGAAAATTTTGAACACAATCTAATATTTGTTAGCAGAGATACCCAGAGCAAGGCATGCAGGACTTATTTTGCCTCAGGCTTCCTAATGTGCATGACACACAACACACATTCTATTAACTTAATTTTAGAGCACATAATTCTTCCAATAAATTCAATATAAGTGTGTGAAATCAGGCACTTAGAAAATGAGGAAGAATATTATGGCTTCAGAAGCTTAAGGTTTGCCTGGATTATCTGTGACAGAGGCAGGGATGGACACTTCAGAAGGTAAATTACTTTAACCATAGCACCAATTTATCTCTTTGAGAGCATACTTACAGTATTCAGTGTGCATTTTTCAGTTTTTGCTTTAAAGAACAAAAGGAGAGAGAAGTTCTTCAGACAGCCATAGCACATTTGTTATGATTCATCATTTGTAGTGAACTCAGATTTAAAAGGGCGATGTGTGGATGGGGGGGAGGTGATGAACTTCTCTTGTGTTAACAATACGAATCCTAGAATTTTTTGAGATATGTTTATTTGACTTTACAGTCTTAGTGTTCTGCTGACATGCTGGGCCTTGTGTTTTCCTAGCCTCTGAACAATTAAAAGCAAATCTATCATGCATTAGCATACTGGAGACTAAGCTGCACTCAGAATCTTGGACGTGCCTACTACTGAAAACTTGCTGGAATAGCTGTTCTTCATGTGGACCTGGAGGCTTTCAGTGAACATTGTTTTATAAAGAGATTGCTGTGGTTTAGCCTGGCCAACAGCTAAAACAGCCACAGAGCTCTTCACTCACCCCCCACCTTCCATGGGGGAGTGGGGGAGAGAATAAAAGATGAAACACTCCCCCTGCCCTCCCCAAGCTTGTGTGTTGAGATAAAGACAGTTTAATAGGACAGAAAAGGAAGATAATAAAAAACAAAATGAATTATGAACAGCACAGTTTTTTACCACCCTAAGTTGATGCTCAGCAACACTTGACCCGACTTCCGACCCATTCACCACCCCCACCCCCCCCAGTTATATATGGAGTCATATAGTATGGAATATCCCTCTGGCCATTTTGGGTCAGCTGCCCTGGCTGTGTCACCTCCCAGCTTCTTGGATCCCTCCTGCCCTTCTCCTTGACAGGGCAGTATGAGAAGCTGAAAAGTGCTTGACTGCTAAGCAGCAACTTAAAATATCAGTGGGTTATTAATACAGTTATCATCCTAAATCCAAAGCATAGCACTTTACCAGCTGCTAGGAAGAAAATTAACTCTATCCCTGCTGAAACCTGGACAGAGACAGAAGACAAGTTATTGGACGAGGGATCTGCAGAGTTATAAAATCACAGAAACCCTCTCTGGTATAGAAAATCCCTGATCTACAAATCATTGGGCATGGGTTGGTAGGAATAACTTAAGTAAAGATGCTATCTCTGTTTCTTCATCTCTCCATATTTTTCTCATTTCCACTTCTTTTGTCATATCACTCATCATTTTTAATTCAGAGTTAATCAAACTGGTCATATGTGCCCTTACTACAACCTGGCTACCAGCCATAAGAAGGCTTATATTTCTATTTGAAAATTTCCTATGATATTCCAAGGCATGCACTCAGTATAGGAAATTTTAGCCCAGACTTTTAGACCTCAGGAAACTTATCAGCATTGAAAACAGGACCTTCAGTTGGAAACCCTGAGGCAAGTATTTCTAGAAGTTACCACCTCTGCAATATTGAGATGGGAACAAACACACTAGAATAGCAGTGTGTGGTGTCTGTTAAGGTATTTAATGTCTCATGAATTGAAAATCTGAGAGAAATATTCCAAGTAAAATACAGTTATTCTATTGAAATCTGTGAAAACTGTATTATTAATGAACTGCTTCAGGGCTTCCACAGACCTTTATAGCTGTCTTGATATGTTCTGGTTGAGTATTATTGTCTGCTACAGATTATCCTTTCTGTTATACTCCTCTTTGCTGCGAAGCAGAAATTTAATGTAGGTGTGCCACAGAAGGAAACTTTCTTTCAATGCCTGTTTTAGAATTTCCAGGTGTGAGTTGAAGAGAGACTCCAAATTACTTATTATTTTACTCTAGAGGTTCCCAAAAATATCAATGGCAGTGCATGACTGAATAGGTACAAGTAAACAATTTTTAAAACACAAAAAGAAAAGGAAATTGTGCTCCTATGAATGTTGTTGCTGTTATGTAGTTGTTGCTATGAAAATTGCTGTACTGTGAATATGCTTCCCCCAACGAGCAGTGGTTCAGGTGCATACTCATCAGGCAGGGCAATGGAGATAATTTAGTCTTGATGATTATTCCATTGTGATTGGTAATGGAAATGCAAAGGAAATGACTGCTCTGCATTTCAGGAGGGGAAGGAAAAGACAAAAAGTATAGACAAAAAGTATAGGAAGACTATCAGCTGCTAGGGAAAAGAAAATCAGAGAAAACTAACCAAAGAGACATTTAAAGAGTGCTCACAGATAGAATCAGGAAGGAGGCACAGCAGAAGGTTTGGGTGGGTTGAAGTGTTTGGGCATGCTTTTGAGGGAAGGGCTAGAACTAAGAAAGTAAACTGCTGAAAGCCTAGTAGTCAGAAAATATCCAAGCACCTGAAGCAGAAGGCTCTAGCCATTTATTCCAGTCTTCCTTTGTCTGTTCCTTAGCCAGCTCTTAATCTGTGAGAACACTTTCCCTTTTGTCCTATGGTTATTTTAGATTATTTAAGAGCCTTAAAGAAAGAAATTAATAAAGGGGAATGAAAAGGGAGAAGTATAGAGACATGATTAACAAGGTAGAGGAATTACAAGTAGACCCTAGGGAATATCAGGGCATAGACATAATAATTTTTATTGTGCTCACATATAAACCTGGGAGCTGAGCAGTGATGTAGCAAAATTTACTGATAACACAAATCTTCAAAGCAATTAGATGAAGGATGGCTGTCAAAAGTCACAGGTTTTTGTGATATTATCACTTTCTGGGTATGGGTCAGGAGCTTTCAGATATCTATTACGACCCAGGAAAGATATTTGCATCACTGTTCTTTACACTGTGAAAAGTCACTTCAGGGCTTTATGATAACAAAATAAATAACAATGAAAGTACTAGGGAATAGTAGGAAAAAGTAAACAGAAAATTTCAGGTTATCATTATGATGTTTTCTAAACCTGTATCTCAACCATCACACAGTTCAAGTCCTCTCTTCTCATAAGAAAAATTTACACAGCCTAGAGTCTTCACTGTGGAAGAGAGAGGAGTTAGATACAAGAAAGGGATTGAAAATTCTGAATGTTATAAAGATGTATCAGCAATAATCATCCACTGCTGCATATAATGACTGTCCAGTGGCAGGTTTAAATGAACAATGGCAAAATGGAGTATGGCTATCTAAGCAAGATTTTCCACAGGACTCCTGAAATGAAGAAAGAGCAGTTGTACAAATTCACATTAGAAAAATGTCTCAAATTCTTTAAAGTGCAATGCTACAATCTCTGGCTTGGGAACCAAGAAGGTATCACTCAACTCACTGTATTCTTCCAGATTCTTCCCTCCTGGGAGATAATGGGGAGAGGTGACTTTTGATGCTTCAGTAAATTTCCACTTAATGAATTAAGGCGGAAGAAAATGAAGAAAAACCCCCTCACTGTCCTAATTGATAGATCTAGTAGTAGAAGGGAATTCTGCCTTTCTAGATATTGCTGTCATGGATGCCATTGCATCTTTCATGTTAAGGTGAGTGGAGTGGGAGGATGTTATACCCAGGTAGTGTATGACCTGTGTTCTTGTGTGTTTTGTCCTATAGTGGAATGGCAGAAATATCTTACAAAATACACAAAGCCTATCTGCATGTACCTTTCTGTGTGCATCAATCAATGCTTCCGGAAGGCTTGAGCTATAAGCTAGGGAAGCTTGTACCCTTTGTGCTTACAAACCCAAATTTAAATGATGTCCCTACTTTTTTAGTCCAAACCCATGGGGAAATTTACATTTCAGGAAAGCATGTGGGTGAGAGAAAATAAAATTAGAGCCTCCTTCAGCTTGGAATTGTTGCATCAAGACCTGCAGTGCAGATGGGTCAGGCAGGATGTCTGTCTGGTCTCACTCTTTTCTTTACGGACCTGATGAGAAAACACCTCTTGCAACAGCAAAGGGTGCCCAAACCACTGAATGACCCTTCTTGTGCTTTTTACACATTTAGGATTTGGGGAAGGGGTGGAAAATGGATTTTGCAGTCAGGAGGGAGGAAAGAGTAGCTACTCGCTCTCTAATATTTCTGTTGGCTTCAGCAGGATGGGGTTTTTTTGCCTAAGGCCTTAGGAAATATAGGGAGAGACCTTTGCTTGTCACTGAGACAAGGTACAGTTGTTGCTAGGGCCAGAGAATGTAGCTTAGTTGCCTGGTTCCCCTGAATCTTGGGCATAGCTGGATATTGTTGCTGAGGTCAGACCATGCTGATACGACAGAGTGAGAGGGAGGCTGTGACACACAAGCATCAAATTAATTTCCTGAATGTGGAGGAGGTTATTTGCTCACTTATAACACACAGAGTAAAAAACTAGGTTACTCACAAGGGAAGTGGTCTGTTGTGCCACAGACTAATGCAGGGGAGTTGGAGGGTGGCGAAGGGTGGGCTTACAGGGTCTAGGGGAACAAACTGCATAAAGGGTAGCAAGAGGGACAGGTTTGAAGCAAGCAGATATACACCACCAGACAAAACTAGTGTGGCTAGGTTTGAAAAGTACTTTTTTGCTGTTTCAGTAGCAAATACTCTCTGCATGTGCTTCCTACAGCTGAAGAATAGCAGCTTAGTGCCCCAGGCTAGGCATCTGCTGAGCAGCTGTGAATGCCAGAGGTGAGCAATGACTTTGCACATGTCCACGCAGAGAGCTCCTTTCTGGTATTTTCTTGGTAATCTGTCTTTCTGCATAGCTGCTGAGATTCATATGTGGAGGGCGAGTTTTGATATTTGCAAGAATATAGAAAAGTGTTTTTTTAAAAGAAAATAATCTCTTTGTGCTGGTTCTATGCATATACTCTCAATTAGTGCTATAAAGAGAAGTAAACTCCTACAAGAATGTACTTAGAATTTCTTTTTAGTGAAAATAACAGTGCAAAGTAGAAATAACCTCTTCAAAAGAGTAGTAGTAAAAGCTGCTGAAGAAGGAAGTGATAAAAGTCTTTGCTAGCTTTCACAGATGAGAAAAGGACATGAAAAATAATCAATGAAAACATGTAACACTTCTTAAGAGTTTTGTTTTCATCATCAAAAGCCAAATTGTGGTTCATCTATTGTGTGAAGATGCTCAGTCTCTCATTCTCATGCTTGTATGCTGTGTATATCAGCTAACACATCCAAGAGGAACAGTCTGATGACACATTATGCAGTGTGTAGCAGTTTCTCTTGTGTCAACACACACAGTACTTCCTAGTGGCTACTCGGGCACTTTCTCAAGTCCCATTTCTGCTTTCCCAAACATTATTAACTTGAGGTACTTGAATTAAATCCCTGACTTTGCAGACTGCTGAAAGAGGACAGCAGGAGAGCCATTGTAGCCCTCTATGTAGTTGTAGAGAGCTTTATTTCCCTCTTCTGTTCTATTTCCAGTCTACTGAGGTTGGCAGAAACCTGTCTGCTACCCTGTCTGCGACAAGAGCTGTGTTTCTGAACTAGCAATTAGTTTTGGCTCTGCTGGCCTGTGGCTTTCTCCCCTTCATGTGAGAGCTTTCTGGCAGTCCCCCTGGCTCTGCAGCAGCCTTGTCAATGGCATTTCTATTCCTCTTACCTACAGGGCATTTTGAATGAGTTCAAGGGAGAAATGTGGATGATGAAATGAGTACTGAGCTGGTTAGAGAAACTATAGGAGTTTAAGTGAATGTGAGGCCTCTTTGGAGCAGAGAATTTCAGTTGGCCTTGTATTAAGAAGAGTAGACTTTGGCATTTTGTGTGTGTAGATGCTATGGAAAACTGATGGTGAGAGCCTCTGTTGGAAAACTCAGATTTGGACCAGAGCATATGTGAACATACTGTCTCTCAGCAATTAAATCAGTGCTCATATGCTCTATTTATGACAAGCAAATTTGTAAATATTGGTAGTCTATTATAAAATAGTTTCAGGGAAGAGAGGCAGGCTGGCATGTTTCTTGTTGTTTCACTGGCAGAAGTAATTAAACATTTATTATAATTTAAATTAATCATTGTTAAAGTTTCCACATAATTGCTTGGGGCAGTATTTAACCTTTAAAAATGTTTCATTTTTTCTGCATTATTTGACATAAAGTTCACATATTACTGTAAAAGAATGAGTAATTTTGCTTATGTAATGCCCCTTCAACAGTAGATTTGAAACTAATTTTGACTAGTGCTACAGCAATTGTTGTAGTAGTACATGAAAGCTGCACAGCACTCTAGCTAAACTTAGTGAAATTATCCAATATAAAGATCTGATCATCTTCAATAGTATTTAAAGACCAACATAGATAAAAGCAACTTTATGTTGATCCCAAGTATACAAAATAAGGTGAAGTTTAATGAAAACTCAGTAACTGAGCATGTTGTTACCTTCCAGCATGGTTACTTAACCATGCAAAACTAGCATGAAAAACCTCCAGGTTGGAATTGTGCTAATGTGTGTTTATTCTGATCCAAATTCTGCTGGGTGTAGTGCAAGGTAGTGAGGCCGTGGGCAGATTTCTGGTGGTAACTTGCAGATCAAGCCCATTGACTTAATAAACTTTGCTATCGAAATGCTTTTCAACTGTTTGTGCAATGGAGGAAGTGAAATTTCCTTCTTTAGATTCTACAGATCTGAAAAATGAAACAGAAGCCTAAAATGAGTTGTATGCCAGGCCCTGGGAAAAGAAAACAAGTCTCATAGTCTCAGAGAAGCACTTTCATCCAAGAGCTCCTGAAGAACAACAACTCTCCATTTGTGGAGAAAAACATTAACTGGTTATAATTAAGATGTGGGGGTTTTTTCCTCCTTTTCAAGTAGCTCGTACTTCTTTCAGTACTCCCAAGCCTGTCCTGAGCTGTTTGTTATCCTGACAATTTCATCTAATATCATTCCATACTTGATTCCTCTCCCCCATCTTGTGTCTTCTTCTGGGCCACACAACCTAATGTCCCCCACTGGGACCAGTTTAGAGACTTTGCAGTGCTGGTTCTTGCAACACTTGTTCACCTTAAAGACCAAGACAAACAAAACTCATCAAACAAATCAGTAAACAATTAGCAGGATATTCAGAGTGCACCAAAAGTTGCTCACACTCCACTGTATCTCTTTCTTGTGGAATCTGCTTAATTACTGTTTTTATTTAGCTGTACTTTGGCCATGTATCTCTATGTGCACTCTTCACCTGTGCAATTCTTTCTTAGGAAAGAACCCTTATTCACTTAATTCTCTTTCTTGTGGTGTTCTGGAGGCTGCACTGCCCACTGCCAGTGCTGTGCATTACACCAGTGCCATTTTTGGCTCTATTATGCTGGAGTTGACAGGTGCTATTTAGAGTCTGCTAGAAGTTTGAAGCATCAGCTATGCTTTAAAAAGTAGAGCTTATAAATATTTCAAAACTTCTTGATCTTCCAGAATTATTATTAGCATCCCATGGCCCCTTTAGAGACTACCCCAGGGAAATGTTTTGTTACAATTTGACAGCAGTTCCTTCCCCATCCTCCTCCCTCAAATGAAAAAACCAACTTCTTTAGAAGAAAGTTATTCACTGATCTCCTTTGCTATTGAGTCATACTATATAGCAGGCAGTAGCAATTTTTAAACTAACACATCAGACAGACTATAATTCTATGATAATTTCCAACCCTCAGTTTTCCCAGGAATAGCCTCATTCATGTCCAAATGAGCATGTCCTATGTTACTGAAAACTTCGATGCCCCAAGACACAGTAAATCACAGGGGTCGAACTAAGAATATTAAATAGGGTACCAAATATAAAAAGAAATTGAGCTGTTCTATAATGGGATTTCAATGGGAAGAAAAAAATCAATATCCCCCTCATCCATATGTTTTGTAGGAGCAGTAATTGGTAATAAAATATTTGAGAACAATGCATATATTTCAGTCTTTTAAGTATTTTAACCTGTTATTTTTTCCCCTGTGTTTTTAGAAGTTCCATGTTTTATCTGATGATTGGCCCATTATAAGACTCCTTTGTGTTTTATTCTATCTTGTCAATTGAAAGCTTAGTACTTAAGCAGATCTTACAACCTCTCATGCCATTTTTCTTTTGATGGGTAAAATCACAGGCAGCTCCCCAATTATTTCTCTGGATTTGGATTCCTAGAGATAGTGAAATGCATTCAAATGTTATCCTGAGCCAAATAATAATGATGATGATGATCATAATGATGTAACACAATAAGTAAAATGAACCCTGCCAGTAAAGTACCTCTTTCAAAGCGAACTTCTTAGACTGCTTCAAGTATTGTACTCCTCTGCTCTTTCTTAATCTTGCAAAAGTTTAGTTCACATATAATGAAGCATGTCTATATGAGCCCTTTTTCCCCCCTTAAAAGCCTAACTTAAAAGAATTTATTTATATAATATACAATGATGCTACTTAAAGTATTAATAACTCTTGGTTATGTTTGTTGTCTGCATGTGGGATCAAGGTATACGAGCATTTTCACTCTTGATTTTGTGGAGTCACTCTGAGTTGATAGCTTTTCACTATTAACTTTAGCATATAGAAGGGCCAATGAATAGTCAGAAACTGGAAAAGGGAGTTGGGCAGTAGGAATAACAAGGTCAGTGGAAGGCTTTATTAACACTATATTAAAACTGAATTGTCTTACATGAAGGCTGAAGCCTGATCTAGCCCTAACTCTTCCTGTAGGAAGAGAAGGAAGGATCTGAGTTACCCAGAGCTGATTTTGTTTCTACTGCTGGGAATGGGTAAGGAAGGGAAGTTGGTTACTTTCCCTAGGAGTAACCAGCTAGATTCTAGCTGTGACTGCTATTCCACATCTCCAAACTACTCCAAAATGAAGACCTGCATGTACAAGCAAATTGCTTGGTTTTAGAAGTGCAGTGTACCTAGCAACTCCCTCTAGAGCAAAATGACTGGTGGACCACATAGAAACCTTTAAGGTAGCTCTGCAGCTTATTAGAGGATCTTGTTGATTTGATTTTAATTTCGAATGCTTTTCTGTTCTTGCTGCTGTTTAAATGAGAAAGGCAATAATGTACACTTGATCTTTTTAACATTGACAGGTTTTGATAATGTCAAATGCTCACAGAAAACGTAAATGTATAGCTAAAGCTTTTAACATTGTGATCCTGACTGCTCAATGTTATAAACATCTGACCCAAGTTTGGGTTTTTTGCTAGAAAAGAAGTATAAAGTACTAAGAGGAAAATGCAGACTAATTTGCAGAACTGGATTTTGCTTCAGAGAGACCACTTTTAAGAAATTCTAGTTAAATGGAAGAAGATTAAACTTAAATAATTTTCTGCTCTGGGGAGAATAAAACCGTTCCTACTGGCAACTTAAATTGCAACTTCTAAACTACATTTTATGTACTCTTTCCTCACATAATGGGTGGTTGAAAGACAATGTACAGAAATCCATCTAACTCAATAATAAGAATTCAATTTTGTATAAACTGTGAATAGAACACAAATGGTACTTTAAATTTGTTCACTAGCATAGATTCAGATAAAATTTGCTATCTTACTATCACAGTCTTAAAATTCTTATAACTAAACCTGTTGTAACACACAGAGCTGTTAAAAGGTGATAGGAGAGATACGTACTCCAAGGATCTTCTGATCAAATATTTGTATGGGCCCATCTTGGAAAAGTGAAATTGAACTGAACCTTCTTTTGTTTCAGTGGTCATCTGTTGTTTTCCTTTATTTCTCAGGTGTTGCTGTGAAGGGAACTACTTAAAACTTTTAATGTATCCTGCTTTTAAGGGCATTCTAGGCAATTTATTGAATTATCATTATGGTGCATGCTGTTACAGAACCAGCAACTGTGGTACAGTATAGGCACAGGGAGTTGTCTGGGTCATTAGACCATGTGGTGTAGGCATTCCCAAAAATATCAGGTGTAGGCAGTGTGGAGTCCTTGAACAGTCTAAGGGCAGCTGCTGCTGTTGCTGCAGTGTGTGGGAAGGTGGATAATGCTTCTTCCAACCACCACGGCAGCGTGCTTCAGCTCTCCAGGGCTTTCCTGTTATTCACTGTCACGCTTCCACCCTTTTTCAAGGCAGAATTAGCCTACTTTAATCTCCTCCTCAAGGAAGGTTCTTGTTCTGGGCATGCAGCTATGGAAAAAACATTAACAAAAAGTCTCTAAGGTATTACAGCCTGAATGCCTGGAAAAATTCAGTGTGAGACACAGCTAGTGATAAGAAATGTCATATCTGGCACAGACTATGGGATTTCTCCATCTCTCAGATTCCCTCTTCATGAACACAGGCAGGTTCACATCAGCATTCACATACTTGTGTCTTAACTGCTGCTGTTCTTAGTGTAAGGAGTTCAAAAGGTGTTTTCCTTACCAGCCTTCTCAGCAGATGCTCCTGGCACAAAGATTTGGGAGCCTCAACATTATGAATTAGTCTTCCCCTCCAGTATCTTTATAATCTCAAGATACCAACTTGGTATGCAGAATTTCACTACCTTCTTTCCCCTTGTGCAATCATCTTCTCTGTTTATACTCTTCAGCCTTAGGAAAAGGTAACACAAGTTTTGCTAAACTTCCCCCTGCAACCTAGCAAAGATGATAAGTATATCTCAGCACATGCTTTTCTAATACTGCAATAATTGGAAAATAAGATGTAGCAATATAAGGGATGGCAGGTAACTGCAGGAACATCTACAGAGAGAAAGATCCCTGCTACTCTCTTCCTTTTAGCCCTTGTAGTCTTTTGCCATAGGTAAGTAAAATGAGTGTTTCTGTTGTATCTATTGACTTTGATCAGAAATAAGCCTTATCATACTCTCTGCTGCTGTGTGTTTCTAGTTGAGGTAATTGTTCTGCTGTCTGAAGGAATTTACTATTCTCAGAATCCTCAACCTCTTTTTTTTTTCCCCTGTTTGAGTGATGTAGACTCATGGCAGCAATCTTTGAAGCAAACTAGATACTTTAGAGAACAATAAACTGTGATATGAGGTGGAATGAAGGTCACAGTAATTCCACAGTATTTAGTTATGTTCTATGTACTTATCTATGAGGTGTATCTCTGAATAATACCAATTAGTATTGTGATGTGGGTAATATAATCAGTATCTTTGTCCTTTTCACAGTTCATTTTTTGCAATACTTTTTGGACAAGAGACCTCAATTTGTGAATATTTACAATTCCCTCCCCCACCCCCCCCAAATTTACTTGAATCAAGTAGTGAGATTTTCAGTAGAAGATGCTGTGGATGTAGAATCTTTGGGGTTTTTTTATAAATGGGATCAAATAAGGTCATATTATTCTTACTTTCTTTCCTGTAGGTAAGTATATGAACTTACTGGGAGCTGGAGCAGGTGAGTGACTCAGTGTTAGACCTCTGTTTATTCTCAAAAGGCACAACAATAAAGTATGTAACTTTTACCTCTATAAAATTCCTGTGAACCTCAATGAATACTGGGAATGTGCAGAGCAGCAGAATCAGCAGCTATTTGCACTGGGTAAGGAAACGTTAATTTACTAGACTTTTGCACTAGTACGTAACCAGATATCTTCGCTACAAATAAAAGCTTTCTAATTAAGCATATTTCAAAAACAGAGCTTTGGAAATTGAGTAGTCTAGTGCTGCTTAGAAGTGTCATAAGAAAAAAACCCCAAGGGATTAACTTCATACTGTCAAACAATAAGGCATTTTTAGCACCAGGGGGCACTATCCTTCCAGACTGTGATTTAAACATGGTTTTACATTTTGAGAGCTTTTGTATTTGAAGAAAAAAGATCTCAGACAATAGTAAGTTTTTAGGGTTTTGTACGTACATATTCATTTAAATAAATATATTCTCCTTTCCCTTAAGGTTTTTTTGTTTTTGTTTTTTTTGCATGTATATGGGAAGATTTTATCCAGATTGATGTTAGACTAGTTTTCAGAACCTCCAAGTTGTGGAATATGCAAAAGGTAAATGGTGTTGCACATCAGCAGATACCTCTTTGTCACAGTCCTGCTGCTATTATAGAACAGACCTGCTTTTGAAAAACTGCAGAGTATTCCTTCCTGTCTCCCTCCAGAGGGAATCTTTAGGCTGCTGGTCTGTTTTCCTTCACTTCCACTGACCTGTGCTTCACTAACTGATCATAGAATCATAGAATGGCCTGGGTTGGAAGGGACCCCATGGATCATAGAGCTCCAACCCCCCTGCCACAGGCAGGGCCACCAACCTCCAGGTCTGGATCTACACAAGGTTGTCCAGGGCCCCATCCAACCTGGCCTTGAACACTGCCAGGGACGGGGCATCCACTACTTCTCTGGGCAGCCTGTTCCAGCCCCTCACCACTCTTTCTGTAAAAAACTTCCCCCTAATATGTAATCTAACCCTTCCTTCCTTTAGCTTTAATCCATTCCCCCTTGTCCAGTCATTATCTGCCCTTTTAAAAAGTTGAATCCCCTCCTTCCCCTCCTGTTTCTCTGCTCCCTTCAGGTACTGGCAGGCTGCAATGAGGTCCCCCCGCAGCCTTCTCTTCTCCAGGCTGAACAAGCCCAGCTCCCTCAGCCTTTCTTTGTAGGGCAGGTCTTGCAAACTGTGCACCCCAGCATGAAGCACTCCTCTTTGCTGGTGTCTCCTGCTGGAATTTGTCCCTTGCTGACTGCTTTGTTCCTGCACTGCAAGGACTCCAGTTGATATTTTTCCTCCTCTCAGGGAGGACTCTCAGAAGCAATAAGGGAGAGAGTAAAGGTCACATTTGGTACAGTGGTGGCCACATAGCAGTAATAGGTTCCCGTATGAATCCAAGGTGTTGTTTCCTTATAACACACAACAATATTTTGGCTTTTTTAATGCAGCACTATGTATTAGAAGCGATCATTCATGTTATGAATATCTATAACATATCTTTAGATGTTATATTTGTACATTTCCCTATTTTCATGTCATTTTCCTATTAACCAGCAAAGACCTCAACTGGACTACAAACGTCTTCTTTGCTTGTGCCTTTACTAGCTGTGTCAGTCCCTCTCAAATTCTGTTAATCCAGCTGTGTGGGTATGGCAATAAGATATCAAATCTCCTGGATTTGCCTATCTTGCATTAACCATGTTACACATTGAATTGAATTTTCTTCTCAAATATTCCAAAGACAGTAATCTTGAACTGAAATCATTATACCTTGCCTTATTCCTAGCAATGATGAACACTTAAAACAAAATACTTTGACCTGTCAAGTTACCGATCCAAACTTGTGGTTGATGGAAAGAGAGAAAAGATCAGTGTTTGTTGCCTTTCACTTCACTGGTGTGTGAAATTCCAGTTAGTGATGAAAACCACTTCAAATTACTTAGTCCCTAGCAGCAGACTACGTATCTGGAAGGAGTGCTTGGTGTAGGGCCATGGGAGCTTCCATCAGGGAGTTGCCACCTGTGGGGTGATTGCTTTGGTTTCCAGCCCTGCATGTTTATTTCTGATGTGGAGTATTGGTGGCTTCAAAACAGGGATGAAGAAAGCTGCTGTTGGAGCTTTCGCTAATTGTGGGTCATTGTCTGGGTGAAGAACTGACAGTAAGGAAATCTGTTATCTTGGTTGATTAGAAATATGGTCCTTCATTTAAGTGCAAAACCCATTTACTTTGTGGAAGGGACTTGCTGTGAGGAATAATCTGAAATGTAAAATCCCACGTGAAATGAAAGATTAGAAAAATGAAATGTAATTAACCTCTGCTACCCTGTGAAGGTTCCCATGGTGTTCCTGGTGTGCCTTCCAGCAGATTGGGTAAAACTACCTTTCTTCTCTTGTCCTGTTAGCATCAGGCCTAGGCATGCCCTTTATTCCTGGTCAGTTTCTGCGGCTGACCCCTTTTTTCCCTGACCTGCTTGATCTGCTTTTGGCTGGTTAGAGCAGTACCTCTAGTTCTGGCTGCTAGACCTGCCATGAACCACCAAGTACAGTCACAAGGAACCACTTGCACAGAGTGGCATTAGATTTGTTTTTCCATAGGAGTCTTGCAAGCAAAAAGATTAAAATAACAAATCCTTAGACACATAGAATCTTATCTAAATTTGGCTATTCTTTGCAAGCTTAGGCAGGTCCTTGCTGCCCAGTTACAATCTGCTTCTCTGCAGATATTCTTTTTTTCCATGGTGTAGCTATCCAACTGTTTCCAAGTTCTGTTTGAAGTTTCTGCCTAAGATTTCCTGTTCAGGAATTTTTCTCTGTGCTTTTAATCTCCTTGAAGAGGAAGCTGTAGGAAAGTATCAAAGAACATATAACCTCCATATGCTGCGTGATTACAGTCCCTTTTCATCCAGGGGCTGCTTCATCTAGCTTTCCAAAAGTAGCTCAAGCTGATGCAACTGTTTGGTTAACCCTTACCTGATTGTTGCAGTCACCAAGACATTGGAGATGCAACATTTATTGAAAAAAAATTAAGCTTATGTTTCTCTTAACCTATCAGAATAGTAAAAAACAAGAGGTGGTTTTTCTCAGTGTTCCAGGCTATGATGATGTCCTGGTTCTGGCCAGGCTAGAGTTAACGTCTCCAAGCAGCCAGCCCAGGTGAGCTGAGTTAGCCTGGGATGTTTTCCACACCACCTGATATCACTCCCCCATAAAAGGGGAGGAGTGCTCCTGGGCAGTCTGAGTGTGTCCTCATATCATGCAAGACTCTGTGTTATCACTGCGTGCAAGTGAAATTTGTCGTGGGCAGTTATTGTTAACCTTTCACAGTGATCTCCCCTATGGGAAAGGCTGAGTGAGCTGGGACTGTTCAGCCTAGAGCAAAGAAGACTAAAGGGGGGACCTTATTAATGTTTATAAATATCTTAAGTATGGGATGCAGGGGGAAATGGCCAGCCCCTTTTCAGTGTCTGTGGGGACAGGACAAGGGGCAATGGCTGCAAGTTGGAGCACAGGAAGTTCCACACCAACACGTGGAAGAACTTTTACCCAGTGAGGGTGACAGAGCCCTGGGACAGGCTGGGGGAGTCTCCATCTCTGAAGATATTCAAGACCCTTCTGGACGCCGCCCTGTGCAATATGAGCTGGGGAGCTGCTTTGGCAGGGGGGTTGGACCGGATGATCTCTCAAGGTCCCTTCCAACCCCTGTGATTCTGTGATTTTGTCAGTAAACTATCCTTATCCCAACACACAGAGTCTCTGTCTGTGTCTCCTCGGGGAGTGAGCAAGTGGTGTGTGGTGCTCAGCCACTGCTTGGGCTAAACCCCCACAGATGTAATGAAATAACTGTGGGGATTCTTATAATCTTCATTGCTGGCAACAAACATCAAAATTATGGAAAATTTTTTATTCAAGAAAAGCTCTAAAGGATCTTCAAGAGGCTTTAACATCCATTTAGTTCTCCTATGAATAAAGCCAGTGGTGTAATTAATTTCATTTGGAGAGAGCAGAGTTGAACTAACTAAAACCACTTCTGAAAATCCCACTTAGTTTCTGAAGACCTTCTAAACAATATAAAATGTAAATATTACAGTACCTTGCATGATACCTTACAGTATTAATGTCCACAAAATGTAGCAGTTAATGACTGGTATTTTCCTTAGCAAGGATGATGCTGTCTTCTTCAGCAAAATATCTCATAGTTGGCAAGGTGGGTTTTTAGTGTTTGAGAACATATCCTCTCTAATGCATAGTAGGACTTGCAAGATCTGAGCAAACTGGCAAGAAAGCGTTGCATTTTTTAAAAAATAAAATGAACACCCCCCACCCCACCCCCCACACATACATTTGTACAAAAGTATTCTTGAATTCTGGCATCAGTATGTGTGCAGTTACATAAAAATTACCTTTCTTGCTTAATGAAAGTAGCATTGTGAGGTTATGTGAGTGAAAAAAGAATTTGGTGAAAGTCCTTTTGCTGTTTAAACGTCACATTGAGATGGGCAGATTTTAGGAGGAGAGTTCAGTTCTCAAAGTAAATTCATTAAACAGTATTGCTACTTTTCTTCCCCCAAGAGGACAGCAGTGTTGAAGCCTGCTTGCAGTTTTGTTTTTAACAGCTCAACAGCAAAATTTTAATTAATTGTTTGTGAGTTCTTGGAGTGACCTGGCTAGAGTATGTCACAGAATTATTATGGATTTGAATACTTACCGATAGAAGTTTTCTTCTGCCTTTGTGTTTTCCTGTGGCAATTAGATATTGATGATCTATAATCTCTTCAAGGAAAAAGCAGTTGTCTGACACTGTGCAGCTTTTGGTGTTGTTTATAGATGCCCACCCTAGCTTTAAATGAGGTAACTTAGGTATTTGTAGAAATCTTGCTTGCAGCAGCACAAGATTTACCGTGGGTAATTTACTTTTCTCAGAAGCAGGATAAATTATCCTCTACTGAGCATCATGTGGCCGAGCCTGGGCAGATTCTCACACTCAGATTCTCATTTCAAGCAGCCTCAGATCCTTATGTCACATTGTAGTCTTGGGATAGCTATAGCCCTTTGATCTGAATTTTAGTAGAACCAAAACTGAGTACCAGAAATGAAGAGTTTTGAGTGACAGTCAAAAAAAGAGCAGCAAAAGAGAGGTTGTTGGCAATGAGTATTTGCTGAAGGAAACTTCTCTGGTTTTACAGAGGGCAACGGCTCTCTTTCTGATGGACCTCTAAATGGAATAGCTACTCTGTGTGTGAGAGCCATAATAAAGCAAAACTCTGCGTAATCTAGCTGTGCTAGGCAAATGTTTGGCTAAAATCTGACTGTCCTTTTTTGCCTACCTGGCAGTTAACATTACACAGCCTTAAGGGAGATGGCTTGGGTCAGAACTTGAAATTGAAATAAATAGTTAAGTTTATGGAAGCTGAAAAAGAAGAGAAAGAAGCAGAGAAGCACTGCATCCTGCTGCTAGTGCCGAACTCCAGCTTGTGATCCACCCACCTTCTGGATTAGCATTCAGATCTAATGCTTTATGTGTCTCAGGGCTTTTCTCTCCTGTACGTATTTTCAGTTATGTAGTAATAAGTATTAAATGGGATCTGCAAGGCTGCAGAATTGAATTTGTCCCAGTACTGAAGAACAGGTTCATGTGTAAATGTCCGTACCGCTCCTACATCTGTTCCTGTGGTCTCAGCAGTTACTGCATTGCCCCTGTGTTCTGGTCAGCATGTGTTTAAAAGATAAGCTCTTCAAGGGCTGATACAAGGTCTGAACTAAAAGTTCTGGTGTTCTTACAGGTGATGCTTTTGTGATTTACCTGGGCTGACATGGTGTTAATAACTGCTTCTTCAATAGCTTAGGTGAAAGGAAGACTGACATCAACTCTTCAGAATGTTGTTCTTAAATTTCACATGGCTCCACAGCATCAATTTACATTCAGATTTTCAGCTGTCGTAGAATGAATCTTGACATTAAATGGATCTTTCAATATCTTGTGAAAGCAGAAGTAGTTCTGGATGTTTTCTTTAACACAGGGTCCTGATTCCTCCATGTCTTCTGCCCATTCAGTTATTCACATCTGCATGGGAAGAGAGTATCCAGTAGTATTGGGCAGCATTTAGTTGAATATGCATCTAAATGATTGCAGTATATGAGGCTGTGGAAGGTCAAACTTGTGGTACTTGGATGGAAACCTAAAATTTTGGAATAATGTTTCTATGACTCATCTTTCCACCTGCACAGCTGTCAGATTGTAACATATACGAGATGTTTCTTTGCTGCCTCTAAAATTAGAAAAGAATACGTGCTGAATGTCAGAAGGTTGTAGAATAAATCCACTAAAATGTTCAGGGTGGGAATCTCAGTACTTAGCTTTGGCATGCTACTTCTAGTCTAAGGGCTTGTCTGCACAATGGAATTTATCCTCTACTGAATTGTTTTAAATAAGGAAGTATTGTCTGTGTGGGGCAGTTCACTCATAATGTAGTAACTGATGTCATACTCTGTTGCTTGGAAGCAGCAGTTAACTTATGATTATATCTTGTGATTTATTATTGCGTGCTAATATTTGCCTGCATAGCACAGTGCTTTGGCAGGTCTCCTGGGTTGCTCAGGCCACCTGGACTGCTACCCGTGTGTCTGTGTGCTCTGCAACCACGTAGATAAAGCATTTGTTCCCTGGGGTTTTTTTTTTTTTTTTGTTCCTTGGGAGCAGCAGTGTTCAATTCTTTTCTGCTTTCAGGCTTTAGCAATTTAAAATTACCATGCCTTTATTTTCTAGTCTTCTAGTCTGCATCCAACTGGTGCCACTAAAAAACCCAACAATCCACAGAGGACAGAGGCAGGGAGGGGAAGCAGTTCCCTCAAATGAAGACATCATAATGCAGCAAGGATGCTAATGTTGCTAATGGGAGTGCTGTAACAGTCAAGACCTAAGTATGTATGTGGTACTGTGTCAGAAATCATGAATGTGGCACCATCTTGCAGGAAAACTGTGCACCTACTGTTTTGAAGGGTTCACATTCTGCTGGTGAGAAAGTAATGCTGTTTTGGTACAAGGCTCTAGTAATTGTCTGGTTCACCTTTGGCACTGCTGGTACTCAAAATATGGATGAGATCATTATTTTAGATTGCCTGGTGGCCAGGGAGCAGCCAGCACCCAAACATTGTCGGCGTCATAGCCCCACAAGGCTGCCAGCATGCTGTCAGAGGGACCAGTAAGCAGCATGGCACTGGCTTCTGTTGTCACTCCTACAATGAACAACCTCAGTTTTCTTCCTGAAGCCAGAGGCACGCTGGATTGCCCCATAGCTTGCCAGCCACAGCACCTTTCACGCCAGCTTTCCCCCTTCTTCCTCCCAGCAAGTCCTGCCTGGCTGTACATTGTGTTCAGAAGCTAGCTGTGCTGGCGTTAATTGAAGGAAATCTTATAATAGAAATGTGTTTGTTGAGGGCATGTCATTCTATAGCCCTGTAATAAAACATGTAGTACATAATGTATTTTAATTAAGCCGGAAATTAATTCAATTAATCAGTACAAGTCCACCCACCTTCTCCTCCCTAATATCCTATGCTCCAACAATAAGGAAACTCCAGATAGGAAAATTGCACATTGCCATTAACAAGGCAGTAACACTGTTAACCTTCAGTATGCTGGGCACTTACTGAAAAGCAACATGTATTGAACTGAGGCCTCTGAGGGGTAAAGAATGGGATTCTTAGACTCATAAAGTGCTTGACTTGGCCCTAACTGTAAGACCAGCATCTTTCTGTGTCACAGGAGGGAAGCTTGTCATCTCCTCCTGGATGCCAGCGGAGGAACGTTCCAGTGACTTGTAGCAGCTGGACTTGGTCTTGCTCATTTGCTTGGGGGAGTCATGTGCAATTTTTTTTCCTTCCTGTTCCTGGTCTTAACCTGTCACAGATGACCAAGCTGTTACTTCCATTCACTAGGATTTTGTGGGTAGGCACTTTTTTACTTTCCTGACTGATGACACAGGACAAGGATTTGTCCTCTAGTACTAATGGATCTGTGCAATTAATTATGTTTTTTCCTGTCTTCAGCATCTGTGTCACTCCTAGTAGCACTGTCAATATCTAAGCTATGTAGTCTTTAAAGCTGTGGCCACAGATTCATTAATGTGAAATGCAGTTTAAAAGAGTTGCCATCCACCATACCCTGAGTTGAGCATGACAGCTACCCACCTGACTGTAACTGTGGGTGAACTAGGAAGTTCTTCATATTGTGGATGTGGCAGGCCCAGGTGTTCAAAGAAAGTGTTCATTCCTGTTGGTTAAAGTACAATATTCTGAGAATCAAGAAGAGAAAGTATTCAGTGAACCTCTCAAGTGCTACAAAGTGCAAGGTATGAGATGGTTTCTCAAGGCTGAGAGACAGGAGGCAAATCCAGAGACACCAGAGCCCTGAGACAGATGAAGTTATACAGAAGATTTTTTTTTTCTTTTTTTTTTCTATGTACAGGAAGAGGAGAAATAACCCCAGTGACAGAAAAACCACTGGAGACAGTAGGGAACACCAAGGCAGATGCTGGAGATGAAAGTGCAGATGTTATCACTAGAAGATACATTCTGTGGATGCTGCTCTTTCAGTGAATGAAAACGAACTCTTGTTGGGACATGGGCTCTGGAAAATGGCCTGTTCTGAACCCCAGTGTCCCATAGCCAGAGTTTTGATTTTTTTTTTTTTTTTGTACATTTGTTTTCTTAAGACAAATCCCTGCACAGCCTCTCATGTAGGTCTCCTATATGGAGCTGCAAAAGGCAGTTTATGACCATCATCACTGTTTTACAGGTAACTGTCCTTCTGCCTCAGTGTCCTTTCTAATGAAAACTTTAGCTGCATGTTTTAACAAAGCCTTTTTGGCACACGTAGCTGTGGGTGAATGACAAAAGCCATATGGGATGTCTGGGGTTTGGCTCTGGGCTCCCCAAGAAATCTTCTGTCTCTGTCTTACTGGCTGCTTTTTGTGACGCACTAAGGGAGTGCTGTACTACTAAGGTGCGTGTTAAATGCTAAGGCTTTCTGGGTGCTGAGGGGATACTTGGGTGGCACAGAAACACTGTTAACTTTTCCTGCCACTGAATTCTGCAGCATAATTATTTCTCATTACTTCTAATGTTTCTACGCATCTGTGACTTCCTATCCAGTAAGTGCTTACTTGGAGTTGTGAGTCAAGAGATGCAGTAAGTCACAAGCTGCTGCAGGGTTGTTATTGTTATTGTAGGTGCCTGGATCAATAAAAGCTAATTACATATTTGCTTCCTTCTGAAAGCAGAGCCTAACTGAGCGAATCTTGGAGATGGCTTTCTGTGTGGCATTTACCACATCTTTGCTCTGTTCCTTGTTTAGAGGTGTCTTACAGTGTGAGTAGAGTGAGCTCTGCCTTGCATGCTCTGAACTCATTTCCTCATCTTAGTTTTTTGTTAGACTGGAGGGTTTCTGTTTGAACTACACAGAAGAAACCATTGTAAAACCTTTTCCATCTGACATATCATTAACTTAATTCTGGCTAATCACAGCAATAGCTAGGTAGTTTTTGTTGGGTTATTTTTTGGGAGGAAAACAGTCACTTTTCTGATAAAGAGGCCATTTAATAAATGGGTTAATGGTTAATGAGTTCGCATTAGATAAGAGATAAGGATTGCAAACAAGGCATAAGCCCCCTTGATTGCGTAGCTCAAAAGAACTCCATGATCATCCAATAAGTTGTAATACAAGTCACAGACAAGTTTTTTTAATTCAGTATGATTTTTACTTTAGATAAATATTTAAATTTTATTTAAATTTTTAAATAAAACATTATTTCAGGGTTAAATTTAAGCATGTAGAATATATATGCAGCTTCAGTGATGAAAGAAGCACATGGGACTGCTTCTTTGGGAGGTCAGTTAACTTGTTAGTACTTGCTGTTATGATAGGGATCAAATTTTCAAGACTGATGTATATTATATATAGTGTGCCCAAGGATTATACAAACACCATCGAACAACAAAGCCAGAAGGTGAGCCAGGGACAGAAACTGAAACTTTTTGAAAACTATTCTTTCACTTTTTTCCCCTTGATCTTTATCTAAAGATTTGTAAAGAACTGGAAGCTAAAACAGAAAAACAGCTTTTAATGGTACTGGCTCTGGAAGTTGCAGTAACTGCAAATACTGAAGTCTGACTGAGACACCCAGCTATCACGCTTTCAGCTGCCACTTGTAACAGCAGGGAACAGTTAGAGAGGTCTGTGTTGCTCTACTAGGATTGTGGTTTTTTGCCCTGAAATACTTTTAATGATCTTCAACTTTCTTCCTAATGCTCCTATTTATAAAAACCTGTGTTTGGTTTTTTAAAGAAAAAAAATACCAACTATAATGAAATCTTTCTGGTCATCTGTCTAGTTTGAATGAAAAATATCAAGGACCTGTCAAAATGCATAGTTTCAGCATAGCTATTAATCTCTGTGTAATCATTTATTCTAACATACCTACTGTAAAATAAATACTAAAATCTATTGCATTACTGCATCTGACTTGAGGGAAGGGAGAAAGTTTATGAATTATGTTTCCTTAAGGAATCTTGATATCTGAGATTTTTTTTCACTGTTTTCAAACAATGCTACAGGTGTTTGCTATTGGCTGTCTCAGTTATGATTTGCTATGATGCTGAAGATACAAAGCAGATTAAATGGTTAGGAATCAGAGCGAGAATAAGAGGAAATGGCCTCAAATACCAGGAGAAGTTTAAATCCCGTATTAGGAAAAAGTTATTCACTGAAAGGGTTGTCAAGCTCTGGAACAGGCTGCCCAGGGAGGTGGCTGAGTCACCATCCCTGGAGGTATTTAAAAGTCATGTAGATGTGGTGTTTAGGGATGTGGGTTAGTGGTGGACTTGGTAGTGTTTAGGTTAACAGTAGGAATTGATGATCTTAAAGGTCTTTTCCAACCAAAAAGAGTCTATGAAAATAAAATGATCTATTAGTGATATATCCAATAGCAGGAAGATTTTTTCTTGGTTTTTTTTTTTTTTGGGGGTTGGTTTTTGGTTTTTTTCCCCCTCCCCCCCCCCCCCCCCTTTTTTTTTTTTTCTTTTTTTTTTTTCTTTTCTTTTTTATACCTATTTATCCCTTTTGAACTTGACTCTGCAGCCCTGGTATAACACAGACCTGGTGCTTAATGAAGAGGGATAACAAACTTCCTAGTTTTCCCTTGTGTTTCCCAAGAGCAAATTGACTTAGTGTGCCCAAACAAAGATGACTGACTTATTGCTTTGTAAAAGACTTTTGACTTTTC
>VZTU01001868.1:88680-154707 GCA_013400835.1 Zapornia atra | reverse complement strand
AGAATGGACACAGGATGACTAATATCAGAATTTCATTAATCTTCAACTAAAAATTATTATAAAGTCAACCAGCTATTCAACGAGTAACATAATTATGCACAAAAGCTACATTGTACCTAAAAGGTTGAACCCAAGTACAAACCAGTACTCAGCTTTTCCTACAGAATTAGTATTGTCAAAATTATAAAAAAGGGGAGAGGGCAGGGGAATAACCCCAAGAGTTACTGCAATAACATTACCTTAGTTTAATGAAAGCATGTAAAACATGCAAAGCATCTTCATTCTCTTTGGATCTGATAAATACTCTATGCCAACAACTACATTACATCTGATACTAAAAGGTATTGGTTCAAATTTAGTCCCAAAACTAAAGTAAGATCTTCTAGAAGACAGCATTTTATGCTCTGTTCTCAGCTGTTTTTTGGGATTCTGCTTGGTGGTCTGTAAGAGCACAACATGACACGGGCATGCTAACATCAGCTGAGGTAAAAGGTAAACAGGGAAATGCACAGACTTGTTCCCAAATCTGTTATAAGGTGCTCTGTCCAGGTAGTTTGGCACCTGTGCTAGTGTTCCCAAATAATCACGTGCAGTTCCATAAAAGCTGGAATTCTCTGAAAACATTTAAGGCTCCAAATATATCCAGGGTACACACATTTGTATCCAAAGCCTAAAGCATGAAATTAAGGCTGGGTTCATGCCACATAAGGAGCAGGAAACTGGGCTGGGATAACAGCCCAGGCCAGAAAGGATGTTAGAATCATAGAATGGTTAGGGCTGGAAGGTCCCTTGGGCAGAGTACACCTCTCACTAGACCAGGCTACTCACAGCCCCATCCAACCTGGCCTTGATCACCGCCAGCGAGGGGGCAGGGTAGTTAAGGTGATTAACTTTGTATATTATTCATCCATCCAGACATAGAACCCAAATAAATTCAAACATACTGTTGTGGTTTTTTGTTGTGTTTTTTTTTTTTAAGAGAGCAGCTTTTCAACTGAGCTCCCTGCCAGCTGCAAAAGCTTAGGGATGTTGTATTACCACATACTACACACTCAAGGAGCTTTGCTGAGTATGCATAAAGTGGCACCCCTAAATACAGTCTTTGGGTCCAGACAAGTTCTGAAAAGTAATAAGAGCCAAAACAAGATAACCATGCAGACAAATAGAAACATAAAAAAAAAAAAAAAAAAGAGCTAGATTTGCTTTCATCACGTGGTTACACCCCTGTTCAGGCTGATAAGACATGAGCACATGTGGAGTCGGAAGTGTTGCCATACCGGAGAGCCATGACAGCAACAGACCCCACTCGATATTTAGGCACCCAGCTGCTACACAAGCAAAGATGAAGCCAGGGATCACCTGTCAGCAAACTGCAACTACTGAATGGGAACAACACAGATGACAGCAGCAACACCCTAACAGCACCAGGTAATAGCAAGTTTGCTATGCCCATCCCACATCATTTGTTATTAGGACAAGTTTTCTCTCTACACAGTATAGCACCAGAGCAGTTTACCCAAAGAAGGCATGTCCACAACCAAGACAAGAGATTTCAAGACTCTACTGGAGCAAACCACAAGCTGATCTGACATAACACTGACAACAGCACTGCTCAGACAGGAGGCTGGACTAGATGACCTCCAGAATTAGTGTCTGATAGACCCTTCTTTGACTCCACAATGTATACACTGAAAAAGGCTTTGAGCATTCATGGGAGTAGCATGTCCTGCACAACTGATGTCTAGTATCCACATCAGCTGTATAGACTAAGAAGTAAGGAACCAGGAGACTTGAGAGAAAACACAGTGGCTACTGAATACTTAAAGGAAGACAAATCAGGCTCTTTAAAGCACAGAAAATAGTTTTTCAAGACATCCTGTCCTGTCTCCTTGTGGTGGTTCAGCCCCAAGCAGTGGCTTTGTACCAATCACTCATTCCCAGAGGAGAAAGACAGAGCCTCCATGGGTTAAGATAAGGACAGTTTACTAACAAAAGCACCATGAAAGGGGAACAATAACAGCCCATGGAAAAAAACACAAGAGTACTGCACCACAGAGGACAGACCTGATGCCCAGCCACACTCAGACTGCCCTGAAGGAACCCAGGAGTACCCCTCCCCAACCAGCCCCTTTTATGGGGGAGTGATGTCAGGTGGTGGTGGAAAACAGCCCAAGCTAACTCAGCTCACCTGGGCTGGCTGCTTCGGGAGGTTAACTCTGGCCTGCCCAGAACCAGGACACTCCTCATCAAGAATAGCATCATAGACTCATCTAGACTTATCATCATTAGTTAATAAGCCGTAAGTGTTTCTTTCATGTTTTAAAAGGTCTTAATACTAAAACATGAGAAGATTTTCCCTGATCCAAGCCTCCCTACATGAAATTTATTCCATTGTTTCTTGTCTTGCCCATATAACTCTTGCCTATCTCGTCTCATTTTATTCAAAATTTTAAGATATATTCACTGCTTTTTACTCGTGTCAATGGTCATATTGTCTAAATCTCCCATTATTTTTTTGCTGCATTTCTCAGCTCCTTCAGTTGGACATCTGTACACAGGACTCTAGCTAAGACTCACTACACCATGCAAAACAGAAAACAGCTTTATCTGTCTCACACACTGAACTCCTTAAGTTGTCAACTCAGATAAGTCTTATCAGACAGACTATTTCCTTCTATGATTAAGTAGTTCATATTAATAGCAGGCTCCAAATTCTATTATCAAGTGTTTTACTGGGTCAAGCCTGTCTTTTTAAGGTTAAATTTTACAGACCCTCTGATCTAATCCATACAAACCAGTTAATCAAATCCGCTCCTCAATTTCTTTTCAGTTTAGATACAACTGGAGTGATGAAAACTGGAGTTGTAAGACAATACAGGGAACACAAATCTGTGTTTAGCATGCATAATTAAAAAGGGATTCTACTTTGCTTCATGACATTTTGCATTAGTTATTATACATAATTAGTAAATATGCCTGGAAAAGCAATTTAGTTAATGTTTGTACTGTACTGAAAGAAGAAAAAACATCCACAAAAAAAGCCTTTCTCCTCACAGACATAAATGTATATTTCAACTTACAGAATATGCAGAGAACTACCAGTCATTACTAAAGAAACAGCATGGAATTAATGCAAGAGTAACTAAATGGGGGAGGGAGGAATTTCCATAAGAAAACCAGCAAGTACTAAATGAACTATGCAGACCAACATAAGTGATTTAGTAAACCTATTTGAAATCAAAGACTGTAAATGCTGTAAAGATAACATACCTGTTCAAGTACATCCAACTTTAATTCAAGTTTACTAAGTACAACATCTCCTCCCCAGAGCGACAACTGTAGATCTGACGGCTTCAAGTTCTTAATGTAGCGATTCACATAACTCATCAAAATCGGAGTTACATAGGATTCCAGCATTCTGGAAGATGTCTGTTTTACAGGTCAAGCACTAGGAAAAAAGACATGGAGATATTCTTTGTAAATCTATCAGCCTAATTTTCAGTAAAGCAACAGTCACGCTCTTCAGAGTTAGGGAAAATTACATTTCAACTTCTGCTTTCAAAACATATATGCCTATATACAGTGGTAGATTATGAAGATGAAATATATACCAAGACAAAAGCACATCTATTTCCAGCTTCTATATAAACAGATGTATACACATATGAACCAGTAACTGGCTTACTATCAAAAGACAAGCCAACCCAAATAAAAAGGCAGAGCAGCATAAGGTCAAGCAGTCTATTACGCGCTCCTGTAAGATTTAAAACAGAAAACCTGTCACTTTTAACTGGCAAAAGCCCACGGCAAAGCATCACCCGAGATACACCTCACCGATCTCACATCTCGAGTACCAAAACACAAGCTTCGTGCCACCCTTACCCTAAGCAAAATCCTTCAGAACCCAAGCGAAGGTACGCTAACACCTGCCACCACTCCCCTCCCAACCCCACCCTGAGGGGACCCTTCCCCACCTCCATCGCCGCCGCAGCCTCCCCGGGCACCGCCACCAAGGCGGGAGCCCTCCCGCCCATACCTTCGGAACACGCCTCACACTTCCCTCCCCCAGCCCCACGCCCTCTCAGGGCCCCTTTACCTGCCCCTTTCAAAGGCCTCCGAGGCTCCGTGCCTCCCGCCCATCCGCCGCCCTCACCGAGCGGCCCGAGCCACAAGAGCCCCGCACAGGCTGCTCCTGCCGCTCCGGCTCCACCGATCGGCCACTTCCGGGTTCCCCGGCGCATGTACACCACCCCACCGTCCGCCGCCCCGAGCGTCTTCAGCCGGACGGATTTAGCGGCAACACAGAGGCGGGGCCGGAAGTCGGTCTTGAAGCCAGCCGAGGTCACGCGCTCTGCCAGGACCTGAGGGGCAGGGCGGCACGGCGTGACCGGGCGTTGCGCCAGTCAGGGGGCGGGGTTCGTTGCTGGCGGTGTCCGTTAGGGAGGAGGGAGGGGTCAGGGGCGTGCCGGCTCCGCCGTGAGTACCCAGGAGCGGGAACTGGGGAAACGGGAGAGCCTGCCGGGGCCGGCCGCCGCGTCGGCCGTTTCGTCACGCGGCGGCGGAGGTCCTGCCTCCGCAGAGGTGCACCTTGCCGGCGCGGGGGAGCCTGAGGAAGGTCTCCTCCGTGAGGAGGGCGGCCCGTAACGCGCGGCGCCGTGAATCCCTGAGCCGCGTTACTCTGGGCTGCGCGGCCGGCTCCGGCCCCGGCCCCGGCGTGTGAAACACGTTATACTGATGAGTGACTTTGTGGGGCAAATCCCTGTGAGGGCAGGTGTGTTGGTCGTTTTGAGTGCCTCTAATAAAGATGGGTGATTTCCATGTTTTTGAGCGAAGCTCTGAATGCGTTGTGAATTTTTCACTCTTTTAAATGCGGGAAGAAAGTTACTGAGAAATACCTTCAATTTTCCGTATCCCAGAGCTCTCCTCAGTACGTTGATCAAAGAGGAAAGCCCTCCACAACGGCCCCAACTCCTTTTGGGGTAGCTCCTAGCAGCAAGAAAATGCTTTGGACCCACATTTGGAACAGCCTGAGTTAATGGGCTCCTCTGGGTTGGCATGTGGATGATCTGGAAAAGAGCATGGGCTCCTTTCTTTCAGGGTGAAGTGCAGTAAGCAGTGCCTACGGGCATGGCTTTGATGTAGATAATGAATAAGCTTTTACAAAGGCCACTGATTTGATCTTTAAAGAAAAGCCTTGAGTTTTATATTCATGCTGGAAATTTGAAATCCTGTGTGTTTAATCTGTGCGGTGTAGTTACATGGCTGAAAACACCAAAGAAAGCAATGTGGCACATGGGGTAGGGAGGTCCTTGTGAAGCAGAGCCTAAACACTGAGCTCTCAGGTAGGAGTCTACCTGCAGTAGCCATATGCATGTTAAAATCTGGCTGAGCTGGCCAAGGTCTGAAGGCTCCAGCTCCTGATGGGTTAGCCGTCTACGCTGCCTCTGGTATACACATGCTGACTTAATTATTAATCTACTCTGGTTTTAAATGCACCATCCATGCACTTGCTGTGCCATCTTCATTTGTGAATCGCTGCCAATTAGACAGTATTCAACTCACAAACAGGTGAAGGAGCTTGGACTGTGTTTCCTCTTACAATTAAGGTCACCACACCCACAGCTCATAATAGAGCGAAGCATTTGATCATTCTTCAGCAGCTGAGGCATGTTAACCTGTGGCTAAGACATGGCAGCAGGCAGGCAAGGGACAGAAACATTTTAACACCAGTGGTCTCTAATTACGGATGCGCATCTGACATAACTTCTCTAGTCCTGACAGTCTAGAAGAGTTTCATTGTACAACTGCTACGTGTTTCTATGCCTCTGCTAGAGTTATGGGAGGGGTGAATTTTACTGGTAAAGCTTTTTGGGAGTCTGCACTGCAAGCCAGCTCAGCAAAATAATCTGTGTTAATGGAAGCAATCTCATTTGTAGATGTCTCCCTACAGAGCTGCATTGACACAACAGAGGGATGTGCCAACAGATAAGTGTAATGTTGAAGCACACCCTAAGCATGCATCAAAAGCCCTTGTTTCAACAGAAAAACATTCCTCTGTTTCTTTGTCCATTGTGTGATTACTTTTGAATGACACATCCAATCAACGCTGGAATGTTTTCTGAAAGTTTGCAATTGAAGAACAATGTCCTATTTTGGTGAAAATCAGTAAACTGGGAGAAGTGAAGGGGAGAAACGTAGTGCTCCTGGCAGCTGCTTGGCAGACCCAGCAGCTCTGAACAACTCTGTAATTTTCCTGGCAGTTATTAGCATTGCATTATAACTACCTCCATCTCAGTTCCAGTTCAAGTATGTTGACACCCTGAATAATTTATTTCCTACAGAAGAAAAAAGTCTATATATATAAAAAACAGGAGGAAGGGCTCATGCCGGAATCACTCATTGACAGAGCGGAAATGGATGTCATGAAACAAAACTAGCTGAGAGGGTTAGAAGAGGTCCCCAACATACAAAGGGATGAGAGCAGAGCACACAGTCAGTTTGCAGGTAACAGGTAGGTGATGTGTAGTAATGAACTCAGGCATACTAAAGCAGGGAAGGAATGTCTTCTGGAAACATCAGCTCCTTGAGCTACTCCCATTTATTACATACTTCAGCAGTAGAGTGAAATGCCCAGAATAGATAGAACATCTAGTGGTATGCACATCTTGTTCGTTTATATAACTTGAGTCCTTTTGAATCCCTTAAAAGCTAGGAAAAAATAAATGGGAGTTCAACCTGGAGGCTGGGAAACTGTACACAAGGTTGTGTAACATTTGGCCAGAAGTGAAAAGAGGACAGGACTTCAGTGAAGCCCTTGGGAAATGTATCTACCTGCACAGGACTGCATCTTGATAAAAGAGACTCTCTCTGTTTCTAGCTTCAGTGTTGTTGCTGCTATGGGCGATTTGCCGTTTTCTGCAACAGAAGAAGGATCAGTGAAGCACAAAATGGAAGAGAAAAATAGAGTTAATAAAAAATGAGGACACTCAAGAAAAAGTAGAGGATGATTAAATGAGTATCCCACTCCCTGAGGCTCCAGTCAAGGCAAAAAACAATGAAATTTAAATACTTTAAAAAAAAACCCAAACAACCTACATTGCCATGTAGAGTTCACTTATACCAATTTTGTTCATTGACTTAAACCAAGCATTTCTTTTGAACACCATTTTGGAAAGACTCCTGTACTGATGTTGATGTTTGACAGCTGTTCTGCTTCTAATGTCAGAATTTGTGAACTTGTGTCTCCCCCCTCCTGTACACCTGGCAGCCCTGGCAGTCATGTGAGTGAGCAGAGGGCTTTGGAGGCAGGTTGGCCAAGGATGTGAGAGAATCTGTAATCTGATGTTACTGACAAGAAGGTTGGGGAGACAACCTGTGAGGAACTCGTTTCACTGGAAGAAGGTTTCCAGTCCTCTAGACTTCTCCTTCACTGTGTCTGTTAGCTAATATGGGTACTTTAACTGGGCAAACTGCTGTCCTTGTCTGTCTAGCTCCAATTCTGTCTGTCCTACTCCAATGCCTCCAAGTACAGTGGCGGGAGAAGACTTTGCTATTTTGTGATTCTTTGTTGCTTGCTGAAGTCCCCTATAGACAGTATGAGACTGACAGCGTGAAAGAGTTGGTGATCCTAAATAAGCAATATTAATTGAGCTATTTTAGAAACATCTGTGAAGGGAATAAAAATGACTTGGGCTTCTTCCTCCTTTCCTGTTCTATGTGCTAAAACTTGGACTGGTTAACTTGTACAGCTTCTTAGTGTTTCCCATTTTTACTTCAAACTATTATTTGTAGTATATTATTTTGTATATTATATATAGTACATACATGCATATAGCTTCATATGTATTATAATATATAAGTATATTGATTTTCCCTTCTGTTTTAATGGGAATTTTCCAAGCTGATGACTAAACTGACCAAAATTATGTGTCTTCTAATATTTTTCAAACATTTAAAAACTACATCAACAAAAGCAAGCAATATAAATCAATCTGTTTCAGTATTAGAATTACATAGCTTGTTAATGATGTTATCTAATTATTAAATCATCAGCCAGCAGAAAGTAGGAATCAAAAATGGCAGGTCCACTTACAGGGTTATTTTAAAGTTCACCAAAATGCACACAGATTTGAAATTTTAAAAATAGAAACATAAAAACCCAAAAATTTGCAAATAGGCTTTCATTGTAATTTGAATGTTAGGAATACTCTAGATTTAAAGTTGCAAATGGATGTCGGTTGTAAATTTTGCTTGTTCTTCTATTCCCTAAATTTTGGGAAAAAAACCTTAAGCTGTAGTCTTGAAGAAACTTTTTTCAAGTGTAGAGGAAAATAGACTGAATTGTAGCAACTTAATAAAGGAAACTCAGTGTTCAAAACAAAGAAAATTAAATTTAGCATTTGTAACAAAGGTGAGCAAGAGTCTGTTGAAAAGGTTACAGCCACACTATGTAAAACTGAAAGGTTTTAATGAGTGATGGTCACAGAGTTTTGGAAGCAAGTTGCTTTTGGTATATAATCCCAGTTTATTGCTGCCTCATCTGCTTTTTAGGAAATGTCTTGTCCCAACACTTTCTAAATCTGGCATATATTAATACCTGTAGCAGGCTGGGGACAGAACGCTCAGGCACTGGGGAGCAAGGCACCTTTATGCAGATTCGGGTGCTTATCCGGCAGAGGAGCTTTGCTGGCTCCCCTGAGTGTTTCCTCTGTCAGAGAGTGTTTGCTCTGAGTGAGCAGAGCAAATGTGTGGCGAACCCCCTCTTCAGAAGGACATGCAATGGACTAACATGTCCTTAGCGCAGGTGACAGAGCCCTGGGACAGGCTGCCCAGAGAGGTTGTAGTGTCTTCTTCTCTAGAGACATTTAAAAGCCACCTGGATGTGTTCTTGTGTGATTTAGTCTAGGTGATGCTGCTCTGGCAGGGGGGTTGGACCAGATGATTTTCAAGGTCCCTTCCAACTCCTAACGTCCTGTGATTCTGTAGCAGCCAGCTTGACCAGAGTGAGCAGGGCTGGGTTGGAAAGGCTCTGGTCCAGGCAGCAGCGATGCGCTCAGATGTCAGGATTTAACTACAGTAGCCAACGTTTTAAAATGCAGGCTGCATGTGTCAATTCTTCTCACCTATGTTCAGATTGCTTTGGGAATTTGCCTCTGATATAGAGGCTATACCGTGTCTCCGGAATACATGTGGTGCTGAACTTTTATTCTCATACCAGAATGAATGAAAGACAAGATAGGAAACCTGAATGGAACAGACTGGGGATGTACAAGCTGTGTGGGTTTTGTCTTCTAGGAGTTTAATTTCCAGGTAAGTCATGAGAGGCACGTGTGCCCATCTAAACCAGGGAAGTTAAAACTTGAACCTGTTTTCCAAGTTTTTATTGAATTAGTAACAAAGGAGAACAATTACCTGCAGTGCAGTAGGGAAATTTTAGGATATGTAAAGATACTTCACCCGTTCCTATATGCTTAAAGGGTTTATGTATCCTTTGGGTATAAAGAGGTATCTTTAGATTCTACACCTAATTATGGAATACATCAAAAAAGAAAAGCCAGCCAAGAAGATACTGTTTCTAGTTCCAGTGTATGAAATGTATGTTTGACAATTTTTAGCTGTATATGTAAAAGAATATGTAATTTCTTACTGCCTCCAGGCATGAGGAGATTTATGTGCTAAAAGTTTCACACAAGTTTTTGCTTGAAGGTTGCTGTACTGTTCATGCAAAACATATGTATTTCTAATGACAAATTCTAGCATACATTCCTTTAAAATAGTCATGCTTCTCAAGGACTAAATCACCAATTTTCTCTGATATGTATTTATGTTTACAAAACCCACAAAAACATAATTGCATGTGTATTTTATTTACAAATATTCAGTAAATATGAAATACATTCATATCATTTAAATATATTTCAAATAAATATTTATAAATACTGCTCTGCTTTTATCATTTTTCCTGATTTTCAAAATATTCTATGTTATCAAAAGATAAAAAGTAACTGACAGCTTCTTTCTGTGTCATTGGTTCTTTAGAGGATGAAGATAGAAACAGCAAAGCTTGGGAGTGTTTTTGATTGAATTCTGCTGAAACCCAGTTTGCTTCATTATTTGTTGGCAAAATGAGTTTCCCAGTGAAGCTGTAACACTCCATGATGCCCTTGCTTTGTCTGGTCCCACAAATGCAATCAGGAGCATTTCTACAGGAGCTGAAGTCTGTTCTAAAGTTTCTTCTTAATTAAAATGAAAACTTTATTTGATTTGCATATTGTAGAGTTTATATTAATGAATACCAGTTGTGTTGAACAGCTACAAAAACTGCAAAGCCAAGAAAATGTGTGTCAGCTCCAGAAAGCCACCCTTGGTACCCACAGCTCCCTGTGAAAAAAAATCTTCATTATTTTACCAGTGACCTCCTGGGTTTTTGGACTTCATAGATAAGTAAACACGGGCCCTAACATTGCAAATGGACTATATAAATTGAAATCAGAGTATGGAAGAGAAAAAGGACTAAAGAGAAAACATGTAAAGCATAGAGTCAGGGTACCTGGATCTGTTAAGTGAGGGAGAATTTTTGTCATTTCCGGAACTTTTGATAATTTTTGAACTATTCACACTAGCATATAATTTACAGTCCTTGGGTGAGCTTATCTTTTTCTCTCCAAAGACTTGCAGAGGTTAGTATTAAATTATGTATTTTGTATTAGTCATGTATTAAATCTCCATAAGGATCTTGTTCTAAGGGGATGACCGCTCAGCATTCCCTCTGCCAGGAATACCCTTCAGTTCCCTGAGTAGACAGCATTGCGTATCTTGTTCCAAGGGCTTACTAATTTTTTTCAGTCCCCACTTTTAGGTAACCTGCTCACTAGCAATTAATATTGATTTCCAGTGTGCCATATCCAACATGCATTGATGTGATGCACAAGAACTCCTTGTTATACTTTTTGTTACACTTCTTATGTCATCCAACCACAGTACAGTTCTTTATGTACAGGTAAATGTCATTTATTAGTCCAAAGATAAAGAATTATGCCACCACACTTGCATTTTTTTTTTTTTTTTGTTTTAGTTCAAATCAGTTTCCTTGATGCCACTTCAATTACATGATATACACCTATTAATTTATCCATAAAATCTAAAACCCAGAAGGATGTGGAGAGTGTTGACTTACCCCAGGTTATTAATGGTAGCCAGGATTTGAGAGACTTTTATAAATGTACCCAGAAATTTATAGTATGATTTAAGTGACAGATTATTAAAATGTTGTATGACATATTGCAAAGAGTTGTATTAATGGTTCTCACTCTTTTCTGAATCTTGCTCCATATTGGAAATTCTTAAGGTCTGTGTGAGAAATGAAGAAACTATAGCTAACCAAACCTACTAGCAGTTTACACTTGTGGCACAGACTGTGAAAACAAAGCTTGCTGACATCCAGGTTTCTCATACCTTGTTCAAGCTTTACGTAGGTATCTCATGCCTGAGAACAAATTATGTGCAAGTCTGTGAGATGGAAAGAACTCTCAAAAATGGGTTCTTAGTTTTTATTTTACAGACTGACACCATATAGATCACCTGGTTTATGGTAATGGATCTCATACCCTTACATCAGATGTTTTGTCATCACCTTAACTGTTTTTAAACACAGACAGCATTTCTAGAAATGTGAATTAGGCCTAATAATTTAGTGTATTGAAGAGATGTTCCCTTCCCAGCAAAACACAACTGCTGATTTTAATTTTGGTCAAAAAATACCTGGAGTAACTAAGCCATTTTATGCTGTTTTCTCTTTTTACCTCTGCTTTCTCTCATGTTTCACATAGTTCCTTCTTCTAACAAGAAACATATCTGTGTGAGAAGGGAGAAATAGTGGTATTTCATAGCAGAGTGTATTTGCTTCTTTTTGACATACCAATTTGATACTGAGTATTTAAGGAAGCTGGACAAAATAATTACCAAGGTAACAAACTTTACTAATGGAAGATTTCTGAAAACTGAGCAGCTTCTATTAGTTAACAAAGGTAGAGTTCAGCTGCTCATCCCATGTCTTGAGGTACCACAGCAACCTTTTCTAAAGCACTTGACGATGGCAAATCTACACCATTTCTCTTTTCCAGAATGTGTTGTCAGCCTCCTCTTTGCAGCCCTCCATAAACCTGTCTGAGGTTATCACCACAGGTACAAAGGAATTCATTTTCAGTGGGCTTTGCATTTCCGTCGAGCATATTACCCTTCCTCTCCCTCCTTTACTCTTGCAGCAGATCCACACTCACTTAGGCTCTGGCAGCATTGCAAGTCACCATCCCAACACCAGGTTTTTAACCCTGCATATATTATCGCTTAAGCAGTCTTTCACAATAGAGACAACATGTTTTAAACATCTGCAAAGACCCTCACTATACTTTGTCATCTCCTATCTTAAAACTCACTGTCACCAGGATGTCTACCAAAATGACAACAGCTAGGAGCAAGGGAACTGATACCCTCCCTGTCTGGAGGATCACTGTCATACAATTATATCCTTGGGCTCCCCATCCATCAGTCATATCTCCATGTTATCTGTTACCTTAGGATGTAATTAGGTGCAATAGTTTTTCCTGTGGCAAAGCTGATGTACAAAACACGCCTGCTGTTATGTCTGGGGAAAGCATGAAGGCAGATGACACCTTTATGTCATACATTTTTCCGACAGGGACCATCTTTTTGTCCTGGGTTTGTACAATGTCTTGTAAAATATTCCTCCGATTCCTGAGTGCAGCTTTTAGCTCTGCTGCAATGCAAATGAATCTTGGTAGCAAAATCCTTTCAATGAGATCCAATCCATTGGACTGGAGTCATGCAAATGTAGTTTGCATTACTTGGATGGCCTTTAAAACTGCTTGAGTTAAAAGCAACGGGCATTGGCTCATGAAGAATTATATGGCTTCTAATCTCTTCCAGCTCAAGGGCTTCCCAGCAGCAGACTATGTGAACTGGCAGCAGGACTAAAAGCCTTCCTGTTAGCTGCAGTTCTCAGAATTGTACACTAGGTAAAGAGAGGGATATAGTGACTGCAGAGAAATACAGCCAAAAGAAATGTGGTCTGTAAATATGACTGGGAAAGTAGGTGAACCCAAGACTGAGTTGAGCAGGACTTTAAACCAAAACATCCTAGAAACTTCAGGGAGCTGGGAGCACCTCCAGTAGGTCTGTCTTTGTCCAGATGCAACAAGAAGTGAAGCACTTCTTTCCAGACACTGAGACAAAAAAAAGAATGGACAGCAGATGTGTCATTTTTCCCAGCTAAGCAAACTTGTGATGGACTGTTTCGCTTTACAAAGAAGGAAGAACAGTGCAGTACAACCCCTCCTAATGGGGTTACAACATGTATGCAGGGCCTGATCATCTTGATCTCTGGGGATGTGCTACCTTTTGTGTTAGATAGTTAGCACCAAACCCACTAAAACATCACCATCTCCAACTGAGTGAGAAGCCAGGGCCATACCACAGTAGTTCTTTGCTTCTGAGTCAGTGGTCAATCCATTCTAAGAAGACAAAGGTGCAGAATAAATATTGTTATTATTCTACATATCCTGGTAGTATTGTTTCAATCTGTCAGCTGTCCGGCCTGTGAGACAGTGCGCTGGTTAACATCGCAAAGGCTCCTTTCAGAACCTGGAAAGTTAGAACATATATTATTTTAATGAAAGCACAGATTGTGGAGGCTACAACAAAATCCACAGGAAGATCCTAAATCCTCCAACACTTTGGATTTTTCAACAGTCTGGATTTGGATTGACCCTAATAATGTGTATACTTAACGCTTAGAATCACATGTATAAGGTCCATAGAAAATACAATTTACCAGCTGTGCAAGTATTTTTCTAATGACTCAGACTCTCTGCTTTTTTGTTATTGTATAAAAATGTGATGCTTTTAAACTGAGCAGCATAAATTACATTGTTGCTTCTCTGCTGTAATATAACGTAACCTTTTTCCTTGCTTATGCATTTTAAAAGGGTGATAGGGAGAGTCCTGTGTGCCCAGTGAAACTCCTGGATTTCGGTATGTTTTCAGTTAGAGTGGCTTTCAGACCCACTTGCTGTTGTTTACTTCCTCATCATCAAAGGTAAAGTCTTCCTGCTAGCTATTTGTATGATGGGAGGCATGAGATACCTCCGCTTGTGGACGTCTTTCTCTGCTTGAAGGAGTACCTGCTCTTCTGAAGTGTTTCATTGCTATGGCAAAAACTTGTGTTGCCCTCACAAAATATACGTTCTGCGGGCTCATGCAGTGAAATAAATTACCTGGTAATTCTCATAGATTTCCTACAAGAGGAAAACTGGTAAAAAACCACAAAAAAAAACCAACTAAGCAACTGTACCTGAAGCAGTTTCTCTGCAAGGAAGATTGTGGGTAGATAAATGATTTGTTTCCGAGCATGGAAGATCACAATTTCATTATTTTCACCATCAAGAGCCTTGCTAAGATGAATAGGATCAGGATGTGACAGAGCCCCTGCATGTAGCAGTTCTGGGCAGAACTGAGTCAAAAGTCTTGCATGACAAAACCATCCCAAATGATTTATTTATTTAAGTTTGAGCACAAAGATTGCACTCTACTTGGTCATTAAAAACTACGTGAAAAACATAGCAAATGTCTCCATTAAAAGCAAGGCAGAATATGCCTCTACAGGACACATTCTTCACAGAGACCGAATTAAAGTGATGATACAGTTCGATAGAACATTAAACAGGAGGATGCGTAGTGTTGCTCTCCCTATAGGACATGTATGACCCATGACTTACTGAGTGTTCTGAGAGTTTTGAAACAATCTGCCCTTTAGTGGGACCTTGGGATGAGTGAGTCAGTTTGCAGAAGAGCTACAGCATCTTATTTTATGCTCACTTAAGCATATGGCTGAAGCATCAGCAGGAGGTTTGACTGTGGGCTTAACAGGTATCCAATGCATACTACACAATCCTAAGGGGTAATGACAGCCAAGCTGATACAATGTGTGTTTCAAGACACAGTTAAATCACAGTCACAGTATGTTAGGAGTTGGAAGGGACCTCGAAAGATCATTTAGTCTAACCCCCCTGCCAGAGCAGGATCACCTATATTAAATGTAAACTTTTGTCTGTGATGTACCACATACTGTGCTGTAACAGCCCATCAAGACTTCCAGAAAAATTTACGTTTTTGTAAAGTGCAGCTCCCTGTTCTGTGCATCTGTCCTTCTTTTCGGATTTTAGAAGAAACTATTATTTTTCCTTACAAAATAATTGCAACAGTTTCAGATGAAACACAAAATGCAGTTTCTTATATTAATGAAGTAAGTGTATGGGGTTTGTTTTTCAAGAAAGGATTACAAGAAAGAAAGATTAATGACTAATGCAAAAATGTAAGTGTATAAACATAATTTTGAAACTAGAAACAAAGTTCATTTATCTTCTGTTTATTTATTGGTAAAAGATTTTCCATTATTCTAGAGACTTATGTTTGTGAAATGTTATTTTCTTAGACACAGCAGTGCAAAAGCATTTATATTCTTTTAATTGCTTGCACTTCTATTTAACTTAAGTGCCATGTACATGCTTGGAAACCTAGCTTTCAATAGCAGCTAAGTATGTGCATAATTAGTAATGGGGCCTTCAATCATTCTCCCTCTCATGTTCCACTGTTTTCCCGTATTCTAGCACAGTTATGTGCCCTTTAAGCTATTTTTATCAAGTGTGACAACTTTGAACTTGTTCCAAGACCATATTGCCTTAGATGTGACCTTCTGGTGTGGAAGTTAAATGTTCTCTGAAAATCTCGCATATAACATGTACCTCTCTATATTTACTCTTAATGTAACATCTTCAAAGAATACCAAAAAGTCAGTGAAACATGAACTTCTTCTATAACAGCCTTAGAGCCTGATCCTTTATACATGACTTCAGTAGGATTTACACATGTGTAAGGGCTGTGGACCATGTGTGCAAATATGGACACATGTTGTATCATATTAAGGTTCAATAATAGGGCTGGCCAGGAAACAAGGATTCTGTTTCGTGAAAAATTCTGAGGTTTTGGCATTTGATTTCATTCTGATGCAGGGTGAAATGAAGACTTTTCAGAATGTTTTGAAAGCAAGACAGTCTGAGAAAGAGACAGACAGATGGACAGACAGACCAACTGACCACGGGGGCTAAGAAGTTACCTGGCATGGTGAATACCCACTTCAGACACCGCTTCAAATCCAACAGCAGTGATTCCAACCTGGTGGGCTTTGTGCAAGGTGAATTTCCTCGCTGCTATGTCTGTGGGCAAGTGATGCCCTTCCTCCTTGTCTTCTCCAAATTTCCATTCTGATGTTGAGGTGGGCAACTCTGGTCCTCCCTCAGCAGGATGGGCAGCACCATTTGCTGAGCTTTTTCCTTGTAGAGCAAGTGTCAGATAGATTTTGTGCTGTGGACCCATGTGGTGCATTTTATCACGAGGCAGGTGACAGGCCATAGTGCTGTACTCTGCTACCTAGCAGGACTCACTAAATCTATCCCCAGTGGTCTTCCCCAAGCAGCTACAGTCTACTCTGTAGGTACTCATGAAGCAGAGTTTGGGGACCAATGGCGTAAGCAAAAGGGCTGGGGGTGACAAGTTTATATCTCAGGTTTTTATAATGGGCCACAGGAATTCCCGTTGCTGGAGTTGTTTGTGTGCTATAGCTGCAAACTGCTGGTCTGAGATGTACATCTCTTAAAGTGTCAGCTTTTCTCTGGTTTACAAAGAACTGGGTATCCAAGGGAGCAGATTTTCTGCTTGATGAATGGTGCTGGAAAGAAAAGATGAATGAGTATGAACCTCATGAGCTCTGCTTTATTTCCTCTCGGATGAAAGTTAACATTACTTGGTTTGTTCCTTCAAAAAAATACAGTGTTGATCACTTACTTTGGGGTACCAATGCATCTGAGCCCTATCTGTGTCGCTGCAATGGCAGCAGCAGCAGATTTTTAAAGTGCACTTTGAGCATTTTGTGTCCTAAAAATGACATCATAACCTTGTGCTGCTTTTTCTGCAGAGATGTTGTAGATAATGATAGTAAAGCAATTCTCATACAAGCTATATTTCCATGGGGATTATACTACAAAAATTTGGTTTTCCAGGTTAGATATAAGCCCCAGCTGATAATTTAATATAACAATATATATTTGAATTTTTATTTCATGCAATAAAAGCTCAAAAGAAATCTCAACATCCTGGAGTGAAATTCTTATGGACAAATGGAATATAGCTTTGCCTGTGGGTTGAAAATGTCCTGGAAATACTAGTGGATGCTTATGTTGTTCATCTGTTTTACTGTCTGCAAGCACTGAACTGTGATAATGATAGGAAACAGTTAAAACCAGTAAAGAAAACTTTCTAAAAGAGGAAACAGCAACTGACTGATACTGCTTATTTTAAATTTGAACAGTTAGAAAATTGATGAACAGAAACAAAATCTAAATTTTCTGAGTTTATTTCCAAGCCAATTGTCTAAATTTAGTCTTTATGTTTTAAAAAAAACCCTCTCAGACTATATTTTAAAAAAAAAGTGTTTGCTTTCTTCATCCTTCATTGCTAGCATGACCCAACACAAGTTTCTGGTACATTTTGCCTAAGGGCCAAAGTAATAATTTCAGTCTGAATGTAAAACACTATCCAGCAGTCTGTCCTAGATCTTGACATAAGAATTGGCCGAGTACACTTTTCTTCTGTTCTTTTTTATTAAAACAGTATTTCAAAGGGTAATTTTCCAAAAGAAAGGCAGCGAATCAGAGCTTCCCTTCTCAAAGAACAGATGATGGCAAATTTAACATTTGTGTGGTAGCACCAAAGATGCATGACCTAGTAAGGCAGAGGCAGCTTAGCAGATGATATGAAGTGTAGGTGCTGAAGATCTGCTTCAGCGTGCCTGGTAAGTATTACAAGTACGGGTAATTCCCACTTTGTAGATGTGGAAGCAAATCAGGAGGGTCATAACTAGCTTTAGGTCAGGACACAGTGTTAAAGACAGGATTAGAATTCAGGAGTCAAATGCTGTCAAGTTTAGTTCATTAACTGAAACTGTGAGGCAGGCTACTGGCTACCTGACGCTCCCATGGCTGGTGGTCACCCACGGCTGAGGCCACCCAACCTAGCTCTCAATGCCACGGTTTTTTGTCTCTCTGAACTGATCCGCTGTGTTACCAAGTGTGGGTACTTGCTCACACGGCTACACTATAACAGCCCACAACCAAAGTGAAGAACTCATTCTTTTCACAGAAATTCTCAGACTGAGCTGTCTCCCCAAGGGGATATTTTAGCATTGCATGTCCCCACCGTCTATGCATTCAGATAAAGTGGACCAGCAAGACTAACCGCAGTAACACCCAGCTGGTCATCAATCAGATCTTCCCAAAATCCAACTTTGGTTGCCCTGTGTTCCAGAGCTCAGCTGGGAATGGCTGTGGGAGGGAGTACGAGCGTCCTGTCCTTGTGGGGAAGAAAGCAGTGATACAAATGCAGGCCCATATCAGTAAAATAGCAAAATCCCATTTTAACAAATTAATCTGTGAATGGTCTTTGTGGACCATAATACCTTTCATCTGAAAGACAGAAGGTGTCAATCTTCATGTGCTATTGTTCCACCAAGGTTAGTATGAGCAGCAGCGGTCTCAGCCATACAGAAATCGAATAAGCAGAATGTTTTAAAGCTCTGCCTTTTAAAAAGCCAGAGGAACAAAATTTCTTTATCTTGGTGTGTAGAGGCAAATGCCAACCAGAAGAGGGAGCGCATGTCAACTGGAAGCCTGTTCCCAGAGCTCTACTGACTCAACTAATTATTCTGCTGACGAAAACAGCCATGTTGGCAAAATAAATAAAGAAGATAAATCTAGGCTTGCCTTTTGGAAAAGGGCAAAGCTGAGCAGAAAGGAACTGATACTTGCTTACTCCATTTAATTGTCCTAGCAGAAGTATTTCCGCGTTTAAGAGTGCCTGGGTTTGAGACAGAAGTGTGTGTCACTCCTGTGCTTTCCTGTACATCACCCAGCTCATGTGAGAGACAGCAAGCTGCTTGCTGCATGTCTCCTACCTACAGGTCGTGTAGAGGTCACTTACATATGTTAGTAAGAGTCATTTCTTCCTGTCGAGAAGCCATGACCAACAACTGCTTCTCTCTTGTACTCCCTTTCCTCTTTCGCCCTCTTGCTGTGACCCATTTTACAATAGGTTTTGTGTTTCCTTATCTCTCCTGTTGACCAGCTGTCCTTCTACTCACACCTCCTCAGGCACCAGTGTTCAAAGGCAATGGGGAGCTGCAGAGGTCTGGCTGCCCGGGACACCCCTGCTACTCCTGCACCGCTCACCCCACTTGCAGCACATGTACCAAGTGATTCCATCAGCAGTTGCCTGCAGCTGGGTCTGTTGGCAGGAGCCCTCAGCCTGATGAGAGGTGAGATGAGGTTTCACTGCCACAAGACTCCTCCTGCCATCTTTTCCTGATCCCTCTGACATTGGACCCCAGCTCCCAGCAGTCACCTTGGCATCAAGGCTGCACAGCTATGTCTGCATGTGGGCAATTGGGAGGCACCGATTGCTCCAAGAAGGACTTGCAATTCTCCCTTCGGTGTAGCACTCATTTTGGGAGGTTTATTCTCCTCCCTTTTTAGTTTTTTTGTCCTCCCCTTATTTTATATAGTTCTTCCTGTGCCTCTTCATGCTTTCTCTGTCCCCACTGACCCTTATTTTTCATTCTTCCCTGTCACATTCTTCCACCCTCCACTCCCTATTTTCTATTGTTCTTTTTATTCTTGTTTCCTTTAGCTTCCCCCATATTTACCTTCTATTGCTTCCCTCTTCTTTGTTCTTGTCCCCCGTCTTTGCCTTCCCTTCTCCAAAGTGATGCCTCACATCCTCATGCCACCAGAAAGTAGTCCTGCTTACAAACTCAGATCTAGTTTTCTTTCTTCTGCTGGTTGTGCCACTTAATACATCTTTCCTCCCCTGAAGGGAATAGGCTCTGGTTAAGGTTGCAAATGTTTTTAAATGGTTAGAATGAAACAAGGGTTTGAGGAATATTAATTCAACAAATTATTTTCTCATTACTGTTTAATATGTTTGCTTGTCCTCAGATAGTCATTGAATTACACTGCAGTATATTTCAGTCATAACAGAAATCAATTAACATATACACAATACATTTAGAATCATTCAAATTAAACAGCAAAGCTTATTTTCATTTGCAATTTTCCTGGTCACATGTGTAAGTTACATGTCTGCACATAGAAACTAGGAAGCTAAGTGTAAGCATTCATTATTTTCTTTTATTTAAATTTGCCCTAGAATGTGACTTCTTTTGCAAATAATTATTTAAAATTACTTTAAAAATTAGCCAATTTTTATTTTTGGTTTATTACTGAACCAAAACCAGAAAGCTTTTTCATTTCTATATCATTAAGACCAACAGAAGAGATATAAGCGACAGTTTTATTTACATACTACAATGGGACAAGAGACCATTAGGCTTTACAGAGTACAGAATAACTAATATTATTCTTTTCCATCTTTTTTTTTCTTTTTTTTTTTTCTTTCTGAGCCACTGAGCCCTTGATCTTTTTAAACAAGGCTAGGTCAAGTCAGCTATCTAAGGAATAGTTTGCTAGAGAAAACAAAAAAGCAATGGTGTCTGACAGTCTTCAAATGCACTTTGTACCTTGTTGTTTTAGTGTCAGCTATTGACAGATGTAGTTGGGGAAATTTCTGGTCCTATCGGCAACAACAATTCAATCTTCTATAGCACTTTTCACGTCAGAGCACATTACAAATAGCATTATCATCCCCCTTGTTGATAGCGCAGGAGGTTGCTGTAGGGATAACTGACAGGTTATAGGTAAAGGAAAGATCTGACTGGAAGAAATTGAATTCCAGCAGAAAAGAAATACAAATTATGTCTTTCAGTGACATTTCCCACCCCCCCAAAAAAAGAAAAGTTACATGAACTTTTCCAACCTTGCTGCAATTCACCATCCTTTGATCTGACTTTAGATATAGTTACAAAAATAGTGAAATTAGGGTAACTTTTCCTGACACCGTTTTGGATTAGTCAGGCCTTTTTTTTTTTCTTTTTTTTTTTTCCTTTTTTTTTTTTTCCCCCTTTTTTTTTTTTTCCCCCTTTTTTCCTTTTTTGTTTTCTGAAATACAACTTCGGTCTCTGAGGAAACATTCCCTCTGTACCACACAAGTGGTAAATAAAAATCTACAAATAAATTCTACTATTTCCCCAAATGCATAGGATACAAAAAAATGTATTAATTAGTGTGAGATATAAAAATGTAGACTCACACTTCTGAAATCTACGGCTGTTCCTTTCACACTTGTGCCAAAGGCAAACAAACATAATTCTCCCTGGCAGCTGGACGACATTCCTAACAGCCACCACATTAATTCACTCACCTCCATCAGCCTCCGCCTGCAACCTGCACAGCTTGCTGCCAGGAAGCCTGGCAATAAATTCCAACTCTAAATACCAAACAAGGTAGAAAATACCATGCAGTGCGTTATTCCAAAGGACAAAATGGGCTCTCTCCATAGGCATTTCGAGGAGGGGGGTTTTCTGCCACCTTTTGGAGGTTCCCTTATTGCACTTGTGGAAGTCGGCAGTTGTCCCAGAAAGTGTAGGTTTGCGCTGGCAGTTGACGTCTGGATTTTTTTACTCAAGATTCGAGTCACTTTGTTAGTGAAGTCTATAGCTGGATGCTCGATTAAAGCTACGAGTGTGTGTGTTGATGAATTGCAAGCCAGTGATAACACCTGATGTGGTTATAAGGGAGCAAGCCTGGAATGTCCGTGTGTTTGGCTGCTTCTGGAGAAGGAGGCTGCGGCCACCGCGCTGCTGCTCTGCAACATCACTTAGTGCAGGGCTGCGTATCTTCCCTCCAACAAAAGGCGTGTGGAAATGGAGGCAAGTACTAAACAATAAATCCATCTAAGGTTATAGGTTATGGTTAGTTACTTTTCATATATGCGTGTGTGTGTGTGTAAAAATATGTTTGGGTTTATGCATATAGGTATGGATGTATGTCCACAAAAGCATTTCACTTTTCTCTCGGTCTTTTGAGTTCTTTTTCTTTTCATTTCAAGATGAAAAAACACTAAATAAAAGTAATTCTGTTCTCGGAGGAAGCAGAGTGCACCTCTCTTGCCTGACAGCAATTGCAAACAAAATGGCCACTGTCTGAGGAGACAGATAATTTCTTATCAAGTTAAAGGTACAGTACTCAGTACAAATCAGAAATCCGAAGGTCTTCTAATATGGCTACGTCATGGCCTTTTTCCATTCTCCTTTTTCAGGAAAGCTGTGTATTCTGAAATAAGACGAGTGCAGTATCTTAATTTTGTTTTCCCTGCAGCGATTTTCAGGAGTTCAGCCTGGAAGAACACCCAGCAATCTAAAAGTTTTTCAAGTTCTCAAGTTCTTGTGAGAATGAAGATCTGGGCTGGAAAAGCTCAAGGGAAGAGCTGTCAAAAAAAGGTTATGACTGATTTGGCTTGCGGTTGCACTCAGCACATGAGAAAAGTCAGCCATTCCGTACATTCGGGCCCCAGCCAAAAGTAAATGGGATGGTAAAGGAATAAAATCATTCTCAGAAGTGTAGCAGGCACTTCAAATTGCAGAGGAGTTTTGCTTTGTGTTTTGAGCACTGTTTCTGACAATAATTTCATGCGAACCGCTTCTACTCGTGTTAGTTTTACTAACTTTGTGTTAGTTCACTGCCTTCAGGGATGGCAAGAAAAGCTCCCTCTGTTTGATTAGTCTTCTATCTTGACTTTATCTTTTAAATTTTGCAAAGCTGATAAAAATACAGAAGTTCACACAGAACAATTTATTATTTGGATTCCAGCCAAACCTTTGATAAAATTGTGTGTCGTGAGCTTCTGTATCAGCAAAAGTAGCTCATTTTTGAACAATAGGATAAGTAGTTCTTTAAAACATATTTTACACCTTGGAGAAGTGTTATAGCAAGGAAAACCTTATCCCCTGTAGACCTATATATAAATTTCTCAGATTTTCTTTTGACCAAACACCTACTCCACATTACACCAATGACTTCTTGTCGGCAGGGTTTTTGTAGGGGTAGAGGGTTCATTCATATGATCTCTACTTTTCTTGTTCTTTTTAAAACTGCACTAGGTTCCCCACCTGTAGGCTGTTCATCATATTGAGTGGCTGTCATTTCTGTCAAAACAGAGCTACAATGAGTTTCCTAAGAGAAATTGAATTCAAGCCCTGTTTATTTCTCCTTCTGAATTCTAATGGCACTACATCTCCTTGCACTGGACCCTTGCCTGGGGTGGGTTTGGTACTGTGGGGTACAAACTTTCTTTTTTGACAGCATAGTTGAAAACCTTCCCAACATAGTAAGAGTTAGTCCACAAGGGCTGATGTTTTCCAGTTACATGCTTTTCTTCTTTATGGTGTTCTTAATCTCCAAATAATTTAAACAAGTTTGTGGACTTCCTAAAATATCAGCGCTGGGTAAGGAGGCTATAAGGTCAACAGGTCTTGCTATAATAGCTAACTAGACAAGGACTAAGTGCTGCAATCCTTTCACATTTAAAACTCCTGTTGACCTCACCAAACCATAAGGAGATGATCAGGTTTTAAGTGTCTTCACCTCAAAAAGGGTATTCGCTGGGCAAAGAGGACCAGAGACAAAACTGTTTCACTTTAGGTGCAGCTAGGAGAAGTATACTTGAATTTGCATTTGCAAAACTTTAGTGCTTCAGGTTTTTCTTTTTCCTCATAGCAGCTGCTGAGCTGTAAGTGGCTTTACTTTCAGGATAATTTAATTACTTTTGGGAGTTTTTTTGGAGGGTTTATTGTGGGGTTTTTTTTGGGGGGGCAGGTTGTTCCCTAAGAAATGACACTATTCTGCTGTATTTTTGATCTGTCTTCTTGGTAGAGATTTACAGTCTGAACTCCAGAATAAGAGCTGCTTTCAGTCTGGGGGGATGGTGGTGTTCAGTTTTGAAAAGTCTCAAGATTTTATCTTAAGGTTCAATATTTGCTTATTCCTTTATAACTGCCATTCTTGGACACAAATGAACCCATGACCGTTTTAAGCTTCTTTTTCTTTAAGTGTGTTTTTACCCCTCACATTTGTAACATCTAGAAATACAAACACAAATTTGAGGAAAGGTTAGAAGTTTAAAAGTTCCACTTTATTTTTACTGGAACTTAAGATTTTTAAACCAGTGTCATTATTTTTGATGCCTGTAGGACACCAGTTTCAGGGTTAGCAAAACTATGTGTTTCAACATGAGTTTGAAACCAAGGAACTTAACTGAGCCTTAAAGAACAGCAGACAGAAAAAAAAAAAAAAGAAAGAAAAAAAAACCCAAACTTTTTTTTAATACGTTTGTAACTTAGTTATTCTTTAACAGGGACAAAATTAAGATCTTTATTTTTCATTTTCGATGACTTGCAAATCATATTTGCTGAGTTTACAGGTCAAAAGTCTGTTTTTTCCAGCTGCCAACATGCAGCTTCCACCTGAGATTGGAAAGTAAAAAATATTCGTTCTGCCTCGTAGGTCATCGCTGGTAATAAAGATTCTGCAATAGGAAATTAGCTGACAATTTTGTTGATGATGTGCAAAACAGAATAGGATCCAGCTCACCCTCCCAGAGCTCCACAGCTCTGCAGTGCTGACAATAGTAAAACCAGGCTTTTGGTCACAAAATTAAGCGGCTCTAATTCCAGGGTACACGGGGAACCGCTCAGTTGAGTAAGAGTGTGTGCTTTAACGTGGAACAGTATGTGCTTTAACATGTAACAGTGTGTGCTTTAATGTGTAAGAGAGTGTGTGCTTTAACGTGTAAGAGAGTGTGCTTTAACGTCGCGACTCTGCTGCCCGTCGCTCTGCTCTAAGCCACTGTCACTCAGCGCTGGGGCTGCATTGGGTTCCAGCGGCAGGCAGCAGGCTCTGCCTGCCCACAGAGGCGCATCGCCGGCCTCGCAGCATCACCAGGCTGCGGGGAAAGGAAAATTAAAAAATAAAAGAGAGCTACCAGGGTTTGGGTGGTAAGGCCCTTTAAATGGAAATGCCAGTGGAGACAAGATGCAGTCTGCTCAGTTGGAATTAGGCACCGGAGCAAACAGGAGTTGGCGCTCCTCGGCAGCTGAGTGACAGCTGGGATTATCTCCGTTGTGAAGAAGAGACGGTATTTTTCTTTCTTCCTGTCCCTAATAAAGACATTACAGTCATTTTAAGAAAGTTCTTGAATGATCTTTGCATGCAACTTCATCTTTATCAAAGAATTTTATGAGGTTTTTAAATGGTTGCTGCTGTCTCCTATTCCTCGCCACAGGAGAGGGAGAGTGAGGCATGAACCGGGACTACGAGTCTACGTTTGTTCACAGTCTGTTCCTTGGGAAGAGCAACTACATGCATGAGCAGCTTGAAACCCCTTACAAGGTTAAAATCTTGCCTGTGGCAAGGATTAGTTCAGTGAAAATGCATAAATAACATGGGTTTGTCTGCAATGATACATTTGGGTGTCTGACTCAGTATTATTACCAAGAATAATTAACTCAGCAACGGGGAAAACACACACATACACAAATGAGGTGCTGATATTCATGAGATAAATTTCATTTATCATGAACCGTCTCCCCTGCCTTCTGCTCTGTATTCCATCTAGGCCACTGAGACTTACTTGAAGGAGTCAGGAATATGTTTAGAACCAATCACTGAAAATACAAATAGCTAGATGAAGGTTTCCTGTCCTGTTCACAGGTGGATCAAGCATAGATCTCGGACAAAGCCAGTACCTGGTGCTGCATCTGGGATAGATTCAATGGGGGGAGCAGTGTAGGAGCAGGAGAGCTCTAATGGTGGCAGAATGCAAAATTATGGCTTTATGAAACATGGAGCAGCTATTTTGGAGTCATTTTAGAGGAGTCTTAAATTCAGCTCATGCAAAATCAGTAACTTGATTTTAGAAGATGGTGAAAATATATTCAGAATACAATAATATTTAACATTCTTCAGGACTAAATTGTTTACCCCAGCATTTTGGAGCTAGTTTCACTGGCAAACCCAGTAAAAAATCACAGATGTCTGTCACTGAAAGAAATTAACTTTATCCAGTTTGTTTCTTCCCACAAAAGTAGACAACCGTATCATTCCTTTTGGACATTTGCCCAATCCTTTTGGATAATCAGATAGAGATGCCTCGGAGTTGTGAACAGTTGTATTTCTGCTGTGAACCTACAGTAGCTCTGTTTTACTTTTTTTCCACTGTGAACCTTGCTTGAGGAATGCCTGCTCTGTGGATTTTTATCTTCTTCCCAGTAGGATTACTGAATACGGTTCGATTCTGTGCTGGCTTGCGATGTAATGAAGCCATATGAAGTGACATCACTGGCCACAGGAGGATTGCTGGAGAGATTAGCACGCATATTGCCCTCAAACATCTGCTGAACAAAGTAAGCTGAAGCAGGACGAGACACCCTCATTACACCAGGCAAGAAGAGACAGTGCTGGAGCACTTCTTGTCAAATAGGATGAGAAAGAGGAACCCCTTCTCTGCTTTGAAGAGAGGAAAGGAAAACCTTTGCTTCACTTCTGAAAATATTCACAGCAGGGAATAAAAAGGACTCTAGTGGATCTGCATCTCCTGTTGCAGAGCTATAGCCCCAAGTCAGGCAACACTCCTTCGATGTCAAATGATAACATAGGGAATTTTGCTCTAGTAAGGCTACAGAATTTAGCCCATTAAAAAAGACTAGATTATCCTTCAATTTTCAATCAGCTTTTCCAAGCCAAATTCTTTTTCTTGTTTACATTCATGTAAATCCATAGAGGAAGTAAGATGAAGTAATTAGTCCCTAGGTTACACCATTGTAAAATTTTGTTTTTCCAAATTCCATGGCTCAGCTTTTAGGGACTTGCTTTGTTATCATTTTAGCAAACATTCTGAATCCCAGGAAAGTTCATCACCTGGCAGTCCTTTTTTTTTTTTTTTCCTCAAGGTATTTAATACTGAAAAAGAATCAAAAACCACTTAGGAGGTTTTACTTGGGACTGCAAGTATTGCAGAGGCACAAGTTTTGCCAAGTAGTTAGCTGGAGGCCAAATTCTGCAAATCTTAAAATCACATGAGTATTTCTTTCTATTTGAAAACGACTCACGATTGGAAGGGCTGCTCATGTGAATAGGGATCTGCAGGATTTGGCCTTTTCTGGCAAGGCCAAAACCGTGGCTTTGCTGTATGCAGTTAACCTGCATTTTGTTTAAAGGGATCCCATCAGGAAAGTGGAAACAGATTTTTCTTAACTAAGTGCTTACAGTTGAATTTAAAAATGCTGCCCCTTGTCAGAGGTTAAACTGTTCCCTGCCTCGCTCTTATAAGCATTTTAAACTGGCTACATTAAATACTGTAAATAGGAAATACAAGAAATGAGGGTACAATCTAAGCACAAGAAAATGTAAAACAAAAGGGCAGTTTTGTTGTCCTTATGAAAAAGCATAAAAAGCCCATCCAGCTGCTTGTGTTTAACTGATACAAAGTAGGGTTTCACACCAAAAGAACAATTTATTCTGTGAATTAGAACAGTCAGAAGGCCTTCCTAACAATGGTGAGCACTTACACCCATGAGCAAAGTTAGTAGCCGTACTTAAGAGCTTACTAATGCAGATAATGCTGCAAAACTGGGGGCAAAAGTATATATAATAACTGGACATGGTTCTGATTAGAAATTAATCTAAGAAAAGCCCAAAGATCTAAACCACTGCAGCAAAATAAACAGGGTGGGGTATACATAGAAGTTGGGTCTGAGAAACTAAGCCCTGTTTCCCATTTCCATAACATCCCTTTCTACCTTGTTGCAGGATTTAAAATTCTTGTACCTTAGACCTCTCTCTGTTGCTTATGTGCTCGAAGGTCTTGGCTTGTTTTCTGCATGGAGAGAGCTGGAACTTTTTCCCGTGAGGGTGTAGCTAGAAATGTTTATATACACATCACTGAACCCTTTGTGCCTCCTGTCCACCCTCTCTCAGTGTCAATATACTCTACATAACATGATCAGTAATGCAGCGGTGTAATTAGCTACAGAGATCTAACTGTGTGTTAATAAAAGGCCTAAGAAAAACAAAAATCTGTCTTCCAGCAGGAGTGCCTGTCTAAACATTTGTTTCCAACCTCCCAGGTTTTACATAAAAATACAGTGCACCTCTTCCCCAACAATACCTGTTAATAAATAGACACTGACTTCAGTCAATTTTTCCTCTTTAAAAAAAATGACTCGCTTATTATTCTGCTTTTCTTCTAATTTTTCTGTTGTTTCTACTTTTCTCTACCTTGCCCTACCTAAAGGTTTCCTTTAGTTTCTTCCCACCATTCTAGATTTCTTGTTAAAATTTTGTTGAATTTCCATTTCCCTGCTAATTTTCTCCTTTTAAATTTTGTTCATCGCTCTGCTCTCAGCTTGCTGTCACTTCATTTCCTTTACCTAGCAAGTCCTTATTATTATGGATTCTGCTTTTGTGCCACTTTTTGTAGCCTCCCTCCTGACTGCCCTTGGTTTGTTTTATACACCTCGTCATCCTTCTTCTCCCTGGCTCTCCACTCTCCTTTTCTGGCTGGTGCTCCCCTTCACCACACCCTTTATGTTTATATCCCACCTGTACTAGTTTATATCCCACCGACACTGTATGGAAATATCTCCGGGAAGCCCAGGAGAGAAACTTCTCTTATCATTTTCCCTGCAATGTGTGTGATGAGATTTAACTGCATGAGGAATGGCAGAGAATTTCCTTTAACATGGCAAAACCCCTGAAACTTCTAAGAGATGGGGATCTCTTTTGGTGAGTAAATGGGACTGTTTGCGCACTAGGCAGTACCAGTGATGTGTAGGCACAGCTTGAAAAAGCCACTTTTGGAGGGGGCTTGTCAAGGCAATGCAGGAAAATGTTGTTCAAATTAAAAAAAAGAAAAAGACAAGCTCATGAGAGATGTAACAAGCAACTGGGGCTGACTGTAAGCACTTCCCTGGCTCTGCGGCATGTTTTATACCAAAAAGAGCAATAACCCCCAAACAGAAAGTCCTTGCACTAGCAAAGTCCAACTTTAAAAAAATTGGCTCTATGTTCTTTGTATTTCTTCAATATCTTCACCCTATTTCTTCCCTCTTAACTTTCTTATCTTTTTTCTCCTGTAAGTTGTTTCTCTTACAACGTGCAACAGTTGGTTTCCCCCGCTCTTCTCCTCTGTCTTTTGCCTATTGCATGCTCTCCGTCTCTCTGGACCCTTCCTATCACTCTTTCTCCTTCCTGTGCTCCTTCAGTCTGACTCTTTGCATTCATCTTTTAACCCAGATGTTTCATCATACTTTCATCACCATCGAGGTCTTCCGTGCTAGCTTCTTCCCACGCTACAAATTATATCTTTATGCTCTGCTGGCATGGCCACAGAAACTGCCTCTCTCTCCTTCCACTCACATGCACTCTCATTCTCTCCTGCACACACACATTGCATGAGCACTTCAAAACTAAAATAAATACATGGATACATGAAGATTTCCCCAAAATATGTTTGTACACGCAGGCTTCACAAATCTATTCAAAGCCTGCTTACAGGCTCAATGCCAGACCCAATTTATGTGGGAATTGTAATACAACCTCCTACTGAAACACATGTTCAGCCTGTCTTCAGCACATGTACCCCATTTTCTTCTACATCACTTTTGCAAATGCACAGAGAACCTCCTTCTCATGTGTTTTCTCCTTCACCGATTGATCCACCCTCAGAGAACTTTTTTAAATAAAGAGGTTTACGTTGTGAGCAATAAGGCATCAGCCAGACTGAAGGTAGTTGGGTGAGTGTTGTGGGGGACAGGTTTGCTCCTCTAGTTTGGAAAAACTCTCCTGGTTTTCTCAGGAGAGAAGATTTTTTAAGCGTTTGCTCCTGTAAGGAACAAGAGGCATGTTTGTTTTGGTAAGTAGGGTTTTGGTAGCAGCTTGATGAGCAACTGACCCCAACCAGGATCTCCTACTTATTTTAGGAGAAAGCTCATTTAACTTTTCAGAGGGCAGTATTTACAGTATGCTTTTGTCACACTTTGGTTTTAGGCTTTTGTGCTTGCCCTCAGGCATGTCAGAGAAGTAACTATAAGATAAGTTTCATGACAGAAATGAGGTTCCTAAAGCAGCACAATGAAGGGCAACCACAACTACGGATTCTCACCTGACTAATGACCAAGGTATAACCAGTACAATGCTACCAGTCCCGCTCAGAGCGGGCTAGGTGGAACAGAAAGTCTCACTAATTCCTCAAAGACTGTGATTTTGTCAGGACTTGGGGAAAAATATTTTACAACTTTTCCTCGGGTACTCTCCTGCCCACCCAGCTAAGGACAATAGAGAGATGTGACTTCCAGCCTTTGTGTTGGAACAGTTTTTTACAATCTACCAAGCATACTGAAGGTCAGCAGAACACTCTTGCTATTGCAGCTATCTTCAATCTACAGCACACAGAAAGGAAAGGCAAGCACTTACAGAGGACTATGTCACCAGTGAGCAAGAGGCTCAGCAAGTGGCATTCACCAGCTACTCAGTGAAGACACAGGGGAAGTGTTTCAAGGTGTGCTTTGCCAAGAGCCCTTCAGAATTGTGGCTGTTGCTTCTGCAGTGTTCCCCTTGCCAACACCCTCTCCGCTCCCGTAAGACTTTCCCTTGTTGATCACTGACGCGCTTAAAAGCCGGATCGTGACTAAAGGTTATCGGACCTATCTGTTGCCCTGTGCTTTCAATGCCTCCTCCACCCATCAAAAATGTGTGATCCAATCCACACACGCCGCCTTTAGCCCTCAAGCTGTTCTCAGGCCCTCCCCTCAACCTAATACCACTCTGGCTTACTCCTTGGCTTCACTGGGAAATTTTTACAAGGAAAAAAGAACTATTCAGCTCTTCAGACTGCATTTAGACATCCCGGTTGTGTGTGGTTGGTGTGCCCTGGGGTTTTGATTCCTGAGATCAAAACTGGGGACATGATTAGAACACAAGCTAGGTCTGTTTGGACAGGGGACATAGGTTTAGTTCTGATGGAAATCCAGGCAAAATGGAGCTGAAGAGTAAAGTGATATACAGTGAGAGCCAAACTTAACATACATTTCCTATGCAGATATGTTCCTTTCTTAATTTCAGGGTCTCCAAAATGTTTCCAGGGCCTCCAGTTTAGAGGTAACTTCAGCTCATCATGCCAGCCAGGGAAGCTGTCAATGCTTGTCAACAAGGAATATTGAAAGCCTTGCACCTTACTCGAACCCCAGAAACCTCAAGAGTCTTTTCTGTCTTACAAGTAAATTAGGAGTAAGAAGTAGCATAGACTTAGATACCAACTCCGAGACACGGTGCTTGTCTTACAGCCAACTATGGCCAGTCTTGGGTAACAATTGTACTAAACCATCAATTAAATGTTTGTATCATTTCAGAATGAAATACTAGTCACATTCTAAGCATCTAGTTATTATTTGCATAAAATGATGTCACATCCTTTTTACAGTCATCTAATTTCTCTTATGGTAAGCAGGTTCCAGGCTGGTTTACCAAATGCCAACTATGCCACAGGACAGACCCTCGTTCAGTGGGTTTCATTGAGAGCTTAATATTGCTTTGGTTTAAAGCCTGCATAGTAGCAGCTTCCTCCAGTATAATGTGTGTGAAAAAACAGACACATGCAATGTCTCTGAAGCCTGAACACACAGAAGGCCCTGCAAAAGCGTTGTTTAGTCTCATGCATTAAATAACGTCCAGAAGCCTAGGACATGTCTACACTGCTGATGAAGAAACTCCTGCCTCAGCCAGCGTGGGTTGATAAGCAGTAGAAATGTGCCTGAACGAACGGGTTCTGCCTTACGCCATCCTGCTGCCAGACCCTGTCTAGCTCATTTGCACAGCAGTGATCTGTGCCATGCCAGCTTGCTGACGTGGCTCACTGCGAGCTGAGGGATCACTGCTGGGCTCAATGTGGAGACAATGCTAAGGAGTATCTGACTCCCAGGGAGTGGTGGTGGGCAGGAGGAGGAGATGCAGAAGAGAGAAGGAAGTCTGACTGCTCTCTGCTTTTTTTCATGTCATATTCATTTTATATTCTCATCATCTTGTCTACATACTTTTTTATTACCTATGTCTATGCTTTTCTATAATATTTTCTCTCCCTTCTCTTATTAGATTATGAGAAATGTCTATTGATATTTCTTCCAAGGCTGTTGAATGTATGGGAAACTCTTGGTACAGCTACTGGAGCAAGATGCTCTAGGAAGAAGACAACTTCAATGTGATGTTGCCATCACACCTCTCAGGAAACACATCTCACACCTTTAAATGTAATGACTGTAACAGATATGCAAGCTTATAATATCATGCCATTGAAACAGAATTGAGCACTGAAGACAGAAATATTCCATGGCTTTTATGTCAGGGTTACCCTTACCAAGAGGATAAAAACATTCACTGGCAAGTCTGTCTCACAATACAGCTGCATCTGTAAATTTAAGGACAGACCATCATAAACAACTTTTAACAAAAGTTTCTGACAGTGCAAAACTAGACTACTTCTGTATATACAGAAATAATTTTTAGCCAGAGCAGTCCTGCACCATGAAAACAGAGAAAATGAGCAAGGATTCTGACAGAAAATCCAACTATATACCATGTTTAACCAGGGATAAAAAAAAAAGTGAACCTCTGCCCAATGTATGTGTCGATAGTTTTCCCTTTTTTTTTTATTCTTATACAGCTGGTTTCAAGGCAGGGATTTGGCAAATATCTGAAAACAAAGTTTGCAAGACAAAGATTTACAAGTGCTCATGTCTAGCTTTCTGATAGGGTAGCCAGACATCAGGGAAAAACTTTGCTTGCCTCTCAAGAATATTGGAGTTATCAAGATGAATTGGGCATAGAAGGTAGTGTATGTAAGGGTAGCTGGGTGACTGAAAATAGAAACTCTCAAGAATAAAACAGAACCATTTTGGAAAAGAATTCTGTATCTGGAGAGCCAGAGGCACAGCAAACTGGCCAAACTATATCAAGGATATCCAGGAACCTGGTGAGCAGATGTGAGACATGTGGAGAAATGTGGTCCAAACAGCAAAAGAGAGTATGAAAAACTGCAGCATCCCTAGCAGGCCTTGGAGCATAGCAGGAACAGACCTTTTTAGAAAGTGCACCCCAAGAAGTTACAATTTTGAGCTGGAAGGTACTTAGATGGTAAGTATTCATACATCTCTTGCAAATGCAAAGTTAAACATAAACAGTTGGACATAAACTTAGCCCATTTTGCTTTAGTTTTGTGATGGATGTTGTAAATTGAGACCGTTTCCCAGCTGAGATGGTAACTTAACCCAGGAGTGTTAACTTGGGCAGCTGCAATCACCTGAACACAGAATGAGACTGTATGTCTGCAAAAAGCAAAGAAAATATATAGCCAGCCATTTCTGAATAAATATATGTACCAAGACCCTGAACAGCATCTTGAGGCCACACACAATGTCAGCTGCATATTTCTGCACCTGTAGCCCCAGCGTCACTGTCACTAGTGGTGGTGAATGATGAAGGAAGACCTAACTGCAGGAGACTTGCTGAAACCAAGGATCTCCCCAACACAAACCATGATCTTGAAAAAGCTCAGAGCATTGAAGAAATAAATTCGTATTGATATAACACAGCAACAGGCAAGTGTGTGCTTCTCTGAGGCATTATTACAACACGAGGACGTGGGCATTGCTATGAAGAATGGTAAAAATCTACCTCCACTGAGATATGATCGGCACTACATTGAGAAACTACAGCCACCGGAAGGACTGAGTGCAAGACAGCCTTTTGGCACCATCAGAAGACAAACACTCATTAAACTCCCACGGGGTATATCCAAGACCCTGTGCTACAGCACAGTGTGGTGTGGAGCAACACCTCTCCAAGCCCTGAGGAAAATACCTTAGAACCCACACACAGTTAAGAAAAGAGAAAGAAAGAGATGAGTGTGTTAAATAAACCTCAAGGCCAGGTTGGATGGGGCCTTGAGCAGCCTGGTCTAGTGAGAGGTTCCCCTGACCATGGCAGTTGGGGTTGGAACTTGATGATCTTTAAGGTCCCTTCCAGCCCAAACCATTTGATGATTCTATGACTTTAAGACTTCAAGGTTGTGTAACAGAATGCTAAGCAAATAACTTGGCTGTAGTGTTTGCACTTAATTTTGGTGTCTCAAACAAATGCAGTAAGGGGGACATTAGTATAAATACGTTCCCTATGGGAATACTGTTCCAGGGTAATTTACTGTATGAAATATGTCCATCTTTACTTTGCACTGTTGGCTGATGTCAATGATATCTATGAACGGAAGGCCCATATGTGCCGCTGCAGTATACACAATGCCAGTATCAGCAGTGGTACCTACATCAGCTTTAATCTAAGTATTTTGTGCAACAACAGTGAGTAGGCACAGCAACGAGGTCTAGCACAAGCTTCACTAGTCTCCTGGGGGTGAGTGGCTGGTTTAGACAGGAGCCTGTGCAAGCCAAAAATTGCTGATGCCATTGTCCAAAGTGATGTGAAGATGTGAGAATGGTTAGTCATTCTCCAAAAAGAAGCATAAAGCGACTTTGAAGAGGTGCTTGGTCAGAAAAGACAGTGTGCAAGACTGAAGGAATACTGCCAGGCTATTGAATTGTCTTGACACTCTCCCTCTCCCCTTGCTTAAAAACTGAATGATTCCAGGCTTTTGCCTTCACGTAGATTTTGAGATTTGGAGAAATTCACCTCTGGGTTCCCCTTTGCCTCCCCAGTGCTCATACTTACAATCTCCTGGGACCAGCGATGGTCAAGGAGTGGATGCTCCACTGAACCGTGGAAAGATGAGGAGCAAGTTCTGCTGTGGGTGGAGCCACCACTTTCTCTTCTCTCTTTCTTCCACCAGTTGATTTGCTCTGGAGTGGAGCACCCAAAGGTCAACCCTTTTGCTCCACTAAGCACTAAAGCTGTTGCAGACAACCACATACACAGATATATGAGAGTGTCAGGCAGTGAGGGGAATTCTTTCCTGCACTCATGACCAGCTATGGTCAATCTGGATATAACTTGGTCCTACATAAGGAAGCTGATATAGATGGTTTTTGCCTCTAAATTGCTCATAACATTTAAAAATTTGACTTAACCTGATGAGTGTATCCTCTCAATGGGCACTGCAGCCAAAAGGGACCCAAGGGATCCAAGAGCATGTACAAAGAGTGAGAAAGATGATGCAACAGCTACATTTAGCGTTGGTAGGACTCGTGATGGACTACAGTCCCTTCCTCGTGTTTATAATCCAGAGAATGCTAATATCTTACACAGACTATGGAGAAGAGCCATGGGACTCATTAAAGAATTGGAAAACTTGTTTCATAGCAATAGACTCAAAAAGTTTAATCTGTTGTTTAAGAAAGAAAAGGCTAAGAGACGAAATGATCACAGGCCATAAGTATCTATGGCAGGGATATGACTTTGACAAATGAGAGTTAGTCTAGCAGACAAAGGCATAATAAGATTTAATTGCTGGAAGCTGAATCAAGGCAAATTCAAAATAAAAATAAGGCACAAAAATGTAAGGACAAGAATAGTTGTTCCTTGAAACAATTCACTAAGGGTTGCTGTGGGCTCTCCATCACTGGAAATATTTTAATTGAGATTGGCTGCTTCTCTAAACTTTGTGCTCCAGTTCAAACAGGAATTAATTCAGGGAAGTCCCATGGCTTGTATTATAAAAGAGGCCAAGCCAGATGATCACAGTGGTCCCTTCTGACTCTATAATTTATGAGCTCTGATATAATCAGACCCTAACACAATATAGCCATAGGCAAAACCACTTCCTATTCATTGCAGATTATCCTGAGAAATGTTAGCATCTTCTCATTATTTCATCAGGATAAATCAGGCATTACGGTTTATGGCTGTATTAAGCTGGGAAAACATAACTGTAGTTTCACGTGTCTTTAACTCATTACCTTAAAAAACCTCAAAACATTTACCCAGCTCAACCTAACTATTCAACATAAAAAGCATTTAAATGCTGAGAACAATGAGTTCAGGCTCCAATACCGCTGAGCTGTCCTTCAGTAAGAACACACAAAATGTATCCTAATAAATGAGCAACCCTAGAGTAAACCCTGCATCACTATCACCTGGATGTAACTACACCTAACGTCCCCTTGATCTTTGCACAGAACTCTCATTGCGTACACAGCGAGAGCAGTAAATGGCTCTAAGGAGGTAGATACTGTTTCACAAAAAGGTTTAAGACAAACACAGACAGCAGAGAAGTGCTGATTTAGTAACAGAATATTTTACAGCAAAGGAGGTCACAAATTGGCAGCAGTAAAGGTTTTATTTTTGCTAGTTGACAAGTGCGAATAAATGCTGTACAGAACAGGTAGTCAAGTGCCAGCAATATTTTTCTTTTGAAAATGTTATCTTCACTTAGATCTTCTTCAGTAGAATATCATCAGTCAATCATAAAGCTGGCTGTTCCAGCCAAATACTTCTACCATTACACAATCCTGTGTGAATACTGGGTTCACACAGTGGAGACATAATCCTGCAAACCCTGAAGAAGATAATGTTTTCTAATGCAAAAAAGAGCCCATTTCCCCTTTATAGATTAGGAAATGAATCTTCTCAGAAAGTGGCTTTTAAAACTAACTGAATTCCTATTCCAGATAGGTTGGCTTAACTAAATATAAAGAGTTGGACCTTTCATTATTAGGCAGAAAGAGAGACAAATAGCTTACTCCAACAAGTTCTTCATGCACAGTCAAGGCAGTACCTTGTGACCAGCTTCACAGAACACATCTGACATTTTTACTAACATGCGATTTTTAAAAATCAGATAGCTAAGAGCAGGCAGAGGACTTAGTGGTGGCTTTAAAGAGAAAATACAAAGAAATTAGTCAAAATACCATGTAACTAGTTGTGTCACACTTTAACTGATTTACACCAATAAATTTTTCTGCACCATACAGAACAACTGTAGTTTGCTTATTTGTTTAAAGTTCATAAGGAATTAGCATCTCTTTAAAAATTACAATACTATTTTTCATAATCCTAACAAAAGACATTTCAAAAGAGCTGTGGAGTCTCATTAATCACCTTTTCTTCCGAGCTAGATTGTATTTTAAATGACGGTAAGTAGATGTCACATAATATTGCCACAAAACATTTACATGCTTATCATCACCAATCAGGCGATTAAAAAAGCAAATGGATTGACTTAATGAGCCAACAAGCAGCAACTTGTGGATGAAGTTTAAGTATGCTATAGAATTATCAGCAGGACTCAAAATGGATAACGTCGTCTTTGCTTTTCTTACTTCTCAATAGTCCTGACTGCATCTCTATAGTTACATCCTCCAAATCTTATCACTCTTCTGGCTAATGCTTTCCTACTGCCCTCTCCTATAGGCATCCTTCTTCCACTCCTGACATTGTCTCTTCTGTGCTACATCTATGTTTTCAGCTTGAATTATTTATTTCTTTCACTGGACATTTACCTAACCTATGCTACTTGAATTCAGCTTAAAACCACTGAAGGCAAGGTCGGCATTTTATCCTACCCTTCATAGCACACAAATGTCATGGCTCAAGTTGTACTTCCTTGTTTTTCATCCCCAAACTGGTACTTAGACAAAGAAGATGTACAGTAAATATATCACTGACAGACGTAATGCAATAATTTGAGCTCAAGAAGATTAGATTAATGGGTTTGATATGACCTCTGCCTTTTGGTAAGGGACTTGTCTTTGCGGTATAGCTTTGATTGCCCAAAGATGCAGGATTGACTTCCATACGCCAGCATCTAACAATCACACTGTTGTGTGCTGTCGGGAGGGGAAAAAAAAAGGAGAACTCTATTGGCTGAGAAAAGAAATGAAAGACGACTTATAGTGATCCCAAGGAAGAAGTAGCAAAACAACCCAAATGAAAGCAAAACCCCTGAAAAAGGCATTGCATCTTTGAGAAGATGAAAGGGGGGTGTCAGTGGTATCTTATGATTTATAATAGTTTGCGGTTGCAGGCTGTGATGTGTGGATGTGATGTGTTTTCCTAATAAGACGAGTAAGTGCTCCGAGTTGATCCTTAAATAAATGCATAAAGTGCTGAAAAGCACAAGCACAGAGTATGGCTTGAGAAGTGTAAATACAGACACGAAACGACTGTGCTTGAGTGCAAGAGGCTGGATGACAGAACAATGTGGATGAAAGAATACAGTGTTCCTTAAAGAGTTTACTGTTTAGAAAGAAGAAAATGAACATGCCGTCTTCAGTCCTACACTCCCTCTTTCTTTCTTCCTTTTATCATCTTGCCAAAATTGTTTGCTTTTTAAAAATAATGATTTTTTTTTTTAAGTAACAGCCCTCCTTATACCTTAATATGTTGCTGAATTTCTTTAAAGTGCTCAGCAAACATTGCTAAGTCTTTCTAACAACATGAGTCTAAAATATTTCTATGAGATACGGAAACTGAACCCTGGAGATGAAATGACTCATCTGGGGTCCTGTATTTAAAGCTTCTAAGTGACATTGTTGTACAAATAATGATTATATTAATAAACAATGCTGTTAAATAGCTGATAGTGGAATCAAAGGTGGAACACAGGATTTCCTGCTGCTTCTTTTAACATTGTGGACCACACAGCCTGCCTGCAGATACCCATTTATTAGCGTTCTTCTTCAGTATGTCCTTACTTTGCTGTATGAGCCTCTTTCCAATGAGTAATCGATTCCTGACCCATCAGTTTAATAAGTTACACATTATACCTCACTACCACACTTTATCAAATGGGATATATGATCCATTCTAAACACTTTATGTGCTTGGAGTTTGTTTGGAATCCAGTGCAATTTGGAGATGGATGCTCCATGACTCCAGAAAATGAATGTGATGGTCCCCACAGCTTTCTGACCAGAAAATTGTCCCTGTCTCAGAAAAGAATGGTTCCATAATTTATAAGCCAAGCTGAGAAAATGAAGACCACTTGTTTGTTCAGATTACATCTCTTACCTACATCAAAGTTCATGATCAAGCCAAAGCAGACTTCGAAGGGACAACGTGAGCCCATTTTGCTGTAACTGCCCATTCATTACTTCTTTGTTAAGGAAAGCTCTTAACCTGTAAGCAACTTGAAGAAAAAGCAAATTTACAACACCCTCACTCTCACCCAAATACCAGGATTACCCTGATATGTTAGTAATAGGCAAAAATATACAGTTTGTAAGAATACATCAGAATAGGATACATAAGCACCAATAGACTATCATGGAAAACAGTGAGGTATGTATTCCATAGGATGGGTTAGTATTGTTTTCTGAAAATAAAATTTTCAACTGGGTCTTCCCCATACAAAAAAAATCTCTTCAGCATTTGCATTTTGAAGAACTCAGAAAGTGCTTTTTTTTAAAAAAAAATATCAGTTCTTTGCAAGAACACCTGGTAAGAATACTTTTATATGTGACTCCTCTGCACCTTTGATAACTTTCCCAAAAATTTTAGCACTGCTGAAAATATAGCTAATAGGAAGCTATGTCTTTCTGCTAACTCACTGAAATACCAAATCCAGCATTCTGGATTTGGAACACTCCCTTGAGGACTTTGTGACCATAAACCAATAAATGGATTACATTCATTCACATGTTTTTTTTCCCATCTGTGGCAGATAATGTGGTGTGCCACAACTAAGGTAAAATGGGATGGTCAAAACGCCGTTTCTTTCATGCCCTACAATTCATCAAGAAGCATCAGGATAGATGCCAGGACTTTCCAAATCTTGAATCAAATGCAGAGGCTGAACTCCAGAGGTTTAAATAAGGACACTGACATTTTTGAATATCTGGATGGGGACATCACTGTTACAGAGTGGGAATACTCACAGCCCAGCTGCAAATGGGTAAAAATTGCACTGAAAGCAATCAGCTTGGGAGTATGAGGCAAGAACTCCCACAGCTTGCTTTCCTCCTCCCCCAGCCAGCAACAAAAATCTCTCTGAACAGAAAAAGTTCCTTTTAGTTTGTATTTTAGATGTTAAAAAATAGGTATGTCGCTTTTACACGGAGCCTGATGTATTAAGTCTCAAATAACACAGGAATTCTTATATAACCCAGTAATCAGTGGACTCAATTGTTTATAATATGCCAACAGTAAATGCAGGAGGAATTTATAATCATATTTTCATGGGGACTAAGCCAAAACCCCTTCTGCAACTCAAACAAACTGCTTCACTTTTTCATTTTGGACAGGTTTAAAACGCAAAGAGATATGACAACATGTCAGATAAATTTCTCTTGTGGCATTTTCCCCATAGAGGTGACGCAAAGAAAAGTCAGAAGATTAGCTTGTTATGTCCAGTGTGTATTTTGCATTTACTATACAGGTGGATGGTTACAATAGTCCGAGTACAAAATCTCCATAGAAAAAATTACCAAGAAATTACTTCACTAGCTACATTTTCTATTCTTCCTGTCAATTCTTGACTTTTTTTTTTCCTCCTTCCAAAATGTTCTTTTCTTTCCCAGCATATCTCTCCAGCAGACTTTTGTTTTTTCTTTCTTTCCTGCTTCTCTTGGACTCCCTCAACAATGGAAATTAAGTGAGGTTGACTGAATTGGTTCAAACACAATAGAAATACACTTCCAATGCCTGGAATTTAAAGACAGATTTCTCCTGAATGATGTCTGCTAGTCCTAGCTGTTTTTGAGACAGTATTTTAAAATTATTTCTCTCATGTTTCTTCTTCAAATGAAATGGTCCCATTCTCAGTAGGGAAAGAGACAATACCTTCCTCATTTCCTCCCTATTGGCCATCAGCTGCTTTTTCTCTGAGGATGCTCTCCTTCCCTCCTCCACTCACTGCTATCTCTAGCCTGAAGCTTTTCTTAGAGGAGATTTCAGCTACAAACATGCTTGAGCACCCCAAAAGGCCCATCCCTGCCTCTGTAAATGTCCTAGCACTGTCAAGGTGGTGTTCCTGTATTGGCTTGTCTACACTAGCATTTATTACACGGTAGAATTGTGAAAACACACCTTCTCTCCTCTTTCAGCCAGGGGCATTTTTAGACACAAGCTGCGCTGGGGCTAGCAGGGAGAGGAAAGGTCCCTAGAGTCAAACTGGGCAGAGGAGTGGTGGCAGGAGAGGTTTTTTTGTCAAGATGCAGCATGCTAGCTAGGGAGATAGGAAGGACTGAGAGGTGATCCACACACTTGCAGCTTGGTGGGCATTTTTGGGGGTCCTCTGCTCAGTGTCCTGAGCAGTATCAGTTCCCTGATACCTTCCTGATCCACTTGTGAACCCTCAACCCTTGCACTCCTGACCTTTTTTACCTTTGCTCCCCACAGTTTTTCTTCCTTCAGTCCTTTCTCCTCCAGAGAGGTCTTGACACATTTGTTGGCCCATTAATACCCCAGCCATCCCTGAGCGAGACTAACAAAAGCTTCCCTGGTCTCCCATTCATTTCTGCACAGAAGGAAGGAAGAAAGGATAGACACCCTGGGAAGGAGGGGGTGGAAACAGCCATCAGACCAAGGCACAGCTAGAAGTTCAGTGTGTGAATGTGGGTTATAATGGAGCAAATGAAGATTCTGTCTTTCCCAAGCTCCACGGATAGGCCAGTCTGGGGACATACTGGAAAATGTTCCCTTCACTAGGAAATATTTCACAGAGTCCTCCTGACATTGATTCCTCTCCCAAAGTCCAAACCCTGCTTCGGTTCAACACCTATGTTTATGCCATAGTTTTAAAGACCAAGATCTCAGCTCAAAGTGGTGCAAAGTACCAGTTTTTTCGCTTGGATTTTGGGCAAAGGCGCTTATCTTCGGTGATGCGGCTAAGAGATTTGTGCTTGAAACATTCTTGGTAATACAACTTCAAGATGCTTGGCACGGCTGAACTCCTGTGAAAGAATCTTATGCAAGAAAACAGATGAAAGCTGCAACGTGGTTGAAGGGAATTGCAGAGATTGGATTGAGGACAGGATTTGGCCTCTACCACTGAACATTCATGAGGCCAAACATGATATGGAAACTGTTTCAGTAAAATGTACTCCACAGACTCAACATGCCAGGGAGCCTGAACAGCTTCATTTATCACTGTTCCACTGCTGGTGCTTGTCTTTACGCAGGGTTATAACTTTTTCCGTTAAATCCCATGTCTGACTCTCAGTCCGTATTGATTTCTAGGGACGCAGAAAGATGTTTATAACCAAATCTGTATATGAATCCTGTTTCAAAAGAAAACTACATGACCAAGAACAAAAGCATTTGGATGTTGTTCTGAGGCCATTGAGAGTAAATGGAAAACGGATTGCTACAGAGAGGTATGGTGAAGAGGAATGATAAACATGAAAAACCATAGAGTGGTTTGGATTGGAAAGATCCTCTGTTCCAACCCCCTGCCATGGGCAGGAAGGCCCTCCACTAGACCAGGTTGCCCAAAGCCCCATCCAACCCAACCTTGAACATGTCTTTTTGTTCTGTCTTTAGTATAGAAGAATGTCTGGGGTAGTAACCTAGCTTTAAAAATGAGAGGAGAACTATGGAAAACTTGACACTCTTTGATATCACAGAACAGAATTAGTCAAGGATGTAGCTGTTTTTTCGTTCTTCATCTCCATCTGATTCATTTATCTTAGTGTTCCCACAACGTTTCTTTGAAGTAGCCCAAACGCCACTGGCTAGAAGAGCTTTCCACTGTATTTTTCCCACAAATTTGTTGAAGGTTGTTCAAAAAAAAAGATTTCACACATATACGCTTGTTTTCATATGGAAATCTTTAACACATGAAACAGAGAGTACCCTTTGGTCTCATATCCAATATTTATCCTGGTTACACACTTTTCAAGAGATGATACTGATTTGCACCACTAAACAAAGAGCACATTAGTATTGCAAGCAGTCATTTTCCATCCAGCTAAGCTTTCTTTGGAATGTAGCTGACAATTTTTCCTTTTTTAGACCCTGAAGGAAGTATCCGCATTTATTCAAAATAAAGAATCCAAACTTTTGGACTCCTCAGAGCAAAATAAGCCAGAAGGTGGAGTTGCAACTGTAATTATGATCTCTTTAGTGCCTGAGGACAATGTCTTCAGTTAACTAGATGCATTCCTCTGCTACTAATGCAGTCTGTTCATGTTTAAATATGTTTACTTTGTCCTATCTAGTCATACTTTTTTATGCTATTGACAAATACAAGCAATGTGTGCATCCAATAAACATATGCAAAGAATCACAGAAATCATCCCTTTCTTATTGGCCTAACATCAGCTTCAAAGAATCCATTTCATGAATTATTAGCTATTATCTTATTTGATGTAAACGTGATAAATGTAATGCTTATCATGCTCTACTAATAATGTTTAAATTGTTTTTGAATACTGTATATGTACCTAAAATTGAATTCATCTGGCTGATATGCCATATGGAAATATATAAATTACAGGGATCAGGTAATTAAAGGGATAAGAGAAAGAAGTGAACCTCTTGTACACTTAAAGCTATAGGCGGTTAGTCCTGAGGAGGAAGCACGGAAACACTGCAAAGCTACCACTCCATGAGAATACTTTGCTGCCATCGGTTCCCTCCGGTTGCTGCGCAGTGAGCTCTGGCGAGGGACTGCTTTTAGCTTCACTCACAGTTAAAACTATTCCAATGTTCTTTGCTACAATTAAATATTACTCAAGGTGGAAAAGAGCTTTAGGACTCCGAGCTGAGAAATACAGTGCAGGGTAACCGTACCTGTCCTTAGTCTCCACCTTTTCAGTTTGAAATGCTTGGGGAATTTTGTTTTTAATGGGAGGAAAAAATCTCCTTCTGACATTATACACTGCACCTTCCCAGCAAAATGTGATTAGCTGGGCTAAAGACTGACTGGCTCAATACTGTAGAAATTAGCACTTGTTTGAAATGTGAGAACATCGTCTTGTTGCAGGCATTCAGAAAAGGTACTCAACTGTCAAGGTTTTTCTGCCGTCATTTAGTTAATTTTCCCTTGACAAAAGTTCACGCCACAGGTCTGAGATAAGCTGTGCTGTTGTAAAACTAGTGTAAAAAGCTTGCCTACAATAGAGGAACTGAGAACTGTAAACTATTTAGACAACTACACAACAATTTTGTGATTCTGTTATACTGCAAATCACTCAGCTGTTCCAAAGACTTGGAAGCTGTGTGTGTGCAGGCATGTACGAGTGCACGTGGGGGTTGTATCTGAATTTTCATGGAAGTAGATTTTTTAAATTTACAGTCCCATACCTCAGTAAAGCCAATGCAGTTGTCTGGCCTTTGGGATATATTAAAGGAGTAATATAGCCCTTTCAGGGACTGGAAGATGGATGTCATCCATCTTCAACCGAGGATGCCACCAGGTGTGCCAGCGCCTGATCTGAAGTAGGCTGAGCTTCACCAGGATGCATCATGGCATGTGAAGCTTAGGAAGCCGGCCGATTAACTTGGCGGGGGGAGGGGGGGTTGTGTGTGCATGTGTGTGTCTGGCTGTCCATAAGAAACAGCAGCCAGAGGAGCAGTCCGGCGAGGGGCCCAAACCAGAGCGACACAGCTCTTCGGGGAACATGCTCCATTACAGAAGCAAGCTTGGAAACTTTGAGTAAGAGAAGTGCCTGTTGTTTGTTTCTACTGCATTCAGAGAAACAAGATTCTGAGTGCATGCTTTGTAAATAAACCAAAGACATTCCTGACTCCTATCATCAATTTCTCCTCCTAATGGAAAAAATCCAGCAAGTTTCCACTCTGTGAATAGGGGCAATAATATAAGCACGAACACAGGGTCAAGTCAAGTGCTATACTGGTACAGCCCCACTCAAATCAGTGCAGGAAAACAAGTCCCTCGATGGAAGAGTAAGAGAGAGACTTACCCTTGTATTTGAATTTTCAACTCCTGAAAACTAAATGCAGCAGGATCAACCATGCTCATTCCTTTGGCTAGAAAGAAACTTGCACTTCCAACAAAGTGAGTAGAACTTGATTTCTCTGAAAAGCTTGTATTTATGGACCAGCGTTTTTCTAGTCCTGAATGTACAGAGCCAGCTTGCTGAACTCGCTGCTTCTTCAACCTGCTTAAATGCAAAAAGAGGTCTCATACTGCACACCAGGCTGGCTCATGAGGAGGTGCAAGACCTGAGTTTTTCAGACTCACATGCTATGAGATCCTTTGGATAACAGGTACTGGGCACTCAGGTTCTGTATGGTCAAAAGTATTTTTCCATAAGTGCAGGTCTTTGGGAAATATATGCTTTTATACTAAAATATAATATGAACATATAATTATATGTTTTATATTAAAATATATTATAATCTGTATTTTATATTATAAATAGTATAAATGGGAAGTGGAGAAAAAACGTTTCTTCTGTAAGGTACAGATGAGTCAATTCATGGTTCACGAAGAAGATTTAAGAAAAAAACATGTACTATCTGCAACTGCTGGGCACACACATCCCTTAGGACTGGAGTTTATTACCAGTTGATAACATAGCCTCAAAATCAATGCCATGTTACTGTTAAACACTAGCAGAAACATGGACATTTTCTACTTTCTATTTAAAATCTGAAAAATTCACCTTTATTCCCATAAAAGCATTGCATTTGAAGGCTGCTCATTTTTCCTTCTGGGATAGTGTAATAAAAAAAGTGCACATGGGTTGAGCGCAGCCACTGACGTAAAGGGCGTAACTGCAACATGCAGGCAGGGGTGTACCAAGTGCATTCATGCAAACAGCCTCGTGCACGCTGATCACATTGTGCAGGAAGACAGAGAGGAAAGATTTAGGGCTGAACTGAATTGTTTTGCCACTAAGACATTCACTAATTTAACCTTCCTTCATACAAAGGAAGTCTTAGCACAGAGTAGGGCTCCTGTCCACTGCAATGACACAGGTAAAATAGTTAATCTAGTGGTAACTAGATTGTAAGTTGAAAAACAGTCCTATCAACCTTATCACATTATTCTTGAAGAACTTACCTCTCAACGAGATTTCTTGCTCAGGATGTCTTGCAGGAGTAGGGCAGCAGCCAAGAAAACACAGTAGCCCAAATGGTGTCAAAGGGAGGGAACCTGTTGGACGCTGTCTCTCCAAAGCTGCCGAAACTGGAAAGATGCAACGGATGTCACCCTTTGCTGGAATGGAAAAGAAATAACAGGTCTAAGGAGGATAAAAATCTTATATTTAATCTGTAGCTATAAATGAGGGGGGGAACTATAACCCCAAATTTACCAAAACACAGCACTATAACCCCAAATTTACCAAAACAAGGTTCTAAAGGAAGTTGACTTAAAACTCTGGAGAAACAACTGGACTAAAGGAGTGACTGTCCTTCTGGTATCATGACCCCTGTACATGTGGTGGCCCAGATTTAAGAAACAAGAAGGGATGGACTTTTTGTGTTGGAAAGCAGACAATGAAAGTGAAAGGTAGGAGGATGAGGCAGGAGATGTGCAGTAGGTTTCTGCATCGTTATCACGTTAATGACTTCTGCATTTCTGTTTCTGGAGGAGGTTGTCCAGAGATAAAGTCTAGAGAAACCAGGGAAGATCAAAGTCAAAGCCTGAAAGAGCCCTTTGGAAATCTACAGGGGAGTGTAAGGAGGAATTTCCAAAGGACATGTTGAAAGGACAGGATTGCAGGAAGAGAAAGAGAGAGAAACCATGAAGTTGGAAAGAGCAGCCCAAAAGGAGTAGGACTCAAGCTAAGGAGATGGGGGGACTGAGAAGTCTGAAAATGCTTCCCAAATACAGACCCCACTTATGGGGAGTTCGTGGAATTGATGAAGTGCAAGTCCAGCTACATCCTCACCTGTACACCTCCCATCCAGCCAAGGATTTTTCCCCTCATCTGGGCTGATAACCGCTTCCCAGCAGTGGAAGTCCTACTGCCTGCTTCATGCCCCAGCCCCTCTTTCTCCCACTGCAGCTGCTCTGCTCTCTCCCATGCACCAGCTCTGGTGCTTACCCAGCCCTGCATTAAGCCAGAGTAGAACTAACCCAACAAAGCAAATAGTTTTCCACCAGCTTAGTGTACTATTAAGCAATAATTTAAATAGCAAAGAAAATACACGCGATGGCATGGAGAGACGCTTTCCCACAGAAGCATTAAAGGGAGTTTAGCACCATGCTTAGTTTCAAGACATATAAATATCTTTGATGGTTATAGCCCCACCTTTACTACTGCTTGCAGGCTCAGAATATCAGATGGAGAAAAGGATCAGATGGAGAATACACAGGCGTCAATGTTTACTCTGAACCACAAACGTAAAAAACTACAGTATTTTAAAAATCTGTTAGTTCTGCATACACTGAAAGCTACACAAATTGAAATTACAGGTTCTCATCACACCATGAAAACAGCTTCTATACTTAACTGAAAGTGCAAATACTTTAACAGGATGTATTTGGTCATAGCGGTAACACAACAGATCATAAATGTGGAGACAGCAGGTCAGAAGATAGCCCTCTGCCAAGGCAGGTGGGGAAGGACCATGCCAATGAAGAACCAGGTAATTGTACAGCTGCATCCCAAAAGACAGCAGCACAATGCAATACTGTATTGCCATAGGGCTGCCTGGCAGTGCCCACCACATCTCGCTGCTCTGGGACCTGTGTTAAGCTTGGTACAGAGAACTGATGCAAAAAACCCAGCATCCTAAAATCTTAGAAAATGCTGCAGCTAAACAAAAAAAAAGAAAGGGAAAAAAAAAAGCTATATATTATAAATATGAAATGATGATAACATTTTGTGGGGTATAATAGAATGTTAACAGTGCAAACTATGGATAATAGTAACATGTAACATAGTTGTTCCTCTGAAAAAAGGATGACAGGAATACAGTGATTAAAGTGTATGTGTGGAGGCAGCTACACAGCACAATAGTTCATTTACATACAGAGAATGGCCAAGACATACAGGGACTCCATTTGCAGAAAGAGACAGAACATTGTATGCGGCTGAAGGAATAAAAGCTGAACGCTTCGCTCTCTTGGCTCTGCTTCTGCCTTTTGCTTGCAGAGCAGTCACTGACTAAGTCCCTGACTTACTCCTCAGCCTTGCCTCAGTGCTTACAGTCAGCACTTGCATTTTCAACCCTTTGTGATACTCTCTGCTCATCACAACCTCAGTAGGATACACACATGGGCTCAAAAGGCTGTGGTACACGTGTATCTAGTAGAAGGAGCTATTTATTTGGACAATTAGGTGACATTTGTCACTCAGCTTCCTGCCAAACATTTGGGAAAGACAGGCTGCCAGGGTACACATGCCAAGAACAGCTCTGTCATACTGGTGTCTAGGAAGGGAGGACATGACCAGGACATGGTGGCTCTGACCCACTTTGTTCAGGTTCACAGCATTTTTATGGAGGAGGGAGACACGCAGAAGCTCTGGTGTCCCTAGCTTGCACAGCCTGTGCACCTGCAGTGCGTTGGAGCTCTGGCTCCCTTGGTACAGATGACACAGGTGCACAGGCAATGGAGAGAAAGGTTCACAAAATCTGTGTGTAAGATGTGACAGTGGCCAGGGCACAGCTGAACGAGTACTGATGGCAAGGCCAGGGAGGGAACCAGAGGGCTGAGCTCCCCCTCAGCAGAAAATTCTCTGGAAGGGCTGGCCAGGGATTCTGGGCAAAGACGTTATGTGCTGCTGGTCCCTCCTCGGGTTCGGGAAAGCAGACTCTGTTTATTCTTTGCTAATAAACAGGATTGCAGCAGAGAATTATCATCAATCTCCCATCCAAAGGAAACACCCAAAAAATCTTTAAATGCTGGCTCACCTCTCAGACCAGACTGGCGCAACACAGCTGGTCCGGTTTCTAATGTCCTGAAACATTTGCAGGAATACCAGTACTAACTGGCAGAGCCAAACACTGTCCCACCTTACAAGCTTGGGGAAGGAGCTGCCCTTTCTACAGCAGCCTGGCTCTTCCCAAAGGCCCCATATGTAGGATTAGAGCCCCAGAGAAGGGAGCATCAGGGGTCAGAGGGTCTGAGTCAGATAGTTGGGGGTAAGACTGGTTGTACTACTCATCTGTCATGCACAAATTGAGTCATCCTCCTTGGATAGCTTTACTGTTACTAATATTTGAACACAACTGGAGCTGTACTGCTGAGTGAAAGGGAAGAGCAGGTTTGAGGTAGGATAAAACTCTCTGAAAAGCTTTACCTAGGAGAGAGGAACACTGGATCTCATCCTGCAGGTACCTAATACCAGCAGTCCTAAACAGCTCCTCCGGGGGTCGGTTTTAGTCCTTTGATTAAGTCAAGCAGGTTTTTGCCAACAATAACCTTGTCATTCTCTGAAGTAAAGCAAGTTAATTAAGTTCACATCTCTCCTGGCCTGGCTAGAGGTGTAAGTTACTAAATGTAAAGCAATACCAAATAGCAGCTGAGGGCAGGAAAAGCAAAAGTCCCACCTCAGATCCAAACCTCAGATGGAAAGTGCATGGGCAAAAGGCAGTCACCCATGCTTATCCACTCTTGTTGGCATGCCAAACTCTTTGGAAAAATTATGTGGGATTGTGAATGACAACGGCTGATTTCACATCTTATCCCCAAAGACTCCACTAAAGATCCTGAGGAATTTCTTAAGTAACCACATATGTTGAACTGTTACTTATCTTAATGAAAAAAAGATAGTCACTTAAGAGAAAGATATCCAGAGATGAGTTCACGCTATGGATTATACGATGTGTAGCCCCCCCAAAAAGAGACAAACTTAATTTATACAAGCACAAATTTTCCATCTGAAAATACTAAATGTAATTGTTTTCTGTCATTTGAAGGAAGTCCTGGCTCCACTGAAGCCAATGGCAAAACTCCCATTGACTTCAAATGGATCAGGACTTAAACCTTTGCCTTTAAGAACATGCCGACTGATTTTTAAATTTTCCTAAAAGAAAAAAAATCAAAAGGAAAATGTGCTTGTATTTAAAAGTTTTGATGCCAAGTTCTGTCCCAGAGTGAATTACTTCAGCCTTGATATAAATCTATCAAAATTGGTTTAAAAAATGTAAAGATGAACACACCCTTAAAGAATAGCCCTGCTCTCCTCCTTCTACTCAGGTCCATACAAAAGAATTTTGCACAGACAACAACAAGTTTGATAATAATAATAGTAGTAATAAAAATAATGGAGAAAATATAACAAGTCTAATAATATCCAGTCTCATGGATATAGTTTGCAGTTTAAAAATAGGTGACATGCTTTAGTCCTAATTATTTAATAGTAAAAATATTGATTTCCACAGCTTCAATTTTATATCGAGATGCCAAAAATTCAGGCAATAAAATTAATCCATTTAAATTACATCAACTTAAAGTAAGCAATTGCATACCATAGAATCTTAGAAAATACATATTATAGTAATTACATATCATGTAATTATATATCATGTAATCATATACTTAATCTGAATTTAAAAACATCCTTTTTCCATATCATTTAGTGTCTTGCATAATACAAGAAAATTGACAGACTCAAGGTCACTCTATCACTGTATCCTGTCTTCAGGAATTTTTAGGAGCATTTGTTTAAGGACAAAGCATAAAGCCAGGGCAAGTAGAGAAGTATCAAGTCAGCATCTAAAAGGCAGTAGATGTAGAGTTCATCAAAAGATCTTATACTTTCTAAAAATTAATTTGAGATTTTGTAAACCTGTATTGGTCCATATTTTCTCATGGAGATCAGTGAACTGTGGTTAGTGCTACAGCCAGAACACATTGAAACTTCTGCTTAAATAAAATATCTGTATCCTTCCCATTTTAATCCTGTTTCGTTTCTAGCAATCTTAATCACGAAAAATTTCTTATGTGCTTTCACATTTAAGTAGAGAAACAGCTGGTATCTTTTTGACTCCATCTAAAAATTAAGCAAGCTCCTAAACTTGAAATAATACCCAAACTAAACAAGTTATGCAGTTTTCCCAGATGCTTTAGCATAGCTCATCGATCATTGCAATGATAGCATGACACGATGACGATACATTTTGCTATATTAGTTACACTGATAACAAAGCAAAGAAAAAAAAACCCAACAAACTAGGACTAGATGCTGCAGTATGTTGTAGAAACGATTTCTCTACTTTCTGACTATGATTAAATCTTGGTGTGCTTTGAAATCCCTAATGTGTAATGCAAACCAGGATTTGGGGTGTTAGGAATGCATCCCCACCCTTCTTTCAAAACGCTCTGTAAATTATCATCTGCAGACCCCAAATCCTTGAGTGGAGGGGGTAAGGAAGGAGAGGGAGGCAGGGAGCGGCAGCAGGAGCGGCAGTGGGATGGGGGGGTGGGGAGAGGAAGAGAGGGAGAGACAGAGGAGAGAGAGATTAGAAGCACTTTTCACCTCTTGGTCCCGTCAGAGCGCTCAACGCGGAGAGCCATGCTTCAAATCCAGTGTTATCGTTAGGCCCGATTCAAAGGAAGTCAAATAGTCTACTGAGAAAACAGTGGAAAAAGTAAAGGTCCTGAAGAAGTAAGTGCTGCATGTTGAAACGTATGCATGTCACACCCCATTTGTCTTTCATATTGAAGAATAAAGCAGCCTGTCCCGCAGCAGTTATTATACACCATATTCTTTATTTTAAAAATGCAAGAAATTTGGCACAAAGAACAAAAAATCAACTGATGAAAAGCATTTATGTCATGGTTTAAATTAAGACCTTTGTAATGCAAGAATTACATCAGCGGTGGGCTTAGCTTAATGAAAATAAGACAGTGTTTTTTAAAGACCATGAACGAACAAATCCTCCGTGCTTTCTGAAAGAGAGAAAAGGCAGATATAGATAAATAGATAATTTAAGCTGAAATCAGAGCAAATCACACTTTGCTACCTTTAGGAATTACTCAACTTTTTATTCCACTGACAGCTCTGGGTCAACAAAGTCAAGTGAGAAGCTATTTTATAATCACACGTGGATTTTAAATATTTTTGGGGAATATTAGGCATTAGAGTCTCTTCGATATTCTCATTGCTTGAGCTTCTGGTTAACATTAATTCAAATTTTAGATTTCCTCTCTTTTGATGTGGGTTTGGTTTTTTGGTTTTTTTGGTTTGGGTCCACCTAACACGAACAGAAAGTTCAAACGTTCTACTTCATCAGATTTTAAAATGTTCATTAGCCTATTATTTTGATATAATGATGGTTAATGATTTAATAACAATTTTGAATGAGAATAAATTTATTAATTTGGGGCTACTAGCGAGGATGCAGCAATGATTTGAGTAACGTTAAATTATATGGGTGGAGGTAGCAAAAGGGAAGTGGAATCTCTTCGCTTTGATGTGTTTGTTTGATATAACTTTTTGCCACCTATTCTTTGTGCATGTTTTGATCTTTATGGGTCTGCCAAGTGCTTTATGAGAATATAAGCAGTGATTTTCTGACGAGAAAGCAAACATGATAAAGCAAGAAAAAATAGTACTTTCTAGTGGAGACAAATACAGTTTAAAATCTAGACAGAAAACTTTCCACTGTAGTATGGTGAGTATGATGATATATAATTTTAATATATCTTTACTGCATTTATGTGACAGAAAACTGTAAAGTGACTGGACTGTGTCCATGTTTTGCTATTAATGTATTTGTTAAATGCAACTGTTTTAGTCACAAAGCAACATACAGATTTAGAGGGTTTAATGTATACATGTCCAAATATACATGTGTTATTTACTCTACGTAAAACGTTTATTTTAATTATATCGGTTTCCAGGAAAAAAAATCATTACAGTATTTTGCATTGCTCAGTTTCTTTTTGTATATGAACTAATTATTAATTAATCATCCATGTTCTGCAAATGAAGTTATATCTTAAATATTTGGGGGTATAAACAAACAAGTTGGGCATGCACAGCACAGAATGGACACTGATATTTATGCTTTATAAGCATGTTTTATATTGTTTCTGAACAATGTGATCAAGCTACTGCCAATATTTCAGATGATGATGTATACTAACACATTGCTAGTGAATCTGGTTAAAAGAGTCTCTGAATTAGTTATGGAGAATAAATTATTAGCTATCCAAATCCTGAAAGATCATCTTAACTTTTCTTGATGTGTCCATTGGGATTTCCAGGAAGATAGTCAGCTTATTTTATCAGTCAGATAAAATAAGCCTCGTCCTCTGTGCCTGCTTGCATTCTCAGCAACAAAAGGATGAGCAGCATTTAAAAAATAAAGAAAACAAAATAAAAAAAGAAATATTAGGTCAGCATTTTAGAAAATAATTATGACCTTCCAGTTTCAGAGGATTTTTGGCATCTGTTTCAGTTTTATTTTGGACAAGTGCAGAAAACGATTGACTTTCATTTTCCACTTCCTTTGGGCTATGGTAATGAAAGGGTGAAGGGCGGGGGTTTGGAGAGACCTGCCTGATTCTGAATGTGGAGCAGGTCAGCAGCCCCGGCTAGTGTCAGTGAGACCCACTCAAAAACAGCAGCTGCAGGACTGGCCTGATGCTAAAGGTGGTTTGGCGTGCAAGAAGGAAGGGAGATAAGGGAGTTGGATTTGCTGCTCTTTCTATTTGCGCACACATACACACAAGTTTCTTATCAATCAAATACAACCCTTCCTCTCATAATTGGTGTCTCTCAGGGAGAACTCAGAAGGCTGTTAAAAATCTTCCCAGTCCTTGAAAAACAGCAGACAATATACGATGTCCTCTAAGAAATCTCTCCCCCTCGCTAAGTATTGTTTTCAAGGAATTTAGGTAGTGGCTAAACAAAACAACAATTTCAAGCTGTCTAAATTGAAAGAAAAAAAGGTTTTTTTCCAATCAATCTTTGCCCCCTTGATTTCTGTCATGTCATCTCTGGCATCTTGTGCTTCCATCACCTCTGACATCCACAATTCCCAGGAAATAAAGGGTGTAACTACCTACCTTCCTAGCAGCAAAAAGGGGAAAAATACGCCAAGCTTCCTCCCTAACAGGAATCAAGAGAAATCAAGGCAAAAGACAAAAAGACCCTAACATCTAAACCGCTCTGCCATTTCCACATTGCCTTGAACAGGAGCTGACACCAACATCGGCGCTATCTGGCAGGGTGGCAGTTGTGTGCTGTGGGGGCGGCAGGTGTGAGGGGTGGGAGACAGAGAAGGTCAGTGCCATCCAGGATCTCTTCCCCTGCTGTGCTGAGCAGTGCCTGCATGTCACCCTGTTACTATGACACTTCACTTCTTGGAAATTCAATAAATAAGCAAAGTAGCCTTTCTTATTGGGATAACTACTATTTCTGTTTTGCCAGAGGGCTCGACAGATGCTGCAAATGGAAAGAGAATATTTCTTTTTGCCCAGTCACTGGTAGGTGGGCCAGAGCAGAAATCTACTCTCTTGCCCAGTTGAAGTTTCTGAGCTTTTAAAACACTTCCCCGGGGAAGAAAAGGCACCAGGATGAAAAACATTTGTGTCAAGGGACTTTTTCTTGTGGGTAAGGTTCTGACAGCTGAGTTCGCCAGGCGGGACCCTGAGTGAGATGCTTCATGCTCTTGTTTATGAAGCAGATATTCCTCCTGCTGCACTAAGTCAAAACAGCAGGTCTTAAAATGCGGTCAACGAAGCATGAGTTCTGAAGGGCTGGCTACTCACCTGGTACTAAATTCCTTCCTTCTGCTAACTGCTAAATTGCATTAGACACAGACAAAAACCTATTAAAGGTTTTTCCTTATATTAATTTTCTTAATATTAATTTTCCATGTCGGCAAGAGTTCTCATTACCACAAATATGTTGTGCAACTGTGGGCTGCATGACTAGATCTGCATCGCAACTGCTATCTATTAAGGTATGAGCCACATCATGAAAGTATTACAGAATGTCTGCGCTAAAAAACGACTATCTCCTGTTTAAAGCAGATTTATACTAATAAGGATCCTCAGCCTAAAGTGTTTTGGGAAAACAAACCATCCCTAAGAAGCCTGATGCAGAGCTAATGTTCACAGGACCTGGTCTTTGCAAATGTGTGCGTTCATAAGTAGTTTTATTCATGACAGAAGCCGTACGGAGTTTAAGGGCTCGTTCTGTCAGATGACACGCATACGTGTTTGCAAAATGGCTGCGCGGGCAGTCATACGAGTCTTAAAGGCTGCACTTTGGTACAGCACTGGGGAAGAATCGCGCCAGCAAAGTGATTTGAACACACTCACTTTTTTCTAGTATACGGTAAGAGGTGCTACAGCTTTAGACTTCAAAGTTTTGAAGATTATTTGCGGTTAATCCTGTTACAAACCATAACAAGAGCTCTGCCCATGCTGTAAAAAAAGACTAATAAGAACTACCTTGACTCTAGAGCCTGATAGCCGCCTGCTTTGGGAATGAAGGGTCGGCATCTACCTTCCCCAGCTGGATGGTCAAATTACAATAAATGATAATTAGCAGATAATTTAAATAGACTTGCCAATTGCTTGGAAGGTCAAAATTGGTTATAAATGCGTTTTTCTAATGTTAAGCTAAATTTTATTGCATCATAGATGTTTGGATTTTTTCTGTAGAAAAAGAAAAGTCAAACTTTCCTCCCCACAGCATTTAAAGCTGAACCTCATACACAGACACGTATTTACACACAGGTGGATTTTTGCCCTTCCAGACCCAGTGATTTCAGTCTTTGCATTTGTAATTGCCCTGACACACTCCTGCTTCTATTTCTTTTAATCGTCTCAGGTCCTGACTCTTATTCGGAAACTGTACACTTGGACTAATTCAAAAATACTTTCTGAAAGAAATAGTCCTTTATGCAGCATTTTTTAACACTGCTGTCGTAAGGTATTGCAAATCAGTGGCGTTAGACCACCATAACAGAGACTCCTGCTTCCCTGCTCTGCCCTTACAAAATGTTTACTTTATCCTACAAAAAAAAAAGAAAAAAAAAAAAGAAAAAATCTAATTAAGCCTCACGATCAGACTTGTTGCATAAATAAGTGTTTGTTTCCTTGGGTTGCTAACAAGAATGCTGAGACACAGATGGGTTAAATGAGTTGTTAAAAGCCACACAGTAGCTGCATTTTTATTACAAGGGTTAGCTCGAAGGGTAGCTTCACTGATTTAAAATATGAACAAAGGAAAGAGAATCCATATGAAAAACAAATGAAAAAAATTCACCCTCTGTGGACAAATTTCTGCTGAAAAGGATCTGCACAGTGATCAAAGCAAAGTTTAAAGAATGAGCGTCTGGAAAAAAAAAACTTTAAAAGATGTTTTAGTTATAATAATGCAGTTATCCAAATGTCAGTGAATTTGATCAAAGCTGATCTACAGAGCTCAGGTTTAGCATTAGGTGAGTCATTTTCTTTTATTAGTGATGCTTTTTCATTCAAATGGGTAAAAAGGTGAGAGTTTGGATATGTTGAAGGTTTCATTGGCTTACAGTAGGGACAGACAAATGAGGCCCACCTAGTTTTACAATCTGGCCCACAGCTACTTTGTTTTTAATAAAATGCGGCATATTGAAAGGGCATGTCTCAACATGTCTTGACCCATCCAAACTGGATCAAGATGGAGAGCCCCATATTGAAACCAGTCAGCTCCAAGGACGAGGCCTATTGTCCCCGCGGAATCGGAAGAGTCCCTGACTCCCCACGGGGCAGAAACCAGTCAGCCTTGCTCCTCATGGCCATGCTCCCACCCCTCTCCTGGCTGCTTCAGGAGGAACATATTTTTGGGCTCCAATGCTGCAAGGAGTCCTGGGAGTTCATTCAACCATCTTGACTAGCCTTTTTATTGCCACGGTCTGTCTAAATTAATGGCATGCATTGTGTGGAAACCAGAGCAGTGTTAAGTCCTTGGGGGCAATTTCCAAAGCCCACCTGACTTTGGGGCAGGGATCTTCTCCCACATCTGTCTCAGAATAATCCCTGGATCTCCCAAGGAGAAAGAATAATGCACTGGTCAAAACCCCATTTTCTCCATTCATGGCCCCTGAACAGCATCTATCATTGCTATGAAGAGTGTTTCTGGGCACCTCTGCTGCTGCCTGGCAGAGGAAACCCCTGAAAACTGGGTTTTAAAATAAAGTCACCTTCCTAACTTTATTGTGGATAAAACACTGTAATGTGTTTGGGGGTTTGTTGGGGTACTTAGCAAACTGTTCAACAGTAGGATGGGGGAGGTTGTCTGCTACAACAAGGCCCTGATCCTCCATTGATCTGGATGCTATTCGAAAAAACAGTATTAATAGCAGTGGTAAAGTTGAGAGCTCAAGGAGCCGCTACTTTTCACAGCTTGCAACTGAAACTGTGTAATCACGCTTTACAGAGTGTTCTCTCATCTGCAATTTCCTGTTTCTGAAACCTGAAGAATTTCAGTCAAACTAGGTTTCTGCATGCAAGTGGCTGTGGGGCAAAGGCCAGTGAGCAGGGAAGCTCCCCTGACATTCCCTCACCTGAATCGGGACTTCCCCATTAGGCTTTTAGGGAAATTAACCTGTTGTGTCCCAGAGTTCAGGGAGACAACCAACTGCAGGACAAAGTAGTGTCAACCTACAGTTTGGCTGTTCTTTGGTGGCAAGCGTCCACCATGCACTCTCTTACCTGGAGGTATCTTGTAGCAAATTCAGGTGTCTCATCCCTTGCGGGAGAAGGGAAGTGAATTCGTGTTGATGAGGGGGTTAAAGAATACATAACAGCAGTTTCTTGGCAGTAGTTGAGATGATGAACTTTCACACTCCCTGTTTTCCCTGCAGTAACTTGTTCATCCGCCCATATCCTCACTTCCCAGTTGGAAAACCCTGTTGAATCAAACAAACACATGGTGCTGCCTCTGTAATGCTAGACCTGGGTGAAGGCAGTGAGGTCCCAACCTACAGCCCTTGTTCCTGCACCATAATCTCAGCTCACTTGGATTTATTGGGTAAACCTATTGCAGCCCCATGAAAGGACAGGACCATGCAACTGCATAGCAGTCTAATTTCTCATTAAAACCTTTCTGTGTCTAGAGCTTGGGTTTTGTTTTAACTAGGAGAGTAAGACTCAGAAACGTGTGAGTTGCTCACAGCTGGAGTACTGAAAAATGGTAAGATAGTTTTTCATTTTCATAATGGTAGCTTGAAAATATGAATTATGGCAAAGATAAGGTTGTAGCTTGGCAAGAACATGATGTGATGGTATGGGCTGACACATGCCTCTTAATGCAGCATTAATTTCAAGACCCACTATTCTGTTAAAGAAAATTAGAGGATAATGGGTGTGTGAAAAAAGAGGACAGGGAGGATCTGACCCATTCACCTAGATCCATTCTGTCATCTATGTAACTGAAATTCCCCTGAAGGCTTCCTTGTTTTCTTAGCGTTTCTCTGTTGCGGTCCATGTCCATGGATCTAAAGGACAGGATTGGGCGATCATTTCCACCACACAGTGGGAAAAGGAGGCTACAACATGAAAATGAGAGGCAGAGTCACGGGGTGCTTGTGTGATTAAATGATTCACCCCAGCAGAACCAGATCCTGGACTAAATTAGGGCCAGGTTTACTCTGTACCCAACCAGGCAGCCCCAAAAGGTCTCTGAAGGCCAGGATGCCCTGCAGGCATATGCAGCATATTTGCATGGCCCTTGCAGGCAGCCTGAGCATGCCTGGGGCTGGAGCTGCCCAGAAATCCCATCTGCCATGACAGCTGGGCCTCGGGCCCTTCCAGAAAGGCCCTGAGGGTTTTCCTACCCGCCACCCTCCTTGTCAGCCCAGTGTGCAGGCAGACAGGGTAGCATGCAGCTGGCACAGCACTGGGAGCCATGGGGTTGCACTGGAGGTATTAATTAGGGCCATCCCCAGGACTGACTTCAGGGGCACTCCAGCAGGCAGCCTGGGACCATGGGTGGTGCTGAGCTGCTCCCTCACAGGAGCTTTGGTCCTTTTCATGTTGATGCACTGAGTTCTGAGCATCGTTGCCCAGCTTAGCACAGTGAGGCCCATGGGAGCTGGGGAGGGGAGGGTGCCTGCATGACCTGGGAGCATTCACTGTGCTTGCTGTGAGCCCCAGATTAAGATAATCCAGCTGTCCACTTGTGTTTATCAGGCCAAAGAATTTACAAGGTTTAAATAAAAAGACTGTGATATAGCAACAAAAGCACCTGAAGCAAGTAACTTGTGCAGAAAACGTCAGGCCCATAGTAGCTGTGCCTGTTTCACACAGAGGCTCAAACACGAGCTCTCCCCGTGTGCTTGGCGTGGCACGTGGAGCGCAGGCTGCTTTGAACGTGGGCAAACTTGCATTAACACGATGGGAAGGAGCAGCTACATTCTAGCACACCAGTGATCCATGCAAAATGGGTCACACGGAGATTTAGAAACTGTACCTTTCAATCCCAGCCAAAGAGATACATCAAGGCATGCTGACGTGAAGCACGACTGACACACCTTGAGGCATCTTCAGTGCACTGAGTGGTAGTGACGCCAAAGGATGTCAGCTGGCAACATCAGAGACAATGCCTTGTAAATAATCTCTGAGGGGAAAAAAACGAAAAAAAAAGGTTTTACTTCCTCTTATGCTTGAAAAAAAGAAAAGCAATCAATCAATCAATCTCCTTCAGCCAGATGAACAAACAGGTCTCCAAAATGCCCTCGTGCCAAGAAGATCCCTTACGAGCCTGCAGCGAGGGAGCCCCAGGTCAGGGTGCTGCCAGAGGAGTGGGAGTCTTGAGGCGCTGCCTATGGCAAGGCCCCACCAGCATTGCCCGCGCCAGCGGGTTTTTGCTGATCTATGGGGGGAAGGTGAAGTTTGCTTGTTGCAAAGCCAAAAGTCTGGGGGATTTCTGCAGAGAGGGAAAGCTGAAGGAGCAGGGGTTTGTAACGTTCTCCCAGCCGCGGCCCTCGGCCCTGTGAGGCGATGGAGCCACTCTCTGGATCCTACGAGAATTTCAGGGAAGCAGAAGTCCTACTGTTCCCCTACTCCTACCGGGAGGAGGATGACGGCAGATGGAACCTGAAGGCCTGGGGATTCACTCCACAGCTACTGAGCAGTACAGGGGCTCCTCAGCACCCTCCTTGACCCTCTTCTGCTGCCACCCCAACAGAGCCGCTGGCATGGTGGTTGTAGGAGCGCTCCCCCAGGCCCAAAATCCAAACGAGCCCCATGATGGCCACCACACCTAGCTACCAGGGCTGGGGGTAGCCCACATCTGGCAGAGATGTTGCCTTCAATCAGCACAGCCGGATCTAAGAAAAGACATCTATCCATCTCCTGGGGCAGCCACATCTCCCAGAACCACACATGGGGTCTCTGCTGAGGCCATGCCACCCGCACGCCCGTTTATACCCCTGCTGGGAACATGACCTGTTGCCCTCCCTGGTGATACATCCATACTGGCATGGCCCTGCTGCACAGCCTGCTGCCTTCAGGCTGAGGTCAGCGTTTTCCATATCAGTAAATTTTAAAATAAGTTTTTAAAGTCAGTATACACTGCAAAGTGCTGACAGAGGAAGAAGCCATCCCCAGGAGGGCAGCTGTGTATAGCTCTGGGTCAGCCACGTGGGGATGAAGGTGTGAGGCCACTGTGCCCGGGATTAAACGCTTTCAAGCCCTGTTTCGCTCATCATAAATTCCCGGGTAATGTTTGAAAGTCGCGTCTGGGAAAAGGCGCTCTGGCTCCTGGGGGAGGCTTGAAAGAGGGGGAGCAGCCTACAGTTCACACTGCCTGCAGACTTAGAAAAGGTGTTTGGCATTCTCAGTGTAAATGGTTTTGCATCTCCTGCGTGATAGACTAGAAGCCTCTAGAAAAAGTTTCCCAAACAGCTGCATCTGGATTTTTGGAAATAATGGTTTAAATGAATGCACTGTACAGATGTGATGCTTTTTTTTTTTTTTTTAATGTAAATAAATAATTTAATATCAAAGTATTCCTCTCATTAATAACTTAAAAAAATATATTTTTGCTAGTAGCTACCCTATTTTTGCCATAACTACACTGCTGTAAGTAGGAAAAAGAACTGATAAAAGCTTCTGCAATTAGGGAGGAAAATAGATGCTGGCAGGAGAGAAAGATGTACTGGAGACATGGCACATTATTACTATAAAAGCGACATATGCCTAAATCCTTGTGTAACGTGACTTGGTAAACAAGTCTGCAGTTACAATGTTAGAAGCACAGAGTGGTTGGAGGCTCTGAGCCACCAGCGCTTCTCCTGGGGCCACACTCCTGGCTTTGTACCAGACCCAGCGTACTTATAGTGCTCTGAGCACCTCTATGGCACCTGCACCAATTCAATTAATAGAGAGGGGAAGGGAAGACTGGCAGCACATTGGACATCCCAGGCAGGGAAAACAAGGTCTGGGTTAGTGAAGAGAGAGGAGCTTGTATGAGCTGATAGCTGCAGGACAGATCAAGGCAACAAGTGGAAACTGGGATGGCTCGAAAATAGAGAACCAAGAAGACTGAGTGAGGGAATGTGCTTAGGAAAAGAGAGGCTGAAACACAGGGTGAGACATGGTAAGGCAAAAATAAAATAACCCCAAACAAAACCAAAACATGGGGAAAAAAGTAGGGAAGGAGATGGAGGGGAAACTAGGCAGGAGGCAGGGAGTCATAAAGGATGAGGCCGGGCTGAGAGAAGCAGCTCCTGAAGCAAACATCCAGAAGTAGAGCAGTGAGAAGAAAGAAAGAGGAAAAAGGAAAAGGGGGGTATGAGGGTAAGCTCAATAAATAATTTTTTTCACATGTTTTACTCAAATGTCTTGGAGTTATTCAGATAGTGGGACCCTTGGTACCAGCCCTTAACCCCAGCCGTGTTCCTGGGTCGCTGCTGGGCTGTTTCCCATTTAGATCAGGGCTGGACCTGCTCCTGAGGTGGTACCAGTACAAAGTTGAGCTTTGCCAGCAAAGCTGCAAGGGCACTGGGCATATTGGTCTTTAATAGCATAGCGTGCTCTTGCTATGTAATAGATGACCTCATAAAAAAGCGTTATGCACACATAGCTGGGCTGAGCCGCTCTGCCATCGGCTACAGGCAGCATCCATTTCAGAAACTTATGCACAAAGAGCTCAGTTTTGAGATGCAACCTGAAGGACTTTGATTTTTCAGTCTTATCCACCCCACCCCCACCCCCAAAATGGCAATGATGGCCAGAGTGTATCTTCTTATCTGCTGATTTTTGCCCTGGTATGTGGCACAGGTAGTCTTTTTCCCTGATACCCTGCTGCAGCTGCTAAGACAGCAAAAGGTGCAGAATGAAGGGTGCCAGTGCAGAGGGGGAAAAAGAGGGCCAAAAAACCCCACAAAAACAACAGCGCTGTGGGAGAGAGAGAAACATGGGGAAGCAGGTGGAAACACAGGGAAGCAGGCGGCAGGTGGTTTGGGAAGCTCCGGGAAACCACGGAAGCACAGAGCTGTGTGTTGTGTGCTCAGACTGAGCTCCAGAGGAAAGGAGAGTACTTCACTCAGGTACAAACAGCAGTCACAGGGATGTTAGTGTGTTTAATGTTTGCATTGTGAGAGTCAGGATGGCACTTTATGGCTATAAAAACCTAGCCCTGCCCAAAAGATAGCTTTACAGAACTTCTTTCTGTTTCCAACTGGTTTAAAGCCAATGAACCGTATGTGTATCGGTGACATGTTCACTATATCTGTCTCTGAAATTTCCAGGGAGAGATGGTTTTTTAAAAAAAGTGAAGGGAGCGTGTTAGTGCCATAGGCAAGTGTATTGATAGAGAAGAGAAATACTAAATCATCCTCTGACATTCTATGATGATAGCTGCTGGTTTAAATTTAAAAAACAGTCCAGGGACCAACTATTAGAGAGACTTGTCATTGTCCCTCTTCAGCAATTTGGGCTTTGTTCTGGCTGCTGGACTTTTGAAATCATCGGAAAATAAATTTACAGTCTGTGTCTGCTCGGGGGAAAGATTATTAAACAAGCAACCCCAAACAATTAAATAAAACCTTAGCTATATGCGATCATTTTCATTTAATCCTTTGATATCGTTCATCTGATTAAGTTCTTTCCAAACAAACTGCACATAGAGCTTGGCCTAGGAGGAGCGGACTAAGCCCATATGTATCCTGACAGGGGTGTTTACTTGAACGGAGTTATCCCTGCCTTGGTGTGTGTATTTGGGGACGCAAAAGGGCCTGGGGACAGGAACTCGGAGAACAATAAGGATAGAGAAACTTAGAGGAAATAACCTACTGGGAATAGAAATATCAGTCAGACAGGAAGAAATCAGATATTGGGAAGATGCCCACGGAGAGGGAGTGAGAGATGCCCATGGAGAGGAGCAGTGTGGAGAATGAAGCAGCTGTCAGCAAAGTCATGGGAGGAAGGCAGTCCCAGGGGTGAAGCACCCCAGCAAGGGAAGGGGTGCAAGTCACCCAGGGAGTAAAGAGAGCAGATGGCCCTTAAATAAACTTTGACTAGGGAGGCTGTTCTTCAGACAGCGGACCAGTATTCCTGACTGCAGAAACTTGCTCCTTCTGCATCTTGCTGCACAGGAGCAGGAACAGGAGCAGATGGGAGAGAGGGGTCTTGACCGTCTAAGGCACTTTGAGCGTGAGACTGCCATGCCTACCACAACAGTGGGCTGGGGCAGAACAGGGCTGATTGTTCTCTACAGAGGTGGCAATGATAACAAGCAGCCGCAGCCAGCAATGTGGCCCTTTCTGGGCCAATGGCCTGACTGCAGCCCAGGCACTGCTCGTTTTGACTTGCTGCGCGTTAACAGGGTTTGGGCAGTGTGGTTCCCTGCGACAAGACCAGCAAGGGTCAGGGATAGGGATATTGCAGCTGTACAAATCCTATCAGCATCTAGTCCTTATGGGCCTGTTGGGACCTCCACTGTGGATGGACCATCCCAGATCCCTGACACCCTGCTAGGTGGGACACAGGAGCAGAGTTCTCACTGCTGTGCAAGGGGATTGCTCTACTCCAGACAAGGTTCACTGAGCAGGAGGGGGGCGGGGGGTGATGGAGGGGGAAGATTTCTACCTGACATTCTGACCTGGTCCTTAGTTTGGGACAGGAGTAGGGCAGAATGGGTGTTCCTAGCCTGGGAAAGGACAGCTTTGGGGGCCCCAAACTATCCAAGACACTGCAGGGAGTGTGTCGGAAATAACAAGAGCAATGGGGTGGCAGGGGAAGGGATGCACATCCAAGCCACCTTGCAACATATCAGGAAAAATGCATCAGCACTGGCACCAGGCCCCCCGGGGGGACCAGAAGCACTGGTGAGTGGCTCAAAAGTGTGACAAGGGAGGGGAGCCCAGGGGTTGGTTCCAGCATACCCGGTGCAGGCGCCGAGTGTGCAGCCCGTGGAGCGGCCATGCCGGGCTGTCAAGAGTCACCCCAACAAGGGGAGCTGGGGGCTTACAGAGGTGGCGAGGGAGAAGGAAGGGGACCACCACGGTACGGTGGGGGTCTCCCGGGAACAGCCCCTCTCCTCGGCGCCCCTGTCCTCTCCCCCGACCGTGACCTGTGGTCGGCAGCGGGAGGCTCCCGCGGGCGCGGCGCAGCGCGGAGCGACGCGGATGGGGCGGGGAGGAGGGGGTGGTTAGACGGTGGCGGAAAGGGAAGGAGAGGGGGGCTCGCCACTGCCAGCGCAGCCGCGGGCCCGGGCAGGGCAGCGCCGCCGCTCTGTGAGGGGCCCGCGGATGAGCCCTGGGGTGGGGAGGGGGGGACGACGACGGTATCTGCGCCTCGCTGTTTGCTTCCAAAGCTGTCGGGAATGAATCGTCTTCTGCAGGATAAAGTCCCTGTCTACGCGGGTGAATTGCCTGTGTCCAAAGTCTACTGGCAGGAGGCTGTCTACTGCAATCTCCGCGAGAAGGATGACTTTTACAATACATGGGCTGATTGCAAATAAGTTACTAATAAGCCGCTTTGGCGTAAGAACGGCTCTATGCGTTATTTCCTAAGATCTGTTTATTTGCAAATATTTCTTTCTTTCTCTTCTAAATAAAAAAAATGTTCGTGAAAAAATAAGAAAGTACAGAAGTTAATATTTAGACATTCGTACTATTAAGTAATAGACCTATAGACTCTCGAATACGCACTTTCATTTTACTTAACAATAGATAACACAACAGCGACAGTGAAAGAGGCCAAACAAAAGCGATCACCCAAATTGTTGTGACGGTACAATTACCCGGCTAGGAAATTTATTCAATATGCTTTACCATTGCATTGACACAGCAGGGAAAAAAAAAAAAAAGCCCAAACGTTCAAAGAATAATACAACAAGGCAGGAGGTATTTGGAAAAAAAAAAGAAGATTTATTTTGAAATACACTTTTAGGAGATACTTTGCCTTGCCGATTTGTTATCGATGTGCATCTGACACGACGATATGGAACAAACAAACGAAGAAAAACCACGTTCTGTACAGAGCTCTAAAATGAGCCGCGAGTATCTACAACACGAGCTTTACGCCTGGGTGTGGGTTGGAGAGGGGCCCGATCCTGCAGTCCACACTCTCTAAACGAGTTTCGCAGACGCGTGGTGGGAAAGCTTGGCCCCGAGTCTGCGCGTGTGGCTCCGCGTTTGTGTGCGTGCGCGTCTGTGAGCTCCTACAGCACAGTCCTTGAGTAAAATGGGCAAGTTGGAGCTGCCGGAGCGGGCGCGGGTCCCTGGCTGCTCTAGAAGTCCTGCCGCGGGGTGTGAGTTAGACTGTGCCGCCGTAGATCACAGTTTCGCCTGAACACTTTGCCGCACTGCTCACAGTTGTAGGGCTTGATGTCTGTATGGGTAAGAAGGTGAGTTTTCAGATTACTTCTTTGATTAAAGGTTCTTCCACATGTGGGGCATTTGTGTGGAGATTCCTGTTCAGATTTGAAGCAAGCAAAGGATTAATCCTTCACAAACTACCTGGTTTAACGTATCACTGCACTTTTTTCTTATCGCAACGCACAACTTGAAATATCGGAGTTAGACACGAACGAGAGCAGCCCCGGGCGGACAGGAGAATGCCTACCTCTCCCTGTCCTTCCCCAAAAGGGTTATTTTAACAGTTCTAGATCCGTGGCATTTCGCGCTCCTGGGGTGCAGG
>VZTU01001868.1:54459-81551 GCA_013400835.1 Zapornia atra | reverse complement strand
TGCCCACCGCCCCTCTGAGCCCGGGACAGGACGGGACAGGGCGGCGGGACAGTCCGCCGGGAGCACCGCGTCAGGCGGTGGTGGCGGCCCGCGGTGCTGCAGCGCCCCCTGGAGGTCAACGTGGCGCCCTGCCCGTGGCGCCCTGCCCGCCCTGCCCGTGGCGCCCTGCCCGCTCCGCCCGCCGCGCGCGCGCCGGCTCCGGCCGGCTCCGCACCCACCCGGGAAACGGAGCCCGCGGTATCCCGGGGAGGCGGAAAGGCTCTATCCCGGGGAGGCGGAAAGGCTCTCTCCCAGGGCACCGCCGGCTCCCATACGCTCGTCCCGCCGGTGCTGGCACCTCCGCGGTCATCTCATCTTTCTCCCGTCTTCCCGTCCCCCCGCCCTCTCTTTTTCGCCCCTGGAAAATGCACCCCGGGGGCTGAGGTTCTGTCCAGCGGCGCGGGGAGACAGGCGGTGCGTGTTCCCGCTGCGAGGGTCAGATTAAAACCGTTCCTTCGCTGGCGATGCAGCCCGGGGCAAACCTTGACCACCCGCCCCGTCCTGAGCACAGAAATATGCTCGGAGGAGGGGACGCCCCTTGCTCGGCGGCGGCGAGGCCCGGTGGCGGAGCTGGCCGGCTCTTCCGCCGAGCAGCGTGCGCGGCTGCGGTGCGCGATGCACGCACGAAGCGGCTCAGCCCTTCTCAATACGCCGCTGTCAGCAGTGGGCGGCTGCGGCCGCTCGGGGACTCACCCCTCTTTAGAAGGAATGGGGGGGAAAATTTCGGTGGGAGCCGGGAGTGCGCCCACACCCGAGACAGGGGGGAGAAGGGGCGGCCAGGAGCGGAGTCGGCGCCGCCCGTGTTGTTGCAGCAACGATCTGCGGGGGTACCCGTGCCGGCTCCGGCTCACGGCAGGCGCTCTGCCGAGGGAAGGGGTTCGCAGTGCAGTGCCCGGTGCAGGGCACTCCCGGGCTCTGGTTAGGGAAACGCACCGACGGCTCCCGCTGGCCGCAGCCTCAGGGAGAGCTGTCGGTGGGCGCAGGGCAGAGGGGCCGCTCGGCTGCGAGAGCACCCGCGGGCCGGGTCCCGGCCCCGCGCGGCGGACAGACAGGTCGGTGCTGCAAACGACTAAGGACTTACTTAATTTTTATTTTATTTTTAAAGGAAAACAGTGACCGCCCGTCGATCTGGCATCTGATTCTGCGGGTATTTCTTGGTGACTAAATCATCACCTACTTCACTGAGATTTATTGGAGTGGGATTTATTGTTTTCTTTTAAACGTACCAGTCAGGAAATGCCAAGGTTTAGTAAACAGGAGTACGCGGCCGGAGGCAAGGCGCTAGACAGGCTCTGGGGGACACCACCGACGCAACTCCCACTCGGCATCGTCGTGTCCCCCCACCCCCCACCCCGGATCCCAGTAAAACATCACCGCGGTTAATTTCCATAAAAGAAGAAAGGAATTAAGCACACAACGACCTCAGAGGGCTGGATCCCGCCCGCGTCTCCCACTGTCGCGCAACCCCCGCCACCAGCTCGCCCGCGGCCCTTGCCCGCCATACCCAGCCGCGGGGCTGATCCCGGGCAGCGGGGAGCGGGACGAGCCGCCCTGCCCGTGGCACCACCGGCTGCCCGCCCCGATAGGTGCCTCCCCTCGCCTTCCCCTCGCCAGGTAGCACCGAGCCCCGGGGGGAGGGTGGGGGCTTCTGTTCTTCAGCCGCCGCCGTGCCCCGGCTCCCCTCTCCCGGTAGCTCCCGGCTGCACGTCAGGAGGCCGCGAGGACCACGGGCACACGGGGAGAATTTTCAAATCGCCCTTGGCAGAGGCCGGCTTTGCCGTCTGCACGGCGGTGGGGACCCATCGTCCGGCGGAATTTGCGCGCTGCGTCGCGGTACAATTGCACGGTGCGGATGGGGCAAAGGAGGATGCGGCAAAGGAGGATGCGGAGGCGGCCGCCGACACCACGGGGACTGGGGCGAGGACGCCGCCCTTTGCGTTGCTGCCGCCTTGCCCCGACGGCGGAGCCCGAGAGAGCCGGGGCTGCCCCGCGTGTCTCCATGGAGCAAAGGCTCCGTGGCGAGGGCACAAACTGACACGACCGGCCTGCCCCGGAGGAGATGCTCTGCCCCTGCCCTGGGGACGGAGATGTCCGTCTCCTGCCCCGAGGCCAGCGTGCCAGGCAGAGGCCAAAGCTGGCAGCTTTCTCCCACTCGTCTCTGCTGATCTCCGCAGGAAGGGAGGGGAGAAAAGCACTAGATAAACGGACTTTTCTAGCCTAAAGCGTTCCTTCCCCTTCCGTCAGCAATGTTATGTCTTTTTGTGGTGCTCGAAATGAGCAACTGTCAAGACCTAAAGCAATGCAACGTGCCGCACCTTACCACAGCCCGGTTTAAGCAACCATGTGGCCAACGTCTTTCCTGCCGTCAGCACTGAGTCACTGAGCGGAGCTGCTGCCTACGGCCACGGCTGGAAGCACAGGCACCCATCGCACACGAGTAGGCCCCTTCCTCAGCATTTCAGTCCCCCCACCCTCTCCCGAGCTGAGCGTTGGGACTGCAGAGGGTCCCCAGGTTGGCAGGCTTTGCTTACTCTCTGGTGATGGCATTTTACCACGCTTTGCTCATGTGCCAAGTAACTGACCCCACAAGGTGGAGGTCAGTGGGGCTTCAGGGCCGCCTGCTCGCTGCACAGCTGAGGGCTCATACGCTTCGCTCCTGAGGAAAGAGGGATTTCAGGCACCGATGAAGTTCTGCAGCTGCCTCAGGCTTGAAGGATCGTGAAGTTCGCAATCTCTGAGCCAACTGGTGGGTGGGGGAAATCTAAGAGAAATATTCTATAAAAGCAATAAATTGGCTTAAGAAATGCAGTACATTTGGTCACATGCCTCGTAACTCACCTAGGACATGAGAACTCCAAGGCAGCAGAGAATGGGGCCCATACATCTTGTCCTGTGGCGTATACTAAATAGTTCCATTTCCTTTTAAGAACTTTTTATATCCCAGTGAATAACTTGATTTTCATAAATAAAATTAATACTGTAGGGTGAAAGTCAGCAAACAATAGAAAAGCTCAGAGGGGTTTTTCCAGTTGTAAACATGCAGAATCCATATGGTCATTAGATACATCTGTGGGTTAAGCACTGATTTGTTTATGCAAGCCTGATGCTTGCGATACTCCTGAACTGGGACTATTCAGTCGAATATATGCACACTGTAATCCCCTTTTACCTACCCTCCGCATGTGTGTTTCCTGTTTTCAGCATGCATTCTGGATGTGTAAACTGTGGCAAAGGATATGTTATAAACCAGGATACTACAGAGCATTTCAGATATTTTCAAAGCATTACAAGCACGGTGCAAGCATATGCAAACCATCACTTACAGATGTGCACAATGTCTGTATTAATCTCTGCGTGTTTTGTCAGTTGTTTGTGGCATCTAATTCAAAGAAGAGGACAATAATGGATGTTACGAAAAAGTACCAATTGTTCCCAGGCAGAATCAGCCCTAGGATGGCCAGACAGACCTTACTGATGAAACTCTGCACTTCTTAAAAAAATCAAGGTCTTTTAAAGAACCTTTGAAGATTCCCAAAATACAAGGAAATCAAGGGAAAACTCACCACGGTAAGGTGTTTGAAAACTCTTAAGGACACTGTCAAGGCTGAACATTACCCTGTATCTCTACTGGGTATGATCCAGAAAAAGCACTTAAGTGCAGGCTTAAGTTCATCACTGTCCTGGGCAGTACCTAAACGGGTGCTTTGACTTCTTTATATGCCACAGTGACCTGCTAAGCATGTATTTTACTTCTGGTTTAAAAGATCTCCTCAATCAGGGCCATAATTTTCATATTGCTCATAAAAATAGACAAATAAAAGTTCATAAAAAATCCAAGAGTAGTTACCATTCTAGGCAAGATTTTGCATCGTGCCCGCTTTCATGTCCTTTCCCATGAGTTGTTTGCATGTCCTCATCTGTTATGATCACCTTATTTCTGCCTTAAATGCTGGTGTTCCCCCCAGCTTCTCATGTAGCCACCTCATAGCACCACTGCATGCCCTGTCCTGTCAGGTGAAAGGACAGTTGCTCCAACATACAAACTTGTGGATGTGACACTAATACATCTTGGAGCCTTTAAGGAGCAGAACAATTTGGATCTAGCTTGTGATATGGGAAAAAGAGTCCTTTTTCTCCAGGAACTCTCCACAGACACCATGGAGAAAGATAAGGACAAGATCAGTCTGGAGTACAGACAGGCCACACAAAAGCAACAGCTAAGAATGGGAACGGAACAGTTCCAGATTGCATCTGAGCTGGGCAGGGACCAGTCAGAAGACTTTCTGGTAAAGAATATTCCCTTTCCCTCTTTCTCCTTACCCTTCCCTTTCCCCTTTCCTGTCTGGTCCCGTCTCAAAGACAGCCTCTGGCCTTTGGGCATGGTGAGTAAGCAATGGACAGAAAACATACAGGAACAGGATGACTCCGAGTTGCACCCCAGCTGTGGCTTTTCTACCTTCTTTGCTCATGGACCCGTTTTCTGTTCCCCTTGTGTTGCAGGTCCCTGCTCAGAGGACTGGCATCTCCCTTGCTGTCCTTAGTTCCTTTCCACAGACCCCTCAGAAGCCTTTGAGGCACCTACATAAGCTGGAAAACAGTAGAATGAAATGTAGTGCGTGGGTGCTCCCCCTGCGTCCTCCATACTAGATGCCATGGTCCATTGCATAAAGAGTATCAATGATTATTGCAGATGTGCCTTGTTTGTGTTAACTATTTAATTTATTTGACCTGCTTACCCATGATAGGCTGGTGAAAATTATTAGTTGGTTATGCTATTCTTTCAAAAGCCCTTTTGGGAACTGTTTCCAAGAAAAATACAAACCCCATTCATTTTAACACCAGAACTCATTTTCGCACCCGAGAAGTGCTGAAAGCCGAGGACGTCACACTGCAGCAGAAACAGAACTGCCCCAGGGCCTCATATTTTCAGCTTTCCAGACCAGTGGAGAGGGGAAAGAGATACAAACCTTCAGGTGTAATATGTATTTACCTCATTTGTCCTGACAATTACTGGCTTTTCAAATGCAACCAGGAGCTTTTGAATTTCACTGTTGACGTGAGCCATGGTGGTTTGGGTGTCCGTGGTGGGAAGCAGCAGACACCCTGGGACAAGGCATGCTTTGGAATGACAACCTTCCCAGCTGTGATGGAAGCAAGGATCAGTGGCGACTGTAAGACTAGGGGCTTTCAGGGAGCCCAGGACAGCACCTGTGGAGTGTTGTGAGGAAACCTTTGTCAGTAACAGAAATGCTCAGGACAGAATTCAAAGCTAATAATAGTAAGTGAAAAAATATTATTCGAGTCCAAGAAAGGCCCCATGAGAAGACTCATGAAGCCACCTGAAAGGTTTTGTGAACAAAATGTATCTTGTGCTTGAATTCTTTGTGAAAATTGAAAATAGAGAAGTCACCGTGACTTTAGCCAGAGGGGTCTGCCCAGTTTGGCGTGGTAACAATGTCAAGTAAATATAATACAGTGTGTTTATTTCAATGGGAGGTGGTATGAGAGTCAGTCTGTGGCCACAGCAGCATTGCTGACACTCCTGAGATCTGAAAAGGAGACCACCGATAAAGGTCATTAGCTAAGGTTAAGCAGGGTTAACCCTGACCTTTCTCCTGGCTCCAAGCAGACAGCTCTTGAGCAAATACAAACCCATGATTATTAAAGAAGTCTTAAACAACTACAATAACAAAATAGAGTGAAGTGGAGTTAAGACTGCAGAACTGTTTTATTCAAAGCATAATATTTAGAGATGACAGAACTGGTTTGTAAAGGGCATCCCTGCACCTAGATAGTGGAGGCATACTTGAAAGCACTCTGTCTTTTGACACCAAGTGAGACAGAAGCTTAATTTTTTCAGAAAGAGTATTTTCCTTCCTATGTGCTTGGTACAAAAGAATATTAGAAATATTCAACTTTCTGATAGAGTTACAGGTGGAGCTCAAAATACTAAAAGGCTGCTCAAAGCATCACTTAAGTCTGATCTAGCTCAGCAATAGTCTAATGTTATCTTTCTCCCCCTCAATAGTTCCAAGAGGACATATAAAACCAGACCAGGGCTGATGTTTACTTTTGCAGCTAATGGTTCCTCAAATCTACAAGAACTTCTAAGGAGTAGATAAAAGCAGCTGCAAAAGTGATCTAGAAATAAACATCCAGAAGAAAACATAACTGCAATCAAAGTTCCAGCTGTTCTTGTCTTAATTCTTATCAGTATTCTTTTTAATCAGGCACATTTTGAAGTCAGAGGCTTATTTCCAACAGCTTTTTTCCATACATATATATATGTGTGTGTGTGTAAGTCCCTTGAAATATTACAGAAGTTCTGTTTCACATCAAAATAGCCTACATTGTCACCAAAATTATTAATTCTCTTTTCCTCATCCCCCATGTTCTCTCTGGGCCCCTCTTTTGCATCTGGCATGTGTACTGATACTTGAGATGACAAATACTGATAACTGTGAAGCTGCAATGCCGCATACTTCCATAACGCACAGCTTAGCCAAAGTTAGTCATTGATTTATGTCCTGTGTTCTGTTCAACAGCACAAGGGCTTTTTTTTTTTCTAATTCCATACCTTTAATCCTTGCCACCTTCAACCTAGTGTGTGTCAAATTTCCATCTTATTGTTGCAGCTGTGGTTTCTGAAAACTAAAATACGCTTCTTGAAGGCAGTGACACCTTCTTAAGTTTATTCACAGATTTAAACACTCAGTTGTTCAAAAACGCCTGAACTCATTAAAATGTGATGGTGTGGGGTTTTTTGCCATATTAAATGGTTGATAAAGAGGCTTTAAAAAAAAAAGAGAAAGAAGAAAAAAAGGAAGTTGGGATGACTATTTTTATTCAGCCCAAATCTGTAGAAAGTGGGAAGGTTAATTTAGGCAGAGATCATATGCCCACAGTTCTCTTTAGCAAAGCAGTTATTTACAAAATACACATGGTGGAAAAGCTGTCCCACACATAAAAAGCCTCTGCAGGTGTACAGGTGAAAGGAAACAAGCTCCATACTGCCTAGGTACCACATTACTTAGGATAACTTCATGGGCCACAGCAGGAGACAGCCCACAAACAGATGGACTTCCGAAGAATCTATACACTTACAATAAAGAGCTGCAGAAGTTCAGTATTTTTATCATGACTCTCATAATTTTAAGAGAAAGCCCAGCTTCCCTGTGCTCTCCCATGGAAAATGGACTGGAGGCAAGATGCTGTAAATATTCCTCTGTGAGTTTGCAAGCAAGTCCTCCACATTATCCTCCTGACAGCTCTCTGTGGACTGCTCTTCCCGCAGGTGAGCTGGTGAAAAGGACAGTACCTTTGCTTCAGCCATTTCAGTTCAAAGTCCGGTGCAGTAACTCAAGCCCTCTTTTATCATCTTTAGAAGCTAAGAGGTTAGTGTTTTCCACCAGAGCAGCTGAAACATGTCCCATTCCAGGAAAAGGCCAAGAAAATAGCTGAGAGCAGTAACAACTTAAACCGCTGTGAAAAATCTGCCAGAGGACATCTGTCAAAGCCCGAAGAGTTCCAGTTATGTATGATTTCATTTGATCCCAGAGGCTAAATAATGTACAGGAAAGATTTAATAATGTTATGCAGATTATGCGTGGAAATGTAAAAGGAACCGAATACAATGCCAGTTTGAAAAACCTTCATGTGTTCGTAGCGCTATTACTGCCACATAGTCAGAAAACACAGCTTGAGCAACAGACTATGATAATAAAATTAAAAATTGGAATTGTTAGAATATTTATTCAGGTGAGACTATTTGATTAAAAAAAAAAAAAAGATGACTTAATATTTTCCCTCTGCCAGGAAATTTTCAGTGGAGAGAGCTCCATTCCTGTTTCCACCACATCAGTTCCATTTCCCCATGATGCCCTGATAGTGAAAACTGTGGTGACCAAGGATTGCTGCTCACAACACTTCCAAGCGCCAGTGTAAAGGAGACATCAGCTACTAAAAGGAGAACAAAAAGGAATGGCCCTCAGCTCTATCTGCTTGATAGTTTCAGTTATGGCATCTGACTGAAGTAGACTTGCTGAACGACAGGTATGGTCCCTTCTGCCAAGTCACGTCCAGAAACTAATTTCTGGCAGAGAGGGGGAACAGGCAGTTAGAAGGGTGATGTGAACAGCCACCACTGGATCTGCCCAATGATATACCTCAAATCTCATGGTAGCGTGATGCTCCGATGCCATGTGACACTATTTAAATACTGGCAGAGGAAGGTTATTAAACTGCATTGTTAGCCAGGATGGCCATGGGCTTCATCATTAAAAACCAACCTGAAACAGAAGCAAATGTGTTCTGCCCAGTAATACCTAGAAAGTTTTGTGTAAACTCTCACAAAGGCAGCCATTGTAATGTTTCCAAGACTCCTCGAGGCTGGCACTTGCCGTGGTCTTTCTTCGGCTGGTGCTTTTATCTCCCTTGGGGTAGCAGTTACAGTTTTAGCAGCTGAAAACTTATGCTCACCAGTTTTTCTTTCACTCGAAGGATCTAAGACTTCTCTTTCCAAGGATGGGTCTTTATTTGCGGGGAGTTCCAGCAGGTTTCTTCGGTTTCTCATTTCCTTTTGCTATTCCTGCTCTCATCTGTTTTGCAAATGGCCACCATAACGTTAAGCTTATCTAATGGCCAGGCCTCCGGCTGGAAGAATGCCAGCAGCATTCTCAAAACCAGTCATCTGAAAGCATTCAGAGATGGCCATCACCTTCTCCCTGAACCTCAAACATAAAACTTCCTTGATAAGCACATACCCTACCGCCATGAAAAACAAGAGGTTACTCCTAAATTCAGATATCACTTTAACCAGCTTCCTCCGGTGACACTCTGCTGAATTAATCTCACTGTACAAATAGCAGTTTTAAATTTTATTTTCAGCTTTTGGAAAAGACACTGGTTGTACATACACACAGTGAAGACTGAGCATCTCCGTGATGGCTTCATTATGAACACAGGTTTCATTCCACAGGCGGTTCTCCCACTTTGTTAGCCGGGATCCTTTTCTCCCTCACTAGCAGGGTGTAGTCCAGGTCCAGCTACTCCTGGCTTTTGACATCAGTCATGGCCACGGCAGTTCCTACCATCTGTGAGACTTAGGGGTTTGGTCACAACTCCTGCTGAGAAAAATGGCAAGGGCCAAACACTTTTCCTCAGTAAGGGGGAGTCTGTGAAAATGCAAAATGCCTTGCAGGTCTTTATATGTAGCTATATGCTGAGGACCCCAGCGAGTTCTGTGTTTTATCCAAAAGGAAGAATTCAGGAGTACTGTGTCTCCGATTCAGAAACTTGAGCAGAAGCCTGAAAAAACGCCCAAGGTCTCATAAGATGCTCTGAGGACACGTGTGGCAATAAAGATTGATAATAAAAGATAACAAGCTTAACCTTGTAAAAAGAAAAACAGAAGTTGGTCGTAATAATATTTATTTATTTAAGACCTGAGAAGGAAGAGCTGAGAGCAGCTTCCATACATGCTACTGAAGAACCAACTCTGTTAGGATGGGGTCTGTATGGAAAAATCACCTCTTGTTTGGACTTCTGTTTCCCCAAAGAGAAGGAAGTCTGACCTTGTGGGAGATACAAAAAAACCAACATAGGCATAAAGAAGGAAAACACAGTATGAACACACCTACACAACAAGAGTCTACCCTCTGGAGTAACCTGATTTCAGAAGGAGGGTTGTCAGCAAAAAGAGAAAGATCTGCTGGCTGCTTTGTCCGTCCAAAGGGCTGGTTCATCCAGTGCCAAGACAGACCTCCTGAGAGCCTGCTGGGAAAGCAGTGGTTCCCAGCTTCCTGGGATCCGGTTGCTTCAGTGCTGTGGGATCTGCTACTGACCATGGCAGGAAGGATGCCGAGTCAGCCGCTGAGCATCGGTCAAAGAATTTCCACTCTGATATACCAGAGGACACAGGAAGCAGAGAGGCAGGAATGCATGATGAAATTAGAGAAGGTATCAGAGCACACAAGGTAAACAAAAGCCTTTCTGAAAAGAAACCATACACTTTTTTACCATATACTTTTTTATTAGACTACGTAGTAGAGCTTAGTTTACTCATGTTAAGTAAGAACATATTTAGGAGGAAGCTATATTTAAGTGACTTTAGTCAAAAATTATCTATCTATTGGTTTAAGTTTAAAGCTGCACAGCCTTAGTACCACTGGTGACTTACACCAGCTGCAGGTTTGTCACCTCACAGTCATTTGTTGATGAAACAAACTTTCTTAAGGCTGAGGAATCCAAGTAACAGTAACAGTGAGGCACTCCCTTCTAACTTGTGCAATAAGGTCCTGTGTTCACCTTTCTGCCCAGGACTAAGGCAAACAAACAAAAAACAGAGTTTCCTGAATCCACTGTGTTTCTGAAGGGCATTATTTAAAAATTAGGTGGCAAGAGATTATTACCACGGGCACACCACTTTAGAACAGACTTCCTAGAAGCAAAGCAAGTTTGGGGAAAACCTCTAAAACAATTCCCCTTACTGTAAGACACCTGTTCTCCTTAAAACACTTTTTTTTGGTGGGTTTTTTTTTTTGGGTTTGGTTTTTTTTCTTTGTTAGTGGAAGTCACCCCAGCTGAATTAAATTTGTTTCCCTTGGGCCTGCATTTTCCTTAGCCAACACAACAGCTGCACCATGTGGAGATGAGCCACGAGAAGTGTAACAACACATGTTTATGATTGCTGTATCAGCTTTGGCAGATTTAAGTGCAGAGGTCTTTAGCTGCCTTCCACTACAGAGCCAGCTTTACAATATATACAACATCTTGCAAAGTAGCAGTGATAATTTATATATATATGGTCTTTATGTATTTCTTCTACATGCAGGTACAGTAAAACCTGAAAGGAACTGACTATTACTTATAGCTATAAATATTGTATTAAGCACAAACATTTTATTTTGCATGTAAAAGTAGGAACAGAACAGGAGGATGGGCTAAATGCGATAAAATCCCCTGAGAGCCCTGTGATAGCTGTTATCCAGCCCTGCAGAGACACTCAACCATCCAGAATGTGCAGTATCCCTGTTATTGCAAAGCTGCAGTAAATTTAATATCTCCAAGAAATTGCTGGATTCCTGTAAAATAATGCATAATCTCGGTTCAGTGTGCTGAACACCCCCCCGCCCCCCCCATTTCAAGAACAGGCGCCAAAAACTGGTGTTGCAGAGCCGAATTCAGTGTACTTCAGAGTTTCACAGCCTGCTTTTGAGGCATTTAATTAAGAGCTGTTGAATATCTCACACCCATCAAAATGAGGTACTTGTCTTTGAAAGGTCAAGATAAACGCCAGTAATACAGTGTAACACAGCATAGAATCAAGCATTTATGTTCACAGTGTACAACTAGAGCTATATATGTTTGTGGGGATTCTAACAGAGTTGTGTGACTTTCAATCTTTCTACACATTTTCTCACTTAAAATAGCTATAGGATCGCAATGTGTATTATACATCGATACTGTAATACTTTATATGCAAGGCATATTATACAACATTGTGTAAATGTCCCTGTGACTCTGAACAGCAAATTTTTCCCAGTGTCTTAAATTTCAGATGCTGAGCATCTATTCCACGGTAAGGAGACCACTGTTTATCTTCTCTGACTGCATAATTTGTAATCAAATGAACCTATGACATATTAAGAGGTTATGTCAAATAGATGGCAGTGTCTAATGTGATCTGCCTCCAATTCTGACCTCTCCTCCATCCTCTTCGGAGATGAATCGGGCCAAGGTTGGAAACACCAGTCAAGCAAAAATCTGCATTTATATTCATACTCACATAAGCAAATTAGACAGGACTCTCCTCTGAGAACTGATCTACAAAGTAGCACGTTTGAAAGAAAGAAAGAAAGGCTCTGTTGATGTTAACAGATTTTGGATCAGGTCATAGAGACATTCTGCAGAGTTTGAACTTGCATGGAGCAGGGATTTGCTATCTATTAATCTCACTGAAGGAGAGGTATGGTATATATTAAAACATGTAGTTTGGGGTTTTTTTTCTTCTGTTTCAGTTTTTCACTGTTTCACCTAGCACTCAAATCAGCACATTCACTTTTAAAATTAGCTTTAAGGAATTTAAACTGTGTATTGTTAATCTGGTAAGAGCAGCTTAATACCACCAGTGTAACAAATTAGATCATGGACCTACAGAAGAGCTCAAGGATGAAGCAATAAAAGTTGTGTACTGGCCAGTTCAAGGTTACACAAAAACATTAAGCTCCCTCTTGTTTAGAAGACACTGAAACGTGATATATGAACACAAAAGAAGTAATGTCTTTAAATCTTAAAACGATTAGCAGTTTTACTCTGTGGGGATCTACGGGAGGAGATGGACTCCACCCTGAGGAAGATAAAAGACCTCAGTTTTCTCAACTGGAAGGAGTGATTCATTTTAGGTGGAAGTGGTATGCATGTGATATTCCTCATGTGGTAAATTAACTGTTTCCATTAAGAAAGCTCCTAGCATATGGAATTGCTCTGTTCTCCTCCGCTCTGAAAAGAACATTATACCACCCAAACGTTTTCTTTTTGCTAAACCCAGCCTGGGTAAGAATGGGCAGTGTTGCTGGCTGTCGATAAACACTCTTTTTGCTGTTAAAGAAATCCACTGGTTTTCTGTTTGCAACTAAGAAAACTTATTTTTAGTGACAGAAAAAGTGGAAAAAGCTCAGGTCTCAAATTTAATGGGGTTCATAAGCTCTGTAAATAGTAACTTGCTTTATGTTTTGTTGTGTTTTTACAGCATGACCGGTCACTTCAAAGTTTTGTTTCCAGCAGAAAGTTCCCTTGCTTAGTAGTCACAGCAGTGGAAGTACTCATGCTGGGTAGTGGTGAGGATGCCATAAAACTCTCCCATATTGAACCACACCGAACCCGATTAGAGGAGGCTGAAATCAGTGCATCTATATAAAGCCAGTCCCGTGAAACTATGTAATTTGCTGCTTTGCTCTTTCTTTACTACATGGGCTGCGGCGGGGAAGGCTTCCTGCTGCTTTTAAGAGCAGAATGGGAATGTAAATGTAAATCTTAATCTTTTTCTTGTTTTGAATATATTTCTACTTTCCACGGGATCTTATCTTGTAACCAGACCCATTCTTATTTCACAGGCAGTGAAATGAAATGGCTGTTATGCCACTGAGTATTTCTGTGAAGTTTTAAGACGAGAATTGTATTTAGGTCTCTGTTTTTATTGTGACTGTTCACGTTACGTGAGTAACTTATTTGGATTTGAATTATGATCTTTTGGCATGTTTTGATTGGGAAAGGTTGGAAAAAAGTAGGAAACTGAAAGTCTGTGGTTTCTGGATTTTAAAGCATTTAGAATGAGTGGTTCTTCTACATACAAAACACTTGCTTTGCTATAACTATGAAGCTCCTCAGAGATCTATAGGAAGGGCTTTATTAAAAAAGAAAAAGTGCTTTATAACTGAACAAGTTGTAAGCATTTCATGGCATTGCTTTTGTAGGGCTCAAAATTCACGATGTGCTTTCTAGCTGCAGCGGGTTCTCCTTATTTGTTGCTGTTACTCTGTACTTGTGCTTCCCCCCTTTTTATTGTTTTCTTTGAGCGCTCCTGTGAAATGCTCACAAGGACAAGGAAGGTTCCCTTCTTTAGAGCTGGAAGAAATGGTTTTGTTAGTCTCTTGGAAGCATTGTCCCTACAAATAAATAAATATCCCAATCTTCCCTAAAAATTTCTGTTGTGTATCCCTCAAACTCTCAGCTCAGGAGCTAAAGGAAGGTGGGAGAAAATGCAGCCTTCACCATGGTGGGAGCCTTGGACATCAACCTTGCTAGTTAAATGTTATTTATTTCTTCTCCAGGGTGTGAGCACACCTCTTTGCAGACTGGAGAACAGATGGTTTCCCCGGAAAGAGCGGGAATATTTCTGTGTGAAGGGAATCCAGAGTAACCCTGAGTATCACCCCAACAACAGTAATTGTTTTACAAAACAAAATCAGATTTTTTTTTTTTTTTACAAGTTAATGGTATTCCATAGATCCCAGGAGCACCACCAATGCAGCTGTAGTACAGGCTGGAATATCTTCTGTGGTTAACTGTAAATAGCAACTGTGTATCCATGGTTTATTTTTACCATAGTATGCTATAATAGGAAAAATAGCAAATGGTAAGTCTATATATAGCCTGTTACTAAGACTGTGAGCTAAATGGTTAGTCAACAGAAAAATCCAACCCTAACCAGTGAATGTCTTTAGGTCTGGTAATAATATTGTGGATACCAAGATGATGTATGCTAGGTAATGAGAGGGATTGCAGCAGTGCAGCTAGTATCTTATTGTTGTAGTTTTTTTACTGCTCTTTTTAATGTTAGGGAGGAATTTTGTGAATCGCACTGATTTTCATAGACTGGAGATGGTTGGCAGAATCTGTACATATATTCCTGACTTTATTTTCCGCATCTTTCTCTTGCTGAACCTGCACAAATTTAATTTCCTCTTATGTCACACTAATTAACCATTAAGTTATGAATACATCAGGAAGAGAAAAAAAAAATTCTTTATTCCCAAGCTTGATTAAAACCTCACTTTTACAAAAAAAATTACAAATTTTAGTCCAAACTCGAGAATGTGCTGTTCTTCTGTATTTTATTTATAACTATTTTATGACTGACAGGGTTAGGAAAGTATATAACAAATTCTTAGATAAGCCTTCAAGGTTACTTCACATTAGATGTGATAGGTAGGAAAAAATATAGGCAGAAGTCAGTTTTTCTTATCTTCTGTATAAACAAGCTGGTATTTCATTCAAGGCCTTTTCCTTAACTTTGAGCATACCAGATCGCTATCAGGCAGTCACAGGGAGAGACATGCAAACATGTTGTTGTTGACTATTTGTCTCCTGAATTTATGAAGCGGTTTCCAAGGAAATCGGGCTGCTGCACTTATTCTGTCTTTGTGCTTGCCTGCTGCTCCTCGCCTTTCTCCCCTTCACAATCATTTGTGACTTAGCTGGCCAATGTTAGCCATGTTTGACAAAAAGCTTGGAGGTCTGCAATTACAGTGAGTTCTTTGTACCAAACCCATGGGTAGAGGAGGGAATGACCTGTCTGGGAGGCTGTCCACTCCATGGCAAAGGAAAAGGAAAGGCAACTCTGTCCTTTGGTGCTGGGTTTGGGACCATGCTACATGCTGACCTGCAGCTTTCTTCTGTGAGCTAAACAGCAGGTTGTGATGCAAACCCAGGGTAGTTGTAACTCAGTGGGGTGTAGCCAGGGTGGGACAAGGGACAGGGAGGTATCAGTGATGTGGAGTAGCTGGATGGTGCACAGAGCTGGGGGCATGCTTGGGGGTCTGTGCGGGCAGTAAGGAGATTGTGGGTTCTGCATGCCAAGAGAGTGAATGGAGCTACTGTGGAATGATGTAGAGGATGCTGAGGGAGAGAGCACTGAGCACCCTGCAAAAGAACCACAGAATCACAGAAGGACTTGGGTTGGAAGGGACCTCAAAGCTCATCTAGATCCAAGCCCCCTGCCATGGGCAGGGACACCCTCCACTAGACCAGGCTGCCCGAAGCCCCATCCAACCTGGCCTCGGACACTGCCAGGGAGGGGGCAGCCACAGCTTCCCTGGGCACCCTGTGCCAGGGCCTCACCATCCTCACAGGGAAGAATTTCTTCCTAATAGCTAAGCTAAATCTACCCTCCTTCAGTTTAAAGCCATTACCCCTTGTCCAGTTACTACCTGCCCTTGCAAACAGCCCCTCTTCAGCCTTCCCGTATCCCCTTCAGGTACTGGAAGGCTGCTCTACGGTCTCCCTAGAGCCTTCTCCAAGCTGAACAAGCCTAACTATCCCAGCCTGTCTGCATAGGAGAGGTGCTCCAGCTCCCTAAGCATCTTTTTGGTCCTACTCTGGACCCACTCCAACAGCTCCATGTCTTTCTTACACTGGGGATCCCAGATCTGGATGCAGTACTCCAGGTGGGGTCTTACAAAAGCAGAGTAGAGAGGGAGTATCACCTCCCTTGACCTGCTGGCCACGCTTCTTTCGATGTAGTCCAGGACATGGTTAGGTTTCTGGGCTGCAAGCACACATTGCTGGCTCATGTTAAGTTTTACATCAGTCAATCCCGCAAGTCCTTCTCCTCAGGGCTGCTCTCAATCTGTTCTCCACCCAGCCTGTAGTTGTGCTTGAGATTGCCCTGACTCACATGCAGGACCTTGTACTTGGCCTTGTTGAACTTCATGAGATTTGCACGAGCCCACCTCTCAAGCCTGTCAAGCCTGTCACTCGATGACATGCCTTCTCTCCAGTGTGTCGACCACACCACCCAGCTTGGTGTCATCAGCAAACTCACTGAGGGTGCACTCGATCCCACTGTCCATGTCTCCAACACAGATGTTAAACAGCACTGGTCCTAATACTGACCCCTGGGGAACGCAGAACATGGGGGCTGCTGTGGTGAAGGGGTAGAAGGCACACGGGGAAAGGAGCTCGGCTGTGTAAAGCACCACAGGCGTGATGAGGGACTAGGGGCATTCCGTCTGGCGAGCACAGAGTGTTTGTGACTTGTACCTCCTGGAAAACATGTACTACTAATTCCACTGATTTTTTAGTACCGCCATGTATGTTACAATGCACAGTGTTTGAATAAGCCTGATCAAGTACCTTCTGAAGTAAATGCTGCTTTTATTAGCTACCAGAGGGACTAGATAAGGTCCCTACTATAACATACATAATTTATTTGCATGATGTTTATGAATGACTTTGAAGTATCTATTTGGAATGTAAATCCTACCATTAGTAATACCTGTTAGAAACTCAGACATGAGCTTCTCAAGCAATTTTTATCCTTCACAGGTTTAATATGAATTATGTACAACTGAGGCAGGATTGACATTCTGGAACTTTTTTTTCATGTATTTAGGGGCTTGAGGACTTGTCTTAGTGTGTGGTTATACAGCAGCTAATATTGGTCCATGCCATTATGATTCCTGATTCCATCGCAGTACAAGTAATTATAACTTATTTTAGCTGCTTACAAAACGACATTATAATATAAAATAATTACAGTAGTCAAAAACTAAGTATGGTCTTCATCCATCCTTTGGTCTAAGGAACTGTATTTGATGTTGCTGCCAGTTCTGCAGAAAATGGAGTCCTAATACTTGATAATAAATTTGTGGATTAAATACTTTAGAAGAAAAAGAGGAATTCAGTTAGTTTTCTTATATTTTTATGATTGAGCTACATTAAGCCTCTTCTTACGCACCTGCTTGCTTAGCAGTGTTATATACTTCCACCGTTGTCGGAAAGAAATCATGGGAATACTCATATAGATTGTCTGCAGCTTCCTCATCTCCATGTTGTCTAGACACAAGCAATCTCATAGTATATTCATGCCTCCAGAACATCTAGACTTGGCTGGGACGTCTGAGTGAGGTAGTAGAACAGAGGGAGCCTCTTTTCCCTTTCAAAGTTCCTTCTTTGCCGGTAGCTAGGTACAGTATTGTAATGAATACCAAATCAGCGCAGGGGGAAGGTGAGATGGTGTTATTTATTCCAGTACCATGAACTAAAAATACCCTTTGAAATTATAAAGTGATCTTGAAAAATACAATGGTATATATGTTGTCTTCTTATCGATATGCTATTTTCAGCATAAATGTATATGGGAAGCATTCTGGAAATTGAATAAGGAACAATTGAAATTTCTGTGAGAAAGGCGTGGAATTAGTCCATATTTTCAGCACTGTCTTCCTCAGTAGATTATAAATCAAGGTAATTTATGTTTTCTGTTTCAGGCATCTTGTTCTTTTTCAGTCTTCTTTCTTCAGTGGCAGAGACGGAGAACGCTCCTGTCCCCTTCCTCAAATAGCAGAGGGTCAGGATATTTTCTGGGAGTTGAAATTGTGGTATTGAATTAAGAGAGCTAGTATCTAAATCTGCTATTCTTGGACAAATTTTCTTTAGACTTGTTCTTGTCAGCTGTTGTTAAAGGGGGAGGAAAGAGTGGCAGATTAGGCTGTTTAGCCTAACATTTTCCAGAGAAAGAAACATGTGTAAATGGGGAGAGGAAGCAGTTCCTGGCTCCTTTCCTTGACTTGCTATTACAACTATAATATAATACCTGCATTTTTTCTAAGACCTTGCTTGGATGTACAGTTTATCACATCTTTGGCTTGAGAAGGGGAGCTGGAAAAAACATGACTCCTCTGAAGTAATCTGGACAAAATATCGCCTTAAGGATTTGTGGTAAAGGATGTGGAGACAGTCTCTTCATTCCAGGAGAATCACCTCCAAGTAGGGATGTCAGGCTTCCCTTCATCAGGTGGAACTGGTGAAACGTAAGTAATTGATTGGTGGGTATAGCCAAATACCCCATAAAACAAAGTTAGGCACTAACCACATGGCATCTTCTACCTGCCTGGCTTCACTTGTCCTAGAACTAGGGGATGGGAAGTTTTGTGGGGTTCCTCCTCCACATTTTCTAACATGCTCATACCATGCTGCATCTGAGGTTTCTGCTGGAACGTTTTTTTTTTTGGCATCTCCTACAAACAGTTCTCTATGGTATGGACACGTCTGGCAGTACTGCTGCTTAGCCACTCTGGCTTGTGGGATGATACTTGAAGGGTTCTGCGTTAATGTGTTGTGCGAAGGAAGATCTTCTATTGCAGTTTTCCAATGACTCAGAAAAACAAAGAAACCCAAAAGGTCATATGGTGGTGTGTGATTCCTTTTATGGGTTCATTCAGTATTACCATTGTGCATTTAGCCTGACTACGGTGAGTCAACTGGATTGGATTGACTCAGGCAAAGTGGAAGACTTGCACATTAGGACTTCAGCCGTTCAAAATTCCCTTGCTAATGTACATCAAAGAGATTAAATTAAGTATGGAGTGAGGATTTTTTTGCGGGGGAGTGCTATTATACTTGTACTTCTAAAATCAGCTTGAAGTGGAACTTGGGCATCTCAGTATTTTTACGGTTCTTGCCCAAATATTTTACTACCTTGAACTTTCAGTAGGCAAATAAAGCAACTTTCAGGAAAGGATACAGAAATTGGCTTAAACGTTTGTCTTGTATTGACTTGGCTGGATCAACTCGGATGCTTTGTCTGTATCTTAAATTGCTACATAAACAGCAGAATTAAGTTGTAAGGTGGTAAAATTGCAGGTAACTGTCACATGGTGCTCAACGGCCTAAAATCTGCTGTTTGAATAATTACGTGACAGCTTCCTATGACTTTTCACGGTAACCTGTATGCTTTGGCATCAGAAAGTCAAGTGCCAGCGTTTTTTTCGGCTCAAAGCTGTACTGTGCCACTGCAGCCAGCTCTGGAGAGCAGCTCCCCAATCCAGCCATTACTAACTGCAGACTTCCTCTCTGCTGTGTTCTGCAGCCAGCTGCCCGTGAAGAAATTTAACGTTTCAAGGAGCGGCTGTATGCAACTCAGCACCGAGCGCGGCTGTCCCCTGTGCAGACAGGTGGATGAAAGGCGCGGGCCGCCCGGCAGCATCGCCCCGAGGCGGCGCGGTGCCCGGCGGCAGCGGGGGGAAGAGCCGCCCTCAGTCTCCGCCTCAGGCCGCGGCTCTGCCCCAGGCCTGCCCTTGCCCGAAGGCCCAGCTCCAGAAAGCAGGGGCTAAGGCGCGTAGGGGAGGCCAGGCTGCCTTCGCCCCGGCGGCGCCTCAGGGCCCCGCGTCTCTATTTCTTCGGGGCCGGTTTGCCTCGCCCGGCCTGGCCCCTGCGGGCGCTCCCTCCACAGGAACAAGTAGGGCAGGCTCCTCGGGAGGACTACAGCTCCCGGCGTGCCCCGTGGGGCACGGCCGCGCGGAGCATGCCGGGAGCGCTGCGCCTCAGCCCCGACGGCACCGCCGCTTCCATGTCCTTCCCCTCCCGCCGGCGCGACGCCGCCCGCTCGTCCCGGGCGGGGCGGGGCCTCGGCCCTCCTGCCGCTCTGAGAGACTTCCTCGCTGTCCAATCGACACTTGCCATGGCGCGGGTTGTAGCCACTGAGCGCGGGAGGGGGCGGGCCCCCGCCGGCAACCGGGTGGGTAGCGGTAGTGGTGGTTGCCTGAGAGAGGCCGGGATCGGTGGCGGCCGGGGGAGGGCGCGAGCCCCGTTTAAAGGGCCAGTGAGCTCGCGCGAAAGTTGTGAGGAGTTCGGCGGCTGCCGGTCCGGTGCTGCCCAAGGGCTCGGCCGGGAACCCCGCTCCGGACGGCGGGGCCGGGGGACCAGCAGCGGCATGGAGCAGGCAGCGCCCAAGAGGTAACGACCCTCCCCGGTGGCCCCTTCCCCTCCCGGAAGCGAGCGCGGCGGCACGGCCGGGGTGAGGCCTTGGGCTGGCGGGGAGTTGTGGGGGAACGGGCAGGCCCGCCCACTTCTCCCCCGCCGGCCTCTGGAGGCTCCGGTCCTGGTCGCTGTGAGGCGGGCGGCGGCACAGCGACGGGGACTGGCGGGCGGGTTATGCCGGGGACGTTGGGCTGAGGTGTCCCCGAAACAGTCGTCCCGAGTAAACGTCCAGGTGGAGGAAAGCTCTGAGGGGCTGCTTGAGCGGCAAGAGGAACGTTTTAATGCGAAACGAGGGAAACTTCGTCGTCGAGAAGAGTCTTTCGTGGCCCGGGTGCCTGTGCGCTTCATAGCCCGGGTCTGTGGAAGAGGCCGACCTGAGCAGTTGTTGTCATCTTTCCGCGTTAGAAAGAACCCTTGTGCCCTGCTGCGGAGGGGTGCTCGTGGGGGTGGGCGCCGCATACTTGCCATTGCAAATCAGGGAGTGGGAAGAGGCAAAAATCAAGAGTATTCCCACAGTCTGTGTGTTTTCTGAAATATACAGGCTGCCTGGTCATTAGTTATTACGTGGCGTGGGTTTCTTTGAGTGTTTAGCATTTGGCTTTTTCTTTTGTGATGTGTAATGGTGTGAAACCATCAGCTTTTGCTTAAACACGACGCTCTTAATGCACAAAACCCTTTTGCTTTAATTCTGTGTATTTAAATTAGAGCAGTCCTTTTTTGGATGTAGTTGTATAACTATGTAGAATGTGGTTATGTGGCATACAGAATATAGTTACACAGTTTACATAGATACTTACTAACTTAGACCTCCAAGTAGTTCACTCTTGCTTCCTGTAATTTAATGGAAAATCTAGGAACTGCACATTATAAATTTGTGGAAGAAAATAATTTTTTCTATTCTACTTTAAAACATAATGCATTTAAAACCTTTGAAATTCTTTAAAACACTTTCTTGTGGGATGACAGGATTTGGGAAGGCTGTGGTCTTCAACTTCCACTGTTTTGTTCCAGTAATCCATCAAGTAACAGTATCTCCTATTGAAAACTTTGACCCAAAATTGATTAGGAACTGTTAAGCAGAGTATTTTTAGTAGGCAACGGGTGGAGGAGGGGACAGATCTAAGCTGTAGCTTCAGACTGACGGTTACTTGAATGTTGCAAATAAAGGAAGTAGAAGAGGCACCAGCAAGGGTTTAGGAGAAATGGGAATGTCTGGGCAGTAATCAGGATTAGCAGCACCAGTGCAAAGGCTGGGATTTGAAGACATCAAAGTATTGAAAAAAAACCCAACCCAAACTAACCTTGAAGTTAGCATAATTTACAGGAGTGTTTTGGGTGTTTTTTTTTTCTGTAGGAGTGGGTTTTTTTAAGATCTGAGATTTACTCTTAACTATTGCCTAGATGGAGGTGTTTGGCTTAAGTGTATTTAAATCCTTAGATTCTATTAGGAAGAATTAGACAGCTGATGAGAGAATTTCTAATTTCTATTTCTGCAAATATGAATGTGATGAGAACTTAATGGGTTTGTTTCTTTAGTGAGAGGGAAAACTTGAATCCAGCTTTTCATACAATATATGTTTGCAGCCTCTACATATGTATACCCTTTTTTTTTAAAAATGGATTTCTGAATGTTTCTTATTCCCAACTATTCTACTAGGCCAGCTCCTGTTTCTGCAAGTCTAGAGAGAGTACAGGTTATATTTTTTGTGGGCTTGATTTCTTGGATGCCTGCCTTGGATGCATTAGTGGCTTGGGATGAGCATGCTATGTTTGTGTGGCAAGATAGATGGAAGTACTGGACTTCTTCACTTTGGTGTCTGCTGTCCACAGGAGCAGTTACTGACAGGCATCCAGTGCCATGGTATCTGCAGTGCGAAGCATTCATCTAGAGGTATCAAGAATTTCATATGAACACTTCACAGTTGCATGGTAGACATCTTAATGTTCTCTCACAGGTATAGGGCACTCTTATTCCTACTTTCCCTGTAAAGGAACACACAGCACGGATGTGTTGCATAAATCTTTAAAATGGCCTTTCAGAAAGGAGCAGTGATGATGCCCAAATGACAGACTAGGCCACTGACTTTTCAGTGGGGATGTCAAAAGTCACTAGCTTTTCCTGTTTGACCAGTACACTGCAACAGTAACAAAAGACTTCTAAGGAGTAGTCCTTTTCAGAGTAATTTTGTCTAATTTTAAAAATAATCTAGGGTGGGTCTTTTGATTTTATACGGAACAACTTGTGCAGTAGTTGACACAGTGTTTTCCTGCATCTGATTTTCTGTTTCAGATGTGCTCTATACTGCTTCCCCTTGCTAAAAGGGACATTCACTCTTGAAATAGTCACAAAATAGGCCTGAGTGTCATAATTTTCCCTTATTATTACTGTTGCATTTTTCTGTATATGTAGGCATATAAGTGTATGGGGAAATAAGTTACGTACAAGGGAGAAGGAACGTAGCGCTTAATCTTGCCCATCTGCTGCACACTGCTGCCAAATAAAAGGCTGCTTAAGAAGCATGGAGTGTGTTAATTAAGGTTTTTCTTAATTTTCCTTTCTTTAAACTCAGACAATTTGTTTTTCACTGAAATAGAACTCTTCAAGTTTTGTGGGAAGGGAAAAACTTGTTTAAAATATGAACTGTCTGTGACAAATAGGCTGCTTTTAATATTTGTGTCAGTGAGCATGTAAGGCCATGTGGATGGTGATTCTCAAGTTCATCGTGAAAATGATGGACAAAAGTCTAAGTTTGCTTGGGTTTTGTTGATATAAAACTAAATCTAAGTGCACAGTGTCATAATATAAACCATTTTAAACTTACTTATGTGGATGCTGTAAAGCAGTGTAAACATCTTAAGGCTTTCATATGCCACCTCTATTTCTGATGACTGCAGTGATTTCTTAGTAGCTTCTTTTTTCTCATCAGTATAATTGATCCCAGCCATCCTTTAAAAATATTTCAATGTGCTAGTTCTGCAAAATAAACCACATATATTCATGCTTCATGGAGCAGCTGTCCAGTTTTCCATAACTCATGACAGTAATTGGTGGAGTTCTATTCTTTAGTCCTGCTTTATTTTTCTTTGTTAGCTTTCGGGGTATTTTATGCCTACATGTGTAGCACATCACCAACTTATTTTGTAAAAACTGTATGTGATGACACTAAACTCATAATTTGTGTTCTTGTGTTGGGAGGGATTATTGCTTCTTCTTTCAGGTCCCAATTCTTGATGCTGGGATTGGTAGTCTTGGGTGCCTCTTACTGTTTCTAGGTTTTTCTGCATTCAGCTACATTTGCTGATGTACCTCAATGATGCATAAGAGTCTGGTAATGCTAAGTAGGAATATTTTCCTCTATCAGCTGGGATTTATAAAAGTAAAATTCTTTGCTAGGATGTATTTTTCTTGTTTTAAGAGGCATGGTGTTAAGCAGAAAGTCAAACCTGCTTGGAACAAGAAAATCCTTTTGACAACTCTTGTTGGCCCAAGCTTGTAGTTTAGTTAGTCTTATTGCTTTCAGGAACAGCTTTCCTTCTGGAGACTACAAGAATAGCTCAGAGTCTTTACCTGATAATTTTATAGAGAAAAAACCCAGAATGGCTTTCTACCCAGGTTTTATGCTTGTCTGTCACACATCTCCTTTAGATTTTCTCACAGTTTATACATCTATATATTTTAAAATAAAATATGGCTAAAATATGGCACTTATGTCTTGTGGCCAGATTAAAACAGTTCCTTAATTTAGTGATTTGTGTATTCTGTTTTAAATGCTTGGGTCATGAAAGTAGAGAACCCATGAGGGAGAGGAACGAGACGTTTTCCTTTGTCTCTTCAGTTGTTCCCCTCCATATTTCTAGCCATGCCTTAAGAGACCGATATTTCACTGAGTGCTCATGGTATTTGCTTCCCATGTAGAACATCTTTTAATGTTTCTAATAAAAGTAGTAATCCTTCTGAGATGTTTGGCTGTCTGTCTTACCTTGCACATTTAGAAACTGGGGCTAGTAGGACACTTGTACAGAAACAACTCCGGATTAAGAAGGTAATTCTGAAGTCTTAGATGCATTTCATTTGTATGTTCCAAGTTCTAGTTCCTTGGTTTTAACCCAGATGATAAAATATTTTAGTCTCTTATTCTACTTGATGCTTTACATCCAATTAAAAGAGTCATCTTCCTTGCTTGTCACAAAGTTTTCATGAATGTATCCTTTATTGCAACCATGCCCTGGTTTCAGCTAGGACAGAGTTAATTTTTCTTCCTAGCACCTGATAGTGCTGTGTTTTGGATTTAGTAGAAGAATAATAATGATAACACACTCATGTTTTAGTTCTTGCTAAGTAGTGCTTACATAGTCAAGGACTAGTCAGCTTGTCCCGCTCTGCTAGTGAGCGGGCTGAAGGTGTACAAGAAGTTGTGAGGGGGTGCAGTTGGGACAGCTGGCCCCAGCAGACCAAAGGGGTATTCCATTCCTTATGATGTCGTGCTCAGTATATTAACTAGGGCAATTGAGGGCTGCTCAAGAACTGGATAGTCATTGGTTGGAGGGTGGCGAGCAGTTGCATTGGGCATCACTTGCTTTGTATATTACTATTATTTTTCCTTTTATGTCCCATTAAATGTTATTTACCTTAACCCATGAGTTTTGTGTTCCCTCTTCCTCCCAATTTTCTCCCCCATCCCACTGGAGGGTGGGGTAGGGGTTAAAGCACAACATATTTCAGGGTATATCACAAATTGTTTTGTAATTTAAGAGCTGGGAATTCTATTAAATGTCTAAATACAAATCATTAAATAGTCTGAGTTGTTAGGAACTTTCTATGGTTCAGAGAACTGTGGTATTATTACTTCCACTTGGACACTGGACCTAATATCTGTACTCCTGTAATGTGTTTGTGAGGGAACATGAAGTATTTTTGAGTTATTTGGTGATGAAATTCCTGAGTTAATGTATATTTTGTGGGGTTTTTTCCTCTGAATAGGTTTCGTATTTAGGTGCTTTAATGTTAAGTATTATTTGGTCTTGTAACGTGTTTGTCAGCATTGGGTAATGTGAAAATAGCTTTAAAACTGCTGAATGATGTCTTTTGTCTTCAGGTTGCCTCTTAGAGTGCTCCCTTGATCAGTTCATGGCTGTTTGTGATTGCTTCCCAAACTCTTCTCAAGCACTCCCAGTGTCGTGGTGTTAATGGCTCTGAAACCTTCTCGGTAATAAGTGTATTCTAAAGTTCTCTATCAAGAACCATATCTCAGGCTGCATCAGAAGCAGTGTGACCAGCAGGCTGAGGGAGGGGATTCTCCCCCTCTGCTCTGGTGAGACCCCAGCTGGAGTACTGCATCCAGTTCTGGGGTCCCTAACATAAAGAAAGACACGGATCTGTCAGAGCAAGTCGGAAAGAGGGACACAAAGATGATCAGTGGGCTGGAGCACCTCTCCTGTGGAGACAGGCTGGGAGAGTTGGGCTTGTTCAGCCTGGAAAAGGGAAGGCTACGGTGAGATCTTATAGTGGCCTTCCAGTACCTGAAAGGGCTATGGGACGGTTGGAGAGGGCCCGTTTACAAGGTAGTTCCTGTAGTGATAGGACAAGGGGTAATGGCTTTAAGCTGAAGGAGGGTAGATTTAGATTAGATATGAGGAAGAAATTCTTTCCTGTGAGGGTGGTGAGGCCCTGGCAGGTGGTTGCCCAGAGAAGCTGTGGCTGCCCCCTCCCTGTCAGTGTCCAAGGCCAGGTTGGATGGGCCTTCGGGCAGCCTGGTCTAGTGGAGGGTGTCCCTGCCCATAGCAGGGGATGGGAATTAAATTAGCTTTTAGGTGCTTTCCAACCCAAACCACTCCAGGATTCTAAAACTATAATTTTTTTTTAATGCTAGGATCCAGATGAGCTTTGAGGTCCCTTCCAACCCAAATCTGGGAAGAAGCAAATCTGCCAAAACCACAAAATATTTTTTTTTTTTTTTTTTTTTTTTTCTTAACACTTCAGTAGGCATTGCTGTCTTGGTGAGCAGGTAGAAGTGTTCTCTTAAGTAGCTTTGGTTGATGTCACTATGTTTTTACTTGTAATTAAGAAAAGTGCAGTCCCTCCACCGTTCTGTAGAGTATACCTTTTGTTGTGCAGATCTTCAGTCAAGTGAGAGTCTTGGCTAATGCTCATGCTTGTTACTATTTTTTTATTATTTTTAGTTTCTGCTGGTATCATAGGCATGCTGTGAGTGCTTTTTGTTGGTGACAAGCAGAGAATGAGTTCAGCAACTCTTATTATGTGAATGCTGCCTTTAAGGATGCAGACAACCTGATCAGAGAGGAAAAAATAACTTGAAACACAGGAAGCAAAATATATACCTGCAACTACTTTTTTCCCTTTTTTTTTTTTTCCTTGTGTTAACTTAAACTTATTCATTAATGAAGTGGTTCCTTGCAAGATTTAAGTTCGGTCTTTCTGCTTTCTAGTCTCTGTCTAGCAGAGAGAAGGGAAGAAAGCAAGCAGAGTTGTTACACATTTCTGTGTTTGACTTATAGGCCACTTTAGCAGATGTTACTTAGCTGCTCTCATTTGAGTTTTCTGCTCTTTTTCTTCATGTTCATGAGTTACTCCTTTCCTTTGCTGTGGACACTTTTATTCTTCAAAGACACATGCTTTCCAGCTTCCTCTGTTTACTGCAGCAAACTTTGTCTTTACAGTAGTTCATGGACCTTTCCTTACTCGTTGTGCATGCTTTTTGTATCCACATAATTGCTACATCTATCAAATAGTTCTTTGAGATATAAATGTGTACACCCCCCTCCCTCCCTGCCCC